>LPNX010557123.1:40082-223632 GCA_001517045.1 Pseudotsuga menziesii
CGGGTTCATTTCCGACCGCCGATCTTTTCTGTGCAAATTCCTGGCCTTCGGATCACATGCCACATGTCCTTTTCGGCCGAGCCTTCTCACTTTAACCATCGCGCAACTTTGGGTCCCGGAGCCATCCACAGCCGTCGATCTGATTTGCCTTCACGGGTGGGCCATCGGATCATGTTTCATTTACCAATTCCGCTGGGCTCTTCCCTCTTAACCGTCGAGCAACTTTGCTCAGTGGAATCGTTCCCAACCGTCGATGTGATCTGCCTTTGACCATGTGCCGTCAGATCAAGTGCCATGTACCAAATTCCGTCGGGCAATCCGGGGTTATCCTCCGCACTTGTTCCTCCTCCGAAATTATTTTCGGCCGTCGATGAGATTGCCTGGTGCTCATCAACCGCCCGATCCTGTGACACGTATCACATTCCGCCAGGCTCTGTGGGTTTATCGGGTGCGCAAGTTTCCACTCCGAAATCATTGCCAGCCGTTGATCCACTATGCTCTGATCTCCAACCGTCGGATCAGGCAGCACGTAACAAATTCCGCTGGGTGGTTCAAAGATTAGCCCGCGTGCATGTTAATTTCTCGGAAACCAACATATCCGTCGATCCATGCTGTCTTCAATCCTCGGCCGTTGGATCAACCTCCACGCACCTTTTCCGCTGGAAGCCCTGATGCTTATCCGCCGCGCAGGTTCCGGCTGCGGAATCAAATCCGACCGCCGATGTGATCCGATTCCGTCCCTCCACCGTCGGATCAAGAGGATTATATGTGATTCCGCCGGTCCTCCATTTCCTTAACTATCTTGCACTTTCTCCCTGCGGATTTGTTCTGAACCGCAGATCGTCCCCAGATCAGTTTGTAACCCTTGATTTGCGCAGGGGGATAAAGGTCCAAACTTCTGCTATCCTCCTTGCATGTTTTGAAAGGCGGAGGGAGTATCAGCCATGGATTGGCTCCTCCTTTCGATCACAGCCTAGGATTTTGCTAACTTGGCTGCTCTTTAGACCATTACGTCACTTTTGTACGATAATCTTTAAACCAAAGTATTTAAACAATGAAATTTTACCTCCCCTTGGTCTTATATTTCTTTTGTTAAATACAGGTGTTAACAGTCCCGACACTCAAAGAGATATGGGTTTAGAATTGGAGGAGGGATTCTTCTTTTGGATTGGATGAACAAGATGAGAGGGCCTTGGAGCTATATATCGGGGAATTAAACCGGGCATGGATCCTGCTTAGAGAGAGGGATGGTGAAATTGTCTGGTAATTTGACCCACCAGTTATCTATACTCCAAAATTAGGCTACATATGTAATATCCCTTTTTGAAATTTTATTAAATGACCAATTTTCCCACTTTTTTCCCAATTTCAACCTTAACTAGTTTTGATGTCTAAACCTCCAAATTGACCCAAATGCTCCCAAATTTTCTCAGAAGGTACATGAATGATATTAGAACTTAAATATGATGTTCATGGATGTTTTATGACTCCCCAATTACTTCTTCAACTTGTTTTATGTTCTGTTCAAAGTGGGATTCTTTACTAGCAAATTGGGGCTCTAATTCCCCCTGGGTAATTGCCGGAAATGGATTCTCAAATGGTCCCAAAGTCACTCGAATTTTTAAACAGAGGTAGGGGATATGTAAGGGAAATTTTTAAAGTCTCATATGCATCATGTTTCAGTTTATATAGGATTTTATGACTCTTTCCAAAACAGCTTCAAAATCACAATTTCAACCCTTGGGGAAAAGGTGCCAAATCGTCTCCCAATGCAATAACAATGAGTAAAATGGATTCCAATGCTTAAGTATTGAACATGAGACTTTAAATAAACATTAATGAAATTACATTCATCATAAATTTATTAGATATACATTCCTCCATTCGAAATAATCAGCATTATCATAGAATACATCAATGTAGTGGGGAAATGGTCATTGTTTGCTCATTAATAATCACTTTTCCTTACAACCATTTGATATTTCGACCTAATACTTTATGAGAATGAAGAAAAAATAATATTTATCTTATTACAATCAGTAATGTACAATGAAAATCTCTCCTAATTTGAAATCATTAGCATTACAATGGTGCACAACAAGATAGTGGGGAAATGGCACTATTTCTTCATTGTTTAACGTTTTTACATGAAATATTTTGGCATTTCGAACCGATATTATTCTGAACTTTAAATACAGATAATTTAAATCAGAACATAAAATAATGGAACATTAGAAGCTTCCCCAAAGAGATCAATATCTCACACAAAGCGCAATCCCTCCATGAGCAAGAATATGCCATAAAAACAAGATATGGTTGAGAGAAAGTTCTGCAATAGAAGAATCCACAAGCTTCCCTATAGCTTGCACATGCAAATAAGACTCCGTTAAAGACCTAAGTGACCTCTCTAAACACCAACTTGGATGGGAATCTTTCACCCTCGAAATTGGTTAAGGCAAGAAAACTAGTCATCCACTAGCTCTCACAATTCACAAATGACAATTTATCAAATGATCAAAAGTCACTCTCTTGGTTGATTCCTGTATTTTATAAACATACTTATCCTTCTAAGGTTACCAATCCATCCAAAAATCAAGCCAATTCGAATTTGGATGTGGGCTCAAGATTTGCCACGTGTCCTCCCTTTCCTAGCCTTCCATCTTACCCCAATTTGAGTAGGAGCACATTGAGTCTCCCCAACTCACATGAGAGACCTCTTGGATGCTCTATTTCGACCTGAAATGTCAGATATTTCAGATTTCAGCCTTCAGATCTGATTTGTTTCATAGGTGTCATAGCATCTTCATCATTGTTGTCATAGAGTTAAGGAATCTAGTCCAAGTGTCTCACTAGCTCCAAAATGCCTCTTCCTCTTCCACTCCAATTCAAACTGAATGCATATGTCCAAGTGTATTATCCTTCTAAATCATCCAAGAACCTTTATGCTCCCCATGGATTCGAAATTGCAAGAGGAGGATGCCATGTGGCACATAAATTCTAGCTTGTGTGGGCCCCATAGTCTCCACGTGTCTCCATGCTCCATTGCCACTTCAATTTTCTCTTATATTTATTGATTTAGCTTCTTTATTAAAAATTTATGCCATTCTAATGTTCAAACATCATTCATTGTTCTCCTTATTCCAAATCTCAAAGCTTCCACCCCCAACCTAGGAAACTAGTAATTTCTCTCCTTGGCAATTATTTGACCCTTAGCATCAATTTGACAAACTCTAATAAATATGGAAATTGTGATTAGGCCATTGTGACCCAATGAAAAATTTGGGACATGAAAACATAAAACTTAGTGCCGGTGGACTCCAAAGGGAAGGGTTGTTGTGGTGGAAGAAACCATGGAAACTCAAATTCCCACCAAAGACCCGACTCTTTATGTGGTGTGTATTGGAAAACAAGGCCCCTTCCCAGGACAATCTTCATAAACGAAGCTTTTAGGGGCCTAGATGGTGTGTCCCATGCAAGTCATATTTGGAAACATGTACACATATTTTCCTCAATCGCCATTACATGCAAGAGGTGTGGTTGGAATGTTCGTGATTACTAAGCTTTCCCTATCGGTGGGAGGGCTTATCGATGGACCAAGCTTGGGAGACCTGGTGGGATTCGACAACTCAAAAAAGACACAAATCCCTACCTCTTCTGGTAATCTGGGTGTGTTGGTTGGCCCAAAACTCTCTCATCTTCCAAGATAAAGCTTGCACTACTAGAATCACAAGTGCAATGGCTGTTGGCATCTTTTCAGCCTTCCCTCAGCACATCAGGGCTGCAAAATAGAGAGAGGTTCTTGATTTGGAGATTGATAAGGAGAATCCGTGGGGTTTCTTTGATGGGGCAACACAGAATGATTCTTGTGGGGGAGGAGCTCTCTTATTTCTATCGGAATCTCACTCCTTTGAACTTACTATTGGTTTAGTGGTGGGTACAAACAACTATGTTGAACTTATGAGCCTCAAACTTCTCTTAATTTTTGTAGCAGAGAAAGGATGCATAAATATTAATGTATTTGGTGACTCTATGAATGTAATTAATTGGAAAATGGGTTTATAGCAGTGCAAGAATCTTAGACTTGCCAATTTATTATCTTCGATAAGGGAGGTCCTTCACAGTTTTGACTCGTTTTCATGACGTCATGTTTACAAGGAAAACAACCAAAAGGTGGACCAAGCCTCTAAAGAGGGGTTTCAAATGGCCTTGGGGACCTGGAAAGTGAAGGAGCAAAGGGAGGGCCAGACCCTTGAATACTACCACCGACCCTTCATAGACTAAACGACAACATAACCTTTTTACAGCTTTGTGCAATCAATTGTTTGTTACTACAGGTATACGGTATTCACTCAGTGATAATTTTGGACTCTATACAGTTTTTCTTAGCAGCAAATATTTGTCTACTCGGACAACATATTTATTGTTATAACTTTGTTGTAATTGGTAGTAAGATGCTAGAACTTTTTATGAAATTTTGAAAGAAGACTCAAAAGTCTCATCAAAAGATCCAAATATTGAAAAGCAACTCACTTTTAAGTGAATCTACATAATGTAATCTTGTTCTTGACTGGTGAAATAAAATTACGTTTTTTTTCCAAGGTAATATATATATATATATATATATATATATATGTATGTATGTATAGTTTTAACACCTTCTCAATACACCTTTGTTATGTAATTGCTCTGATGTATGATATGGAAATGCACCCATAACATACGAGTTTCTTTTTATTCTTCCTGGGATCTAATTCTATGTCATTTTTACTGTTAGTGTTTATTTCTTTGTTATGTGTTCTGGATTTCCATCATTGTCCCTTATCACCTTAGTTTCCCTAGTTTCTTTATTGTTGATCGACTGGTCATCACTTTATCTATTTCTTTATCTTTGGTTTCTAAGGATGGCTCATGATTTTCACAAACTTGAGTTGACATTTAATTTTCCTCAATTGTCTCAAAGTTGAATTGAGACTCTTGATATATTTCCTTGTCGGGTATCACTTTTTTTTTAATTCGAATTTGTCTCAATTAGTTGTATAAGTCTCTTATTTCTTGAAGAATATATAGTCCTTCCTTGTACTCAAAGTCCATATAATAAAAATCCATGACTATACGAGTCAAGCTATAATACCAACGTTACGTAGCAGAAGCTTATAGTTGAATGTTTAATAACCAATAAATGTGTGTGTGTGTGTGTGTGTGTGTGTGTGTGTGTTGAATAAAATAAGATAAGATGATTGAGTACAATAGAATAACCTCATATATAAACTCTATGGTGACCTTTCACATAAGGTCATGTCCTTATGGAGGCACCCCTTCAATATTACAATATTTAATTACAATTAAATATTAATAGTATTAAAATTTATTTATTGTTTTTTATACACATTATATTCATTATATTATTATCGTTAGGCAAGATGTTCAATTCAATGAAGTATCTCCTCCTCCGGATTCTATCAAGACTCATGTTACCTTGAATTTTCCTTCACCTTCCATTACTACTATCTTTGTTACCCCTCCACTCCTGCTATTCCACTCCTTGATCATAGTTCACCTTCTTCTTCAACAGGTCCACATGAATGTTCCGAAGATACTAGTGTGGTACTTACCACTGCTTCTTTTTGTGTTTAAGCCCAAAAAACTCTTGAATCCACAGATTCTGAAATTAATGTTCATTTCGATACTCATCGACCTAGATCTGACTTTGCTCTTTGAATAAAGTATTGGCCATAGATGATCCCTCTACCTATGCTCAAGCTAAAGATAAACCTCAATGGAAAAAAATGATGACTATTGAGTATGACTCATTAATGAAGAACACGACTTTGACTCTTATTCCCCTTCCTCTTAGAAAGGATTTAGTTGGATGTAAGTGGATATACAAAACAAAGTTTAATGCAGATAGATAGATTGAAAAAAACATAAAGCTCGGTTAGTAGCAAAAGGATTTTCTCAACAAGAATGTGTTGCGCATGAATGTTTCCACAATGTTCAGTTACTATGTGCAAGCTTATGGATTTGCAATGTGTAGAAATTTAGAAGTGATCGACGCGTTTTGGGTGGACCCTCCACCCATCATCAAGATCATTCAAAGCTATGGCACAATATAAAAGAAGAGGGCAGTAGAGTATAAAAACTAGCCGTTAATTGTAAAAACTAGCAGTTAATTATAAAATTTCTAGATAAAAATGTTTGGGGATACAATTGAAAAAAATAAGGTTGACAAATTGAATAATATAATAAAATAAATAAATTCTTTTATTAAAAAAGAAGATTTTATTTTTATTTTTTAAACTTAGGTGGAGAGAAGTCAAAGTTTAAAAAGATTAAAATAAATGAAAAAGGATGGAAAACATTATTCAATTGTCTATACACTTAATAATAATAGTTGAAAAGATTCAAATGAGTAAAAATGGGGTTAATGAGTAAAAAGGGGGTTACTCCTCCACGACCATTGCCACTAACCGCAAGTGCATTCGACCAAGGCATCGTATGCCAAGGAAATCCCAATTGTTTAGAATTGCCTTATGTTCCATCTCTTCCTCCTCTATTAACTAGGCAATGAAACTTTTGTTATGCTAGTATAACTCTACCATCTTGAAGAGTTTTGCATCTCGACTTCGAGAAAATCTAGTGTTAGGAATCCAATGAAGAAGCCCCTCATAAATTTCTCAGTTGAGGTATTGTTTATCTTTTCCTTGAATTGCTTCTCAATTCCCTCCATTTATCCCTTGAGAACTTAGAAAACCTTTTATGGTAAAGGTCAAGAGCGTCCATGGATTCCTTCTTAACTCTGATAATTCTCTAATGCTCTATTTTCTTAGGAATAATTCTATGGGATTTGGGTTGCCCCCTCCTAGTAGCCCTACTCCCTTTTGCAACCTCTTCCTTCACAAGCTGGTTGCTACCCTTTTCCATGTCTATGATTTTTACCTCGCAGGGAGACAAAGAATTGGAGGACTAGGATGATTGGAAGTTCCAACTACCTACACCAATACTCAACTACAAACACCAATACTCAACTTCTACCTAATTGTGAAACTCGACATTAGGGAAGGCAAACCCCATTGTTCTCATATACTCACTAGAACCCAAATCTGTGCTGAGTCTATCTTAGGGAGATTGTTCCATCCTCCTGGGATGGGTACAAACCCGACCAACCCCTCTAATTAAACAAGGAAGATAGAAGAAGTATATACAAAATTTCATGACTACTAACCTTTCGTGGCATCGTAGGGGCTGCTACATATTCTAGTTAAAAGCTTACCTTATTGCCATTTCAAGGCTCCACACAAATCCATTATTATTACCATAACTTTGTATAGAAGAGATTGAATTCTCATTGTGGGTGGTGAGAAGAACTTCAAACATGCGAAATGAAAAATCATCGACATCGTCACTTCAACACTTATTTCATGCATTATGCAAACATGCACCCTTGCCTCCTCCTATTAGATGGTGTAGGGAGTGTCTTCTTCCCCTGATGGTGGCATCCATGGGATTAAATATGTGTTACCTCCCCTGTCAACCTATACAAGGGATCGCAATGAATATGTTTACTATCCATTTCACATTAAAAAGAGAATACAAATCCAATTTACTTTATAAAAATTATAAACAATATTCTCATAGTATTGATAAACTTATATATATATGTATATATAGTAAGTTAGCTGAAATTGTCTACTAATAACATACATAAAAGTTTGTAGACACCACAATTTGTGGCCAATCTTTAGGGTGGAAAACCCAACAATAGTAAAAAATATAATAGTCTTTCTTGAACCATGTCTTTCCCTTAAGGGAAATTGTTTTTGAACTTATGAGTAGAAAACAAAATAAAGACCCTAACATTATTCTTATGGGTTTGAAACCCAACACTAGTAGAAACCTTGAGATTCTAAAACAAAGACCTTGAGGGCGTAAAAGAAAACTATAATACTAAATAATTTGGAAAATAGTAAGTCTTGGTAGTTATTCATGGGAATCAAAGTCCACATCAACGAGTGGGGGAAGAGTAGTCTCTTGCCTTTCAATCCAAATTAGATATTTGAAGTTGTTGGTAAGACATCCATTCCTTTTCCTCCTCTATTATCTTGTTTCTTAATCCTACTCCCCTACTTCTGCATTCATTGACATCCTCTTGATTGTTGGCCGTTGAACTCCACAAAGCCTTAATGAGCCTCTCATATTTGTTGTGTAATTGGTCCATCCTATATAAAATCTCATTGTTTTGTTTCCCTTTTTGTTCCACGACACTAACTATAAACCCTTTAACATGCCAATTTAAGTCCATTGTCTTTTAATATTTTGTTTTCATACTCCTTGAAAACTCAACGTTACGATCCAATGAGTGATTTCTTCAACCACTTTGATAGTTGAGGTACAACCTCTTTTCAACTTCACTATGTTTTTCTATGCCCTCCACCTCCTACTTGAGCTTCTCAGAAAACATATTATGTTAGGCTACATCAAGAGTCTTGGCTGAAGGCTCCCTATGCATGCACGAGGCAACGAAACACCATGCTACATCGAATCTTTCCAATGTCATGGGTATCCTTGCTAAGTCCCCACCACAACTTCTTCCTTCTTCATTTGTACTCCTGATTGTCAGCTAAACCAACTTGTAATTCATACCAAACCAAATCCCAAGCACAATATAACTTGTAGCAGGCTAAAAACTGCTGACCCACTATAGCTCCCACCAAACAGAATTCAAATCCAAATGTATTCTATAGAGGTCTCCAATAGAGCATCCCTGGAGCACAACAAACTAACAACATATCTTACACCCCCTTATGTATTGACTATTGAATCCAAACAACTTCACTACATTTTCCCTCACAAAGCATTAGTATATCCCTCCATAATGAACACAATTATGCTTTAGTTTGACCTTCTATACCTTCTTACTATACACTACTAACTATATGAAGATTGATCCATAATAACTCAAATAGATCAACAATTCTTGCCTTATGCCTTCCACACGCTTCACATTGCTAGTGAGGCCATTCGTCTTTGTTACCCCTGTTTGAGTGAAATTTTAAACCATATTATCAATATAACAATAAAATAATTTTTGAGAGGTGCTCTACAACCCAGTATGGGGGAGATCATGTAACGTTCCTCTTGTAAATGTGAGCTATAAATAATATTGCCGATTATGATGGAGATGTTGTAATGTTTGTGAGTATGAGGGAGATCTTGTAACGTTACTTTTTACTTGTCCATTATGATGTAGATGTTGTAAGGTTACTTTTTACTTTTTAGTAAAAAGTAATAAATATATTTTGTTGGCCATTAATTATAATTAAAAATTGAATTATTTGCAAAAAAATGTTAGCCTTCACATGGTTTTAAAACCAAGGCCTTCTAAACAACCCATGGTTTTATTGTACATGGTTTAGGAGGGCCCTGCAAATGGTTTTAAAACCATGTGCAAAGCCTCCAAAACAACCTATGGTTTTATTGTACATGGTTTAGGAAGGCTTTGCAATTGGTTTTAAGACCATGTGCAAGGCTTTCTAAACAACCAGAGATGTGGTAATGTTCATTCCTAACACAATAAAAAAATAATAAAAAATATTATATGTAAACCATATGTGTCTTTTCGTTTGAATAAAGTCCAATAACTATATATAAGATATGCCAATCCTCTCAATACTTAATAAAACTTAGAATTTGGATCTAAACTTGGTTAATAAACCAATAAAACATAATTTATAAACAAATCATCGTAATAACAATGGTGACCAATATTTATTTTCATATTTTAAAGTTATAAACCATATCAACACACAATATGCCACTGAGCACTGTCACAACACAGCATAATAAAAACATTCACACAGTAGTTTAATCTATGAAGTAATATATATATATATATATATATATATATATATATATAATTAATTTTTAATGATTAAACTATTCCCCGTTCACTAATTAGAGGTGGTCTCGTCTTAGATTTAGGTCGAGACTGAATCGTCTTTGCCATAAAACATTTCGGAGGAGTGGAAATCTATACGATCGAGAGTGAAAGAGCTATCGGCACTTTTCACCTATTGGGAAAAAAATATTTAATTTATTAAATTTATAAACAATATTATCCTAATAATAACAGTTTTATAAAAAATACAAAAAAATACGAGTGAACATTCTCATAGCGCATCCATGCCCATCTGCAAAAAATGGCCTTAGCTTTGAGGGCCTTTGCGCCTCCGGTGATATGCAGCAGCTTGGACAACAGTTATATGTTGAGAGCCGTAGAGCTTGCAGACAAATCGGCTGGCCTCACCGCCCCGCATCCAAATGCAGGATGTGTAATCGTGCGGGGGTCGAAGGTTGTTGGGGAAGGTTTTTTGTATGGCCAAGGGACCAAACCTGCAGAAATAAAGGCAGTCGAAAAGGCCCGGGAGCTAACCAAGGGAGCTGCGGCTTATTTGAACTTGGAGCCCGGAGATTGCCATGGCGACGACAGTTCTGTTGCTGCGCTCGTGCAAGTAATTTTTGTTTGGTTCGATTCTCTGTAAAATAGGGTTCGAATGATCTCCATATATGGGTTTGTTAGTAATGAAAATGACAAGGTTAAATTTAATGCAACTACGATGAAATTTTAAAACTTGAAGTTAACTATTCTGTAATTATTTTAGAAATTCCAAATTTCTTATAACTTTAAAGTCTCGAAGAAGTGTTCTTCGTAGATTTTGGACTCTGCAAAAACTCTGCAAGTGTCTGAACTTGCAGAATCAGGAGCAACTTGGCAAAAGATCACTTGTCATGAATGCAGAATAATAAAAATAGGTAGGAATCCGAGGCAGAAGAAGAGAGAAGACGTGTATTAATGGGGAACAAAATCCAAACACAGGAATATGCTATTCTAGAGATAGCTAATATTTTTACATAAAAAAACCCTCTAGAAGATTAGTATTAACGTGGAATGAAATCTCAACATAGGGATATTCCATTGAAGAGATAGCCTTGAATATCACATAGAGAATGACAGTCAAAGAGGGTCCACAAGGCATCATACCAAAACTACTGGCCATGTTAGTAATGGAATGAGGGAGGATGCAGAAATTGGGATTGCATATCTCAACTCATCCCTTCAACGCAAATCCAGAATAAAGACAATATCAATGAATTTCGCTTTAGGACAAAACTATTTTTAAAGGGATGGCAATGTTACGAATATTAAATAATAAATAAAGACAAATAAACAATCATTAATAAATAATTAATTATAACTAATATTAAGAGTACTTGACTCCTCAATTCGGTGCCTGGATTGTAGAAAAAGTGGGCCATCATTTGGAAAATCTCATCTCATCATCCAATCATTCTCTCTCTCTCTCTCTCTCTCTCTCTCTCTCTCTCTCTCTCTCTCTATATATATATATATATAGTATTCACCTTGAAGACGGATGCACTTCTTTTGTCGAAAGAAGCCGAAACGGTTTCTTACATTCTCTTGGTACCGTGTCAAATGCTTTTCGAACGTCTATGAAACAACAATAGACTTCCTACAAAATGATGAGCTTCCTCAATAATAACTCTAAGTGTGAAGATGTGGTCGGTCATCTGTTACTCCAAGCGAAAATCAGCTTGCCCTTTGGCTTTGAGATGTTGGCTCTCCATCTTATTAGAAAGCCACTATTGCAGGATTGTGGCATAGAGCTTGGAGAATGTATGTCCCACCATGATCATTCAGTAATTGTTCGAATTGAAGCAACTCCCTGATTTGTGAATCGGTTGAATGATGTGTCTAGTCTAGGAGTGAAGAAAACCTAAACAAACCCCATGGTTAAATAAATCAACAATGTGTGAGTCAAGGGATAACATGCTTGAGGAATTCAGCTTAGAGTTCTTCCTTGTTTGTTGCTCAAGACTTTGGTTGCTCTCATAATGTCTCTCTTAGAGAAAAGGTGAAAGGAAAGGGGGGGAAGGGATGTGGGTGGGAGGCTGCCTGGGTTTGTTGTAAAGAAAGGTTGTGTGGGAGAACATGTCTCGAGGGTCTAGGTTAGGGGGGCTACTGTGGCGTTTAGGAAAAAAGGCACACCAAAAGATTTTAGGGGAGTGGTGGGGGGCCGTGCAAAGTTGATGTCACCTTAAGGAGAGGAACACTTCCTTTTTATGGTGGAAGAGGTTATGGTAGTTTTTATAGAGGGTAAGAGAGGAAGAGGGGTCATATATTAAGGTGGAATGGAGAAGTTTGTGAAGGTTCTTGCATTATTCGTCGAACCAACAGTTCACGGGGTAGGAGTTAGGAGTGGGCTTGTGGGTGTGTCATTGAGTAGAGGGGTGATAGGAATCAAGGGTTGCCTCCTCTAGGATTGTGGAGATTATCTCATACTTGGTTGTGGTTGTATCATGGTAACTGAAGTGGGAGATGGGGAGGGGGGGAAATCCTTTATATAGGTGGTGTAGGAGCCGACATACTCTTAATCGAAGAGGAAGGTGATGCGGGAGGCCAGTGTTGAGTTTTGTAGCTTGGACAAGTACTTCTACATTGGCTATGTGCCTAGCATGTAGAAGTCATCCAAAATAATCTCTCTAGACATTAACTTTATAAAGTTACAATGACTTTTATATTTAATGATAAAGTGACTTTTATTATAAAGTTGAGTGACTTAAGTGATTTAAGTGATCTCAACGTGAGATTAAGCCACATTCGTCGATCTCAAGAGGGAAAGATCTAATCTTGTCTGTCTATCTGTTTAGAGATCTAGGTTTAGGGTTTTATCATTAAAGAGAATTATAAAAGGAGATCTAAGTAGAGGATTAGACCTATGCTGTTGGGAGTAGGGAGCAGGAGCGAAAAACCAAATTTTCAAAAGCTTCCGTTTTGGGAGCATTTTTATATAATACATATTTTAATATATTTTGATGCATATATATTAATAAAACTTGTATTATGCCAAATTAGCTATAGAAAACATGAAAACATAGATATAACCATTTAATACACATATACCATCAATCATCTTTGAGCTATAACTTATAACATTGTCATCAAATGATCAATGATCAATAATCAACAGCATCAACCTTCAAATTTCAACATATAATATTTTCTATCAACAAACTCTAACAAATAACATCAACCATGAAATGAAACAAAGCATAATAATATCATATTCAATACAAAATAGTTGTAAGATGCAATCAACAATTTAAAGTTCAAATTTCAAAGGTAGGTTTAACTTTCAAGGTTCAAAGGTCAAACTTTCAAAGTTCAAAGTAGGCCATAATGTTTACAAAATAGGCCATAATAAACATGAAATACAAAGTACTATGATACTATCTACTAAGCTTTCCTCTTGCCACGAGAAACTTCCAATTTCTTTTCTTGTGTTCTAGGTGGAATAGGAGCTGCTGGAAATGATCGTGGAACATGAGAAGAAGATGAATGGCCCCCATGCATTGCTGGACCTTGTGAAGCTAAAGGCAAAACTTCTGCATCTGCAAACTTGCTGGTGGTTGGGGGTGGCATCTCTATTGTATGAATTGGATCACCATCATGATTACCCAATGGTTGAACTTCCAAACGCTCTAATGCTATCGCTCCATCATCCACATTAGCCTCCTCTGGATTGCTGTCCCAAGTCAAATATGTTCTATCATTCTTGGTCGCTTCACAATAATGGGACAACAACCTCAAGTTGTTGTGCACATAAACCAAACTTTATGCCCATTCTACATTCAAACTGTTTCTCTTGATGCTGTAGATGAAGTTGTAGGTGCTCCAACACCTCTTTGTAGAAGAACTATTATCAACCTATGAAAGCACCCTCATCGCTAATTATGCAAATATGTGGCAGTGGAGCCATACATGTTCCACCAATGGATAGGAGTCAACCTATCTTGATCTTTGGTTGCATGAAAGGTACCAAAGACTCCATGTTCATTGATGTATCGACTCAATTCACTTCGTACTTGAGCACACCTCCTCATTAGGGACCAACTTGTCTAATGCGAGCATATACCCATTTGGCACTTGTGGATCTGTGTGTGGTCTTTTCCTAACTCCACCACTAGGTGCAGGTTGGGCCAACCAAGATGGAGAATAATATTTTTAGGTAAGGACATATATAAGGGCATGGAGTGTAACATTCAAATTATCCCACCTTTTGACCACATGTTTATGAATACGGTCATACAAGATTGCATCTCTATGCTCAAATGACCAAGCATGCTATCCATCTGCTCATACACCTCCCCAATCACTGACTGATCTGTATCTGCAAAACGAATCATACTATAAACATGTTGGGTGAATTGTAGAACATAGCTAACCTGTGCTCAGAACTAACCATCAAGAACGATGTCCTCCAACTCTTGAAAGTCATGTCTATAAGATGTGTTTGTAGTTTTGTCTTTCAATTCCTGCCATGAATCACTTGAGACCATACGAGCCAATGCCTCTCTTACCTTTAAAAGCTTCCTAAAGGTGAGGTAGTAGCTAACAAATCTAGTCTTCACAATATTCAATAGCTCCAACCTAGAGTGATTGCGAAAATTGTGGTGGGCCATGCTATGATTGGTATAAATTTATCATTTTCTTACCTCTCTTGTACAAGGACCAATCCATCAGTAACTAGGGTCCTTCATCTTAACAATATTATTCATCAAAAGGTTCAATGTGTGAACCAAACACCTTAACCAAAATATGTTGGGATACTTATCCTCAATGATTGCTCCTGCTGCCTTACAATTAGCAACATTATCAGTGATGGTTTGAATGACATTGTATGGCCCAATCTTTTGAATGGTTTCAAGTAAAGCCTGTGCAATATTAATACCAGTCTTATAACAATTTGAGTAGTCGTGAGCTGAAAGGAAGACCGCACCACTAGTAGACACACCAAGAATATTTATCAATGGCTTTCCTTTAGCATTTGTCCACCCATCAGATACAATGGATACCCCATAGTTGGACCAATCATGCCAATAGGGTGAGTGAAGAACATTGAATGGAACACCACAAGCATAGAGAAACCTATAAACTTTTGAATCCACATTATCTCTACAACCAAGGTCAAGGAAATCTGATAATGTTCTTTGCATAGGTGAGAATCCACTACTATGGGGGGATGAGGGTCCCAATTGAGTCGATGATGATCCAGATCCACTACCAAACATTCTCTATGAGGATTCAGATTCAACCCTTGATCTCTTGGAATTGTTTTGAGCGACCTCTTCTTCCATCCTGTATTTGTTTCTATTTTTAGCTGACACTTTGTCACAGGTTTTGACTCCAGTAGCCTTGCCTTGATCACATGGCATAATCCCACACAAATTCTTTCTCACACAGGTACATGAACCTGTGTAAGTTTTAGTACAATGGGGGCATGCAAACTTTGTGGTTCCACTCCCTCTCCCTCCCCCAAGCCTTGTCACATACTTTCACAAAGGCGTTGTGTCTTTTTGTTTTTGCCTCTCATCACTTTCAATCTCATCATCATCATCATCATCCTCTTCCTCTTCCTCCTCCTCTCCATGGTATGTGCCATTCCCTATATCTTTCTCGTCATCATTGCCACCACTAAATCTATTTCCCAACACCATCATCATGAGAAGAAGTAGAACCAAAAAAAAACCACATACCCATCATGCTTATTGACTCAATATGAGAATCACTTCTTGCCTGCAATAGAATGATGGAGAAGAAGAAATGGGGAAGAGTAGGAAAAGAAAACATTCAAGATTTAAAATTTTAACATAGTGAAATATTTTTTTAAATACAAACAAAGATTGGGTTTTAGTGCCTACCTATTTAGCTGTTCAATGGACCGTTGAATTTTGTAGCTTGGACATCTACTTCTACATTGGCTATGTGTCTAGCATGCAAAAGTTGTTCAAAAGAATCTCTCTAGACCTTAACTTTATAAAGTGATTTTATAAAGTTACAGTCATGTATATATTTAATGATAAAGTGACTTTTATTATAAATTTGAGTGATTTAAGTGATTTCAATGTGAGATTAAGTCACATCTGTGGATCTCAAGAGGGAAAGATCTAATCTTGGCTGTCTATCTCTTTGGAGATCTAGGTTCAGGGTTTTATCATTAAAGAGAATTATAAAAGAAGATCTAGGAAGAGGATTAGACATACATTCTTTTGAGAAAGAGATTTTCTCAAGAAAAGAAGTCTTAGGGTTGAGAGGATCTCAAGCAGGAGTCTATCATTTCATCATAAGAGATTAAGAGATTGAGAGGTAATTTGAAATGAAGCAAGGGCAACAGATTTGGTCTGTGAGTTTTTCCTCTCAGTCAATAAGGTTTATGAGATTGTAATTTTTGAATATTTCTTTGAGATTGAAATTGAAAGATACACTAAATGCTCGTTTCCTAGGTTGGGTTTCCAGGGTAAAATATCCGTGTCAAATCATGTGATTTCCTATGTTGTTTTTGTTGTGCATGTTGAGTTAATATTCCAATGCATTTTCAGTTATCATTTTCAACAATTAATGTTCAAATGTAATTGTTGAGGTTAAATAAATGTTTGAGACTATAAATTTAATTTGGAATAAGATATTTTAACAGATAATAAGGGAAGCTAGGGGGTGGAGGGAGGGGATGGGGATGTAAAGAGGGAGACAGTGAGGAGGGCGTGGTTTTCCAAAGGGTGGGGGGATACAGAGTGGTATCAGATGTGTGGGAGGAGGTCGGGGTTGGCCAAGATGTAATCCAACACGTAGGCCCCCTTGCTATGGGGGAACCAAGTGAAATCCCTTGAATTTGGGAAGCAAGGGAGCCCATTCAGGATCAGTAGATCGAGGGATTCACCAAGTAGTAAAAGGTGTTTCCTATAGCTTGTGATGGGCCTGATCCCATCCTCTGAATTCCTGTGGAGGTCCATGGACTTTAGCTCTAACTCTTGGAGGCAAAGTGCATCTTTCGCTTTGTCATGTAGGGGCACTTATAGGTTCTTGGTATGGGCATTGAAGTCTCCTAGAAGAATGACCTCCCCAAGAATGGAATAGTGGGTAAATGCCCTATGAACAACCTCGATTCTGTACCTTCCACAACAAAACTATCGTTTAGAGAACATCGTTGTTATCAGCAATAACTATGAAAATATCAATGCAAAGTATGATAATGCCCTTTGGGGACTACCTTGAGCTGAGGGGAAAACAATGTGTGATGCTACAGGAGGTCCGAGAACAACCAACTAAAATTCTCCTCCCATATGAGGCCAAAGAGAAGAAATTGGTAAAGTGTGTTTGAACCCTTGATTTGGAAAGGGATACTTGCTTGCGTTGGAACATATTGAAACGACTATGGCTCTTTGATCTCGGTGAGAGAGTTGTGACTATCCCTTATAAAAATGGGAGGAAGTGCATTGTCTTATTGACCTAATGTCCTTTATATCCCTGGCCATGGTGTTTGCACTATGTGTATGTTTTGAGCTGTCAAGATCTATTAGAGATAGAGGTGTATCTTGGGATGTCCTCCATGTGGTTCTGCATAGCATGGAGGTACACCATCAGTATAGGAAGTAGTGTGGAGTGTGAGATGCACTCTAGCAGGTGTCATGGATTCAGTGATTGAAGACATGCAATGAATCAGTGAGTTCTTCAGTCGGATGTGTGGAGTGCAGCTGTGCACTAGTTTCTAATGCATGAGAGATGCATGTGCATGGAGTTTGCATGTGCATGATGAGTAGGAGTGCATGTGCATGGAGGTTGCATGATGCATGTGTATGAGATTTGCACATTGCATGAGCATGCATGCAATTTACATTGTTTTTTATGCACAGTTTTTAACACAATAAGTGAGTTATGCATGAACCTTATATTAGAGTTCGGAACTCTAATCTCACCGGAAGATTATAAAAGGACACTCAAAAGACAAAAGTTATCATTACTTGTGAGTTTCAAGTGATTAAGAGGCTGAGCAAATTAGTTGAGTTGGGAGGGCGCACTCATTTGGGAGAGACTAAGGGCACATTCCTGAGAGAGGGACGGCACATCCTTCTAAGACAGGGGAGGCACTTCATTCCAGTTGTGAGAGAGACCATCTCACAAGGTTTTCTTCAGTGATTGAGGAGCAGAGGAGCTGGGATGCATTATTGAGATTGTGGGGCGTATTTCTCCAGCTAGATCCCACGAATGAGAGCAGAGGCACACATATCGAGGCCAGGAGGGCCAAGAGAGGAGTTGTGGGTTGTCTTCAGAGACTGAGGAGAACACACTGAGACCTTAGCTAGAGATTGATTGAGGCAGAGACAAAGGGGTACACTTCTGAGACAAAGGGCACATCTCTATAACTAGGGGGGCGTCATTTAAAGATTGAGTTCACATTTCTAATCTGACAGAGCAGAGTAGTGAAGAAGGGTAGAGGGTGCACTTCTTCAGAAGATAGAGAGACAATACTTCTTCTAGAGATTGGCAAAGGCAGTGATCAGAGATTCAAAGATTAGGGTAGACAACTGAGGGTGCATTTCCCAAGAGCAACAGTTGTAGCTGTGTTACTGGATGAAATGGCAGTCCAAGCCACCTGCAAGCATATGCAGAGAAAGTGACCACTGTCACCTTAGTCACTTCTCCTAACTTTTTTGAAAGTCGAAACCTCCTAGGGGAGAGCCCTATGGAACTCTGCAAAAGACACTTAGACACAAATATATCTTGCAACGTGTGAAGTTAGTGACTAGTGCCTAATGGAGTCAATCAGAAAGTGGAGTAGATGTACTATGAATATGAATTGTGGAAGTGCATTTATACATCTGCTTCAAATAACCAATTTTAGTCCTAGATAATGAATGTATCATATAACAAGAGTGACACACAAATATTATCCAAATTACAAACATTCATACACCATGAACTATTAATGAACAGTAGTATATCAGAGATAAAGTATGAACTTTACTATGTATCAGTCATAAATCGGTATCTAGGCCAGTAGTATGTATAACCCATCAATTCAAGAAAGTCTAAGACGAATTTCTTGTAGCAGGCTGAAATTCCAGGCCCGAGATTTTAGGACGTGAAATTTTAGGGCCCGAAAATTTAGGGTGCGGAATTTTAGGCCCGAAATTTTACAGAGAGCTTGTAATTTTAGGGCATGGAATTTAAGTGCCCAAAATTTTAGGGTGTCGAATTTTAGGGCCCAAAAATTTAGGGCGCATAACTTTAGGGCCTGAAAATTTGGGCCGCTAAATTTCAGGGAGGGCTCGAAATTTTGGCCTGCTGCTAGAAATTCGTCTTAGACTTTCTTGAATAGATGGGTTATACATACTGCTGGCCTAAATACTGATTTATGATTGATACATAGTAAAGTTCATACTTTATCTCTGATATATTACTATTCATTAATAGTTCATGGTATATGGATGCTCGTAATTTGGATAATATTTGTGTGTCACTCTTATCATATGATATTTGCATTATTTAGGACTGAAATTGGTTATTTGAAGCAGATGTATAAATGCACTTCCACAATTCATATTCATAGTACATCTACTCCACTTTCTGATTGACTCCATTAGGCACTTGTCACTAACTTCACACGTTGCAAGATATATTTGTGTCTAAGTGTTTTTTGTAGAGTTCCATAGGGCTCTCCCCTAGGAGGGTTCGACTTTCGAAGAAGTTAGGAGAAGTGACTAAGGTGTGACAGTGGTCACTTTCGCCACATATGCTTGCTGGTGACTTGGACTGCCATTTCATCTGGTAACATTTTGGCGCCGTTGCCGGGGACCATTTCAAAATTTGAAGCGGTTGATTCAGAGTCATTCACACCCCTGGCAAGAATGACATTCGGTAAGAAAATTGAGGTAAGTCTTTCTTGGTATTTTGAAAATATTATTCTCAAGGACTAATCTTGCAAATCTTACCTGGTGACTCCACAAAGAAGAAGTTTGACAAGGCTTAACATTTTGGTTCCGTTGTCGAGGACCTCAAATTCATTGAGGTGATTTATCCGGGCAAGAATGACACTTTGGTAAGTCTTGAAGTCTTGATTGTATATGATTGCATATACTTTTAGAAGGACTAACTTGTACGCTCACCTGGCGACTCCACAAAGAAATCAACCCACCCATCAATCAAGTACGCCCTTGTTTTGTTCAATACTTTGGTGAGATTTGTTTAACTAACGTGGTGGGTCTTTCCCGACGACTCCAATCAAAGAAAAATAAAGAAGTGCTCTTCAAAGACAAGGAAGCCTGACGAGATGGCATCTAATTACGAACTGTGGGTGGATACATTGGATTTTTCGTGCATTCCGGGATTTCCACACAATTATGCCATTCAAGACGGTGGGAAGGCACTTTTCCCATTATTTCACCAGTATAAGCACCATGCAACAACACATGTGCAGACATTCATGCAATTCCTCCGGGTAAGCAACATCGTACATGAAGACATTAGTATGAGGCTCTTTTTGCTATCTCTTCACTTAGAAGACAACTTGTCCATCAGAAATTGGTATGAAGGTTTTCCTCGCAATTTTTTTTCTTCACTTAGGCAATTCATCAATGCATTCAGCATGGATTGGGATTATGGTATCGAAGAGCAGGAAAGAAAGGCCATAATCAATAGTAAATGGGAAGAAACCCTGGGAAAAAGCTAGACTCGAGATGATTCAAGAGAAGGAACCAAAGATGATATTCCATTTGCATTTGAAGATCCTAATAATCCGACTTCTACAGAAATGGAAATTGGTTTCGCTCCTCTTGATCTATCAACTTTCTTAGGATATTCAGATGAGTTACTAGAGGTATTCTGGCATGCCTTCAAGGGTAACCATGATAATGTTGCGCATCATGTGGAATGGTTTATGACTTTGGCTTTAGAATATGGTATTAAAGAAGAAGAAGATGTTTACATGTGATCATTTGTTCTTCACCTGGGAGGAAGGCCCTTGCTTGGTTTGTGGGCATAAATAAAGGGGCGATATCATCCTTTGCAGAATTGGTGGAAACCGTGATGAATGGATACCTCATGTTAAGCATGCAAGGGACTGGTTCGGTAAGGAAGCCCAAAACAAGGATAAGGTCAAAGCAGCCATTGTTGAAGGTCCAAATGATGATATCTCAAGCATGATAAATGGAGTTTCCCAAGGAGACAAATATAAAAATGGTCCTATATATGAAGATCCAGAAGTCCTAGCCAAAGAAGCTGAAGAATAGAAAGATAGGATGAGTTCTCCCTTCCAACATACAAAACTCCTTATGACATACCATATCTCTAGAAACATAATGACGGGAATTTTGATGACGATGGTTATTGGACATTTATGGGTCCACCTTTCTTTGATTCCTCGAGACTAGGTAGCATTTTCTCCATACGTTATAGCAAGGAAGAACAACTTGATGAAGTTACTCAGGTTGAGCCAAAATTTGATATTATTTGGGATGAAGAGCTTTCAGTCACCTTAAGCAAGGACGATGAGGACATGATTTATTAAGACCCTGTGGAACGAGATATGATTGTTCATTCTCCTTATGAGGTTAATGATGAAGAATGGCTGAACCCTTTTGCCACTATAATTAAAGATGAAACATCGCTAGACCTTGCAGATAGTTGTTATATGCAGATGGCCCATTATGATAAAAAGTTCGAAGATTTGGGACCCCGTATCTCTGGTGATTCTTTCATGATGTCCTCGTCATACTCATCCTGCAGCAAAAAAACATGTTGCATAGAGGTTTCTTTTGCAGATATTCAGCATATGATGAGCCCAAGTTATCATTCTTAGTTGTACTCATAGTTGCACGGGTACCGCTCCTGGGATTTTGGCAATCTGTACCCGACGTTTCCCCGCTCCTGGGAGCTGGTACAAAACATCCCCTTTTTTATGGGAGCTTCTTTGGGAACTTGGGAGCTTTTCGGGAACTTGCTTTTGTCGCTCCCTTTTTATTGGGAGCTTGTAGAAGCTCCCTGTCTGTATGGGAGCTTCCAAAAGACAATGAGATTCTACAACCTCCCGACCATGTGGAGGCCAAAATCATAAGAAAAGTGTTGATAATCAATTGAATGATTGAAACTTTATTGTGTCAAGAAATCACTAGTAATAAAAATTTCAATTGAATCTATCAATAATGTCGTTTTTTTATTTTTATTTTCAAGGTTATATAAATAAAGAGGGTCCACACCTCTTAAATGTTTAGATTCATTCACACTCAAATATATTCTGCAAGTGTACTTAAGTGAATACAAATGGATCTTTTACAATACTACGATATTGAACAACTTTAATTCATATCTCAAATGATTATAGCTAGCTTACATTATTCATACTGACTGATATAGCAATTTAGGATCATAAGCCATATCAATCTCAACATACCAAAAAAATTGAAAGTTTGTTGGTTGAACTTTAAACAATCAAGTTCATTTACGTTAGAAGTAAGTAGTAGTTACCATTAAAAAAATGCAGAGGCACCCAAAGACTAAGCACTCTAAGGAGCAATAATATAGATGGAGTTGGAACAAGGAATCAAAAAAATATTGAATCTTATGATTTATGAAGCTATTGCCTTTACAAACTCGTACAATGAGATTTTTATAATGTGGACCTAGAGGAGTGAGCAAATTTAAAAAGAATGAATTTCATGACACTACTAGATGATTAAGAGGATAAAATAGTTTAAGCTATGAAATCAATCAATTATGTTTTTTTAACTTTATTTTTTTACAATATATTTTTAAAAATTAATATATATTATTGTCACTCCCAACCCTACGTTTCCTGCAAATTTGGGCGAAGCTTCTAGCCATATTGGATACTCGTGTCCGTGTACCCAACGTACCCACGTTCCATAAACTTGTGCAACATAGATTGCACTCTTCAAGATGCGCTGAAGAAGTTTTGCAGCCCACTTTATCTTACATCGGTAAGCCCTTAATGATACATCTCAACAAGACCAAGGAAGGTAGGTGGACAAGTATGGTTTTCATCCTTTAGTTTCATAATATTTATTGTTTATCTTTTCATTTGAAGCATGAAGGTATGAATTATATTGTTGACAATTTCAAAAGTTCAAGGATTATTGGGGTTGCTAACATGATGGTGGAAAAGATAAGTAATATACTTGTATGTCCAAAGAAATGCCCGAGTAAATACAAAGATAGGTTGCGGCTCACATATGAAGATTTGCGAGATCCGACTCTACGAATAGCCTCCCAAGTTCAGGGTTTATGTGCGAATTTCAGGAAGAATTTTTTCTTAGAAGACATGTATGATGAAGATGTCCCATACATAAGTCTTCTAGAAGCATGGATCAACAAAGCTTGTCAAAGGAATGCTTCTTCGTGGCACCGACTTCAAGTATTCCAGGTTCTTAAGAAGGTTTAGTTTCCTGCACTCATCCAGATGAAGATCCTGGTACAAACTCAACATATCATCAATGAGGTATTGTCATGGATTACACTAAAGGACAAAGGTAAGATATCAAGTATGGATTGCTTACTTAGATGGTTACATTGGTGGTATGATTTCACTTAACCTACTTTGACTGACAGGTTTAGGTTAGGTAGGGTTAGTTGCATTAGGCATATTTCTGTGCATTGCATTTGATGTATTTTCATTGTCTAGTTAGTTTTTATGTTCTTAGTTTGTTTCCTCATTTTGCGAACAAGGCAGGACGAAAGCGTCTTCCCTTAGATGCTTTTAATCCTCTCGGACATTTGATATGTGTGTAGGTCTACAGGTACTGGTAGATTCACAGGTTCTCGAGCACTCCCGGGAAGAGCACTCGTCCCGCAGTTGGAGCTAGTGTTACGCTGCACCTATACCCAACGCATCTTAAGGTGTACCCGAGGGAGAGGGCCAATTTTTTTGACTAGGAGGGGTGTTATCGAGCAATGGTGGTCATGGTTGGGCCCTTTGGTCATCCTTTAGGGGTACTATGGCTTAATGGCACTGTTGACTACCCTTTATTGGGTTTTTTTAACCTTGGGGTTGGTGTTCGGGGCCCCTAAGGGTTGGCCATTGGGTTAGATGGCTCCATATCCTATTTATGTGCTATAGTGGCCTTTGCTTCAGCTGTGAGACATTCGTCTCCCTTCACAGCCACTTAGGACACCCTTCTGACCCTTCAGTCATTGGGTTCCTGCTCTCCCTGGCCTTATCTCCTTAGAGGAAAGCCACCCTCCATGCCAGGCCTTTTCAGGCTTTGAGGAGGGCGTTGAAGGATTTTACAACATTCTAGGGGTTAGATGGGGTATAACGCCTTCCTTCCAGCTCACTCCAACCTTTCGTTTAGAGTGATTCGCTTATTTGAGCGTGTTTTGGCACCTGGGGATACTAATACCCCAGGTAGCCTACCTTGAGGCACCTTAGGCAATATTTTATTAGTATTTTCTTCTAATTTTCAGTTGACATTTTATAATTTCAAATTGACTTATTTTAAGGCATGTAGGACTGAATATTTTAAAAAGTGAGTGTGAGATCATATAAATAGATCTCCTCACTTTCATTTTAAAGACAAAACTTACGGGATAATACACTATGCATTTGTTTTACCCTTGCTAGGGCTCTTTGGATGGATGCGCTCCTCTTGAGGAAGTATTTTCTTTGTTAATGCAAGCTTTTTTTGGTAATTTTTTGGTGAAGTTCTTTGCTTGGTGATGTTTTGATTTGTTGGATGAACACGAGCACAAAGAGGTCAAGCTTCTCACCTTTTTGTTTGAATGTTGGTGGATGTGCACGTTCGGTGTCTTAGTGGTAGCCCTAGTGCTGTACTTTTTCCTAGGATAGGCCATTACCTTCATTCTTGTCACCTTATCAAGCTGAGGAACGTCTCCTTGTGGGGGTGCGCTAGGGTCTCTCCTTAGTTTTTCTAGGCTAGTTGCTTGACCTAGGAACCCTTCCTCACTAGGTTAGCCATTCTCCCTAGAAGCCCTAGGTTGGGCAGGGCTTGTGCTAGGGTAGGGTTTCCCTTGGTTTTCACACTTCTTTTCTTCACCCAAACCTAGTCAACAGGGTTAGATAGATTGCATTTTACATGGTAGATTAGGGTAATTTTAGGTCTGCAATTTTATGGTAAAAACCCTAGTAAATAATATTTTTTTTTTGAATTTTTGGCCCTCTCCTACAATTTTGCCCTGCTCTATTCGTCCCTAGAAACCCTAGGGCGAAATTTTAGGAGGCCCTAAAAATATAAAAATTCCCAAAACTTAATTTCTGCCCTAAAAAAAGGCCCTAAAACAACCCAAAAACCTAGCTTTTTCACTACCCTAACCTTCCCAATAGACCTAGGGCTTCTGTTCCTACCCTTTGCCTCTCATCCAAGGTCTCGGCCCTCCCTTTTCCTATCCATAACAAGGCTGTAGCAGCCCTTTTTCCACTGTTCCTGAGGTTTGCCATAAATTGCAGATTGTCATTACTTGGACAGCCACCTAACAGCCTTAAATTGTAATCTAAACAGTGACCTGATCTCACTCCTTACCCCCCGAACAGGCTGTAACAGCCTTCCTTTTGGCCTCCTCTAATTGCTGCTATAGTCTGCAAAAAGGGTGCAGACTGTCACTTCCTCCGCAGTCCTCAAACCTGTTGCAAAAGGGTAAAGATCAGATTTGAAAGGTTAGTTATAAACTTTGGTTTGGGTATACAAAGAGCACATTGCTTACTAGGTATATTAGACTTTGAATGATCACTGTTTGACAAAACTGATTTTACTTGCAATTTGGCATCACACTGATAGGTCAACATAATTGTTTGGCATATGATACATGGTTGGATAATTCTACATTATAGCAGAATGCACTCACTAGTTGTATGATTGGTAACCTCACTGCTGCTATAATATTGTCATACTACTGCTGCTATGCCTTGTGCAAACTGTCCATTATTGTCAACTGCTAATAAATTGCTCTATGTTTATGATAAACGGTTGGTTTGAAAATTGGATCTTTCACCATCGAAATATGTTTGAACGCGCCTATTAGATTGAATTGTTACATGTGAATGATGATAATTGCTTAGTGAATGGTTATCTTTGTTGTATCTTCAAATGCTATTACAAGTGTGTTTGTCAAACTTAATACCTCTACCTTTCTGTTGGTACTTGAATGATCTTTGGTATCATATTGACACACTTGTAACACCTACAATCACTTAGAATGTACATACCATGCTCTCTTCTTTGACTCCATAAAGGCACTGGTCACTAACCTAACGCATATACGAGATATATTCGGTGTCTAAGTGTTTTTGCAGAGTTACATAGGGCTTTCCCCTAGGAGGTCTCGACTTCCGAAGAAGTCTGGAGAAGTGACTAAGGTGACAGTGGTCACTTCCTCCTCATATGTTTGCCGGTGGCTTGGACTGCCATTTCAACCGGTAACAAGCTGCATGCAGATCTAGGGCTTTGACCCATTAGGTTCCTATTGATTGTATTTCCGATTGTATACTATATATTATTTACTCTGGCTCGAGATTGAAGAAAGCCCCTAGTTGTTGGTTTTTCCCTTCGGGGTTTCAACAGTAAATTTGAGTCTCATTAATATGTGTGATTGCAATTTATGTGTTAAGTTGTAGAGAGATTTCTTGTGCTTTCTGTTATAAGTATATTGCATAGCTGTTACCTTCTCTGGCACTAAGAAGTTGGGTTTTAGTATATGCTTGTGGCTTATTGAGATTCAAGACCAGTTGAGATCTCACATTTCCAGAGAGAGTAGTGATCACTGGAAAATCTACGAGATCAGGTTAATAGCTGTTTGTAAACCATTGGCTGTTTCTCTCTTAAGTATATACCTCCAGGTTGATTCATTTTCTGTTTTCAATGCTAAATGACCTAGCATTATATAAACATTGTCTGAAATCTCTTTGATTTAAACTTCTATCTTTGACTCATTTGAAGATGAGATAGATAGCAGGTTAGTGGCAGAGGGGTAAGCAAAGTGATTGCTTCAGAATATAATCTTTTTACATGAAACCTTGAATGCGTGTAGAAGCGTTAAGAAGCCTTAGATTATGGTTCTAAACATGGTCTCTGGAGGCTTATACATTGCCTGATTTGGTTTCTCCGCCCCTAAGAAGAATTTTCAATGGATATGTTGTGCTGCAGAGGTTAAGTTGCATTCTTTACTTGAGGCAGATTAGCTTCTCAGGTAGGAAGAATCATTATGATTTGTCCTCTCTGGAAATAAATAATAGCTGAATAGCTATTTGTATACCATTGGTTGTTTTTCTTTTTAAGTATAAACATCAAGATTGATTCCTTTAATATTTTCAATGTTAAATTACCGTGTTTTACATGAAAATTGTCTAAATTTCTTTGATTTAAGTTTCTGTCTCTCTTGATGTGGGGCTGTAACCTATGAATTTGAAAGTTTTAACTAGAGCCTAATTTGGTCTTTCCTTTAAGAGCCAGTTTCACATGATATTTGGCCACAATATTGTTTTAACAAAAGTTCTGTTGTTTAGAATCAATGTGCTAGTTTTAAATGCTAATATTTCTAGATACAGATCAATTTTACTTTATGATTTTGGACATGTTACTAAATGAAGCCTTGAATTTCAGGAATGGTCCTAATGATAGGAATCTGCTATTTGGTTTTCAGGGAGGAGTTTCTAAAGTGGTCGTTGGTCTTAGACATCCCTTAAAACACTTCCGGGGAAAGGGAATCAAAGCACTGAGAGACGCAGGTATAGAGGTGAATGTGCTTGGAGAAAATTTGCAAGGCAGAAGCATTGAGGTGATATAATTTCTAAACTTTGACAAATCTACGTTTCTCGATCCGGTTTTCTTTTCTCAGGTTTCTCAAGTTTATCTCTATTGTTTGTCCTCGAGTTCTATTAGGTTGACAATGAATTTCTTAAGTTCAATACAAGTGAACAAAATCATCAGTGTATACTGTAGATCTGATTATGCAAGGTGCTGCAGTTGAACTGCTGTTGCAAAATCAGTGAATCAAGAGGATCCTGAGCTTCAGTGGAAAACAATGGGGGTATAGAGCAAATATCCTAAAGAAAGAGGGGCCACCTTAAATAATTTGTTACTATAACTCACAAAATATGATGAGACTTAGTCTAGTGAGCATGCATGAAATTTGTACTTCATTTTGGTGATTTAGTGTAAATTCATCAGTCACCCACTTTACTGTATTTTATACATGGCCAAACTTGATTACTCTCCCACAATTTTGTGCTTTATATACATTACTTAATCGAAATGAGTGTACAGACATGTGTATAGTTCAAATAATCACTTCTCATGCTTTTATATTTGCATACCAATATGTAAAACTGTGGGGTGGAGGATATAAGTGGTTTCTAGAAGAAACACATTATTATAATACATTAAAAGTCTTGTTTTATTTGAAAAGTTAAACATGAGACATCTTATGCTTGTTTTTTGTTTACTCTGAATTGGACAGAAGCATTGTCATTTAACACCTACATTTCGATTGATCAGTATGATGAGATTTAGTCTAGTGAATATGTATGATATTTGTACCTTTATCCTTATTTCATTTGGGTGATCTAGTGTAAACTCATCACTTGCCCGCTTTACTGTATTTTATTGGAAGCATGGTCAAACTTGATTACTCTCCCACAATTTTGTGCTTTATATATATATATATATATATATATATATATATATATATCACTTAATAGAAATGAGTGTACAAATATATGTATAGTTCCAATAATCTCCTCTAATACTTGCAAGTGTGTGATGGAGGATACAAGGGGTTTCTAGAAGAAACTCATTATTATAGAACATTTAAAATCTTGTTTTATTTGGAGAGTTAAACATGGGACATCTTATGCTTGTTTTGTGTTTATTCTGAGTTGGACAGAAGCATTGTCATTTACCACTGCATTTCGATTAATCAGTATGACGAGACTTAGTCTAGTTAAGATGTATGATATTTGTACTTTATTCTTATCTCATTTGGGTGATCTAGTGTAAATTCATCACTCGCCCACTTTACTGTATTTTATTGGAAGCATGGTCAAACTTGATTATGAAGAAATTCAATGACTTAGTATGAAAATTCTCATTTACACATTATGTCAAACACTTGATCTATCTAGGGTTTATGATTAAAAATTACATCAGAATTTGAAATATAAATCACAAAGATCAAGAACTTTCCAAGATAGAAGCAAATTATTCCACATGAATACACAGGAAATTTTGGTCAATAGACTGGGCAAAACTCCAACTCCTGGGGAAAACCCTAGAAAGAGAAATTACCATTAAAGGAGAAACTCAGAAATTTTCCACCAACACAGAAAAATTATTCTTCTGACCCTTACAGGCAAAATTCACCCAACAGAAACAAACAACAAAATACCTCGAAATCTGCGTCAACAACTTGCTGTACGGTCACTGTACGGCCTCACACGTGCGCTGTACGGAACTGTACTTTCTATCACACGTGTGGTATGGACTGTACTTTCTGCAAATTTCTTTTCTCGGAATTTGTGCCAGTTTGCAATAAATGTTGTATGGCCTATCAGACTGCTGCTGTTCTTTTTGCCTCGGGATTTGTGCCTGTTATCACATATATAGTAGCCAGGCTACCATATTCTATTTTTCATACACAGTACATTTTTTAGCCAGATCTCTTACATATGAGATGCTGAGATGATCAGTTTTGATGGATCATTATTATATTAGTGGACTATTGTACTCTCCCATGTCAGGACTGAGTCTCAGGACACTCAGATTTGAGGAACGATGTAGCCATTTATGTCATTTCAGAGCAGTCATTGATGCCCGGTTTTATATCAGTTCTTTCTCATTGGACAGATGGTGTCTCAGATGGATTATATTGCATGGTTATGACTAAGCATTTTATATTGTTTTATGGTTATTATTGCTTTTATACTGATTTTTGTGACATGTATTAACTTGTGGTATCATGATCTGGCGGTCATAATTATATGGACTTGGTTGTATCTTGTACTATGTATTGATGTCCCTACTTAGACTTGGAAGTTCTTGATCTATACTCATTGGTTTTACCCTCCTTAGGGAAAATCGAGGTAGTCATTCCCACCATTGTTTTGGCTTGCTAGTGTTGGCTCCATCATTCATTGTCTCCACCCATCCATTACCTTCCAGTTTAGTTTTCAACCTGACTGACTTCTTGACTTATGGCATGGAGGACCTTTTTCCCTGCTAGAACTTTTGTTGGACAAGCCTCCCTGTTTATATTGTGTCTCGGCTCTTAGTTGGTGACAAAACTTGCCTTTGGTGAGTTGGATTGTATGCCTAAATCATTCTGGTCGGTTGTCCTGATGTTTTGCACTGTGCAGAACTCCCCCTAGTCACTGGAGATGTTGTTGGTTAAAACTGAAAGCTCATGTACTACTTGTATTGAAAATATTGAATATGCGCCCATGGAAAATGAAAATTATAAAACTGTGTTTCTTAACATATGTAAAGAGGGCAAGAGCAATAAAATGCTAAAATACTTCTTGAAGAGTATAAGAAAAGGTCCAAGAAAAGCAATGGTTAAAAATATGCTATATCCAAATATTGTTGACCTTATAAATAAATATGTTCCGGATGAGGATGTAGCCCGTTGGTCAAGTTGGCGCGTGAATCACATTGAAAAAATAAAAATAAAAAAATTTCCCGGATGAAAGCTGCAATTAACTGTGCTTTTAAGCACTGGTGAAGTCCCAAAGGGTCATATAGGCCAAAAAGGCCATGGAATAAAATGATGATCCTAGTGAACTTAGATCAAGTTTGATGTAGTCATGATGCCTAAGTTGAATAAGCACTCTCTGAACAGCTCACCCATTTGTGAGGCACTGCCATTCCTTGTGTTGTTGTTTGTCTGACATTGGTTATAGTGAGTATTCCCTTTCCATATCCGACGTGTCATGATGTTGAGTAGGAAGTCATCCTTTGTCTTAGCCTTGTCAATTTCATCCTTCACCGTTCACTAGCAAAATGACTACAGCTATGAAGTGAGTATAGTCCTGAAAGTCTAAGTCTGAGTAATAATAAATAAAGCTTTATATATGTATTGGTTGATGTACCACCAATGAAATGAATGCTACTTTTTGTGATTGTTACTTGAATGAGTTGTAGAGCATGTCTTAGCCTTTTAAACACTTGCAGCAGATGGATGTAGTCTGAGTTATTATGGGTGTCTGATCAGTTTCAGATGGTTATATTGTTTATTTGATATGATTGATGGTTAGATAGAGACCTATGAGGGGTATGAGTATACACCTTAGATCGATTTGGACTCTCTGAGTCTAATGAGACAGTTTATTTCTAGTTCTGGACACTTGTACATGTGATCAGGCTCATTCTGCCTTTCTGATGCAGTTTTTCTTCACAGGTTGATATGTTTGAGCAGGGAGATTTTTTAGTTAGATCTCCTAGGGCGTTGTATGGGCATAGGGCAGTGCAACCACTTGTTTGTACCATTGTACCCCAATTCCAGAGAGCCTGGTGGGCTTAGTTTGACAATGCAGGCACCCTAGGAGGCTGTTTTGGCAGGATCACGTTTCTCGAGGCAGCTTAAAAATGATTAAACGGCTATTGAAGAAATCGATTTGGGCTACCGAGGCAAAGAAATGGCATGGGATGAGAGTGATGTCTTCCACACCTTCTTCAGCAGTTGCAACACCTGATTGGGCCCACACCTATTTTTGAGCATTTTTATATTATTTTCTGGAGCTTTTGGAAGGCTCACGATTTCCTCAAGAAATCATAAAGTCAAAGAATTAAATTATTATATTATTTTATTGTGCCATGGGGACACCCAGAGGGAGTTAGTCAAACACTCCTTGGACCCACCATGTGTTTTCGTTTATTTCTTGTTGAGTGGGTTACCTTTTTATGGGTGGGTTAGTCCACTTTGGTAAATTATGGTTATATTGATCCATGTGTTGTATGTTGAGCTCATCTCAACCATTGATTAGAACATTTCATTTTTTAATCTTAGCCACTCGTTTTGAAAGTGGTTAGGATGCGGTTATGATTGGGGTTCTCTCATTTCTATTTAAAGAAGAGAGCTTCTCATTTGTAAGCGGTCTTTGGCTCTTGGATCTGAATAATAGAAAGACTTTTTCGGTGGAAATTTTTCTGCATCTGCTTTGCATCTGATGTGCTCAAATGGTGATCAGCTAGTTTTCAGCTTCCTAACATTGTGGAAATTCTCGTGCGATCTATATTTTTCGTGGCTATCATTGTTTTGTCTACAGGAGGGGTTTTGGCTGGAGCGTTTTTGTAGGGGGACCTCAACTCGCTCGGTTCTCTTCGTCTTGGATCAGGGGGTTTTCATTAGTTTCATTGTGATCTATGATTACTTCATTTTACTGTCTTGTAGCATTCAGTTTCTTTATCTTGTATTAGCAAATCTGATATGGTTGACGTTTGCTCATGTAGGGTAGGGGGTGCATTGGTGGCTTGGAGCTTGCATATGTCATAGAAATCACGGGGATCTTCCAGAATTGATCGGGATAGCAAAGATTGTCACTGTTACAGACTTCTACAAGCATTCCAGGTAAGATCCAACAGGTATGTTTCTTCTTTTTCAGATCTTATTCCATTGTACCTTGCTTTTCTTCAACTTTTTTTGAAAACTCTTAAAACACTAAAAACCCTAAAAAGCAATAAATCTGGGAATCGTCCGATCTTTGGCCAAATCATTTCTGATTTTCATAGATCGGGCCTCCCCTTCACCAAATCAACTGCAATGTTGGTCAAACTCCTGTTGGTTTGACCTAGATCTGATTTTTTAGCAAAAAACTGCATAAACCCCCACTGAAAATTTGATCGGCTAGGGTTTTGATTTTTTTCTGAATTCTGACTTCACAGACGGATAGATCTTGTCCCACATAGTCCAAATCAACCCCAACGCTGTCCAAATCCTTGACAATTTGACCTAGATCTGAAAAATTGACTGAAATAGCCTTAGCGCCTTCACTAAAAACTGAACTTTTCTGGAATTGACTTTTTCTGAAATCTGATAGGCTAGGCTGATAGATCAGGGCTTGAGCACTCCAAAACACCTCCAACGCTGAGCTAGTTCCTTCCAGGTTGCCCTAGATCTGAAAAATTGGTTTTCAGCCCCCTAGCCCCCCTCATTAGATTTTGACTTTTCTAGATCTGAATTTTCTTGCAATTTTCTGATTTGGGTTTGTAGATTGGGCCATCCCGATCTCATTTCCCTTCCAACGTTGAGCTGATAGTTTCTTGGTGGCTACAGATCTGCAGATCTGCTTCTCCAAGCCCTAGCGCTAGCCCTCCTCTTGCTGGATCTCCTGTAACTTGAGTCTTCTGGGCCAAATCCTTTTCTTGGTCCATAGATCGGGGTATATCCCAGGTGGGTTCACTGAAACGTTGTGTTGACGCTGACTCCATTACCCAATGCATTAAAGGCACTGATCTCTACCTCTAGCGCTAGCCCTAACTTGAGCTCACTCCCATTCTCTTTGCCAACATTCATTGATAACTCAAGTTGCCTATCTTTCAGTGAGTCTGTCTCCTTGGTACTAGACAGTCCCAACTCTGTACTTGCTTACCCTGTCATAGTTACGTTTCCCAAGACAGTGGTCATTCCCATTAGTTGCTAGTACCTAAACCCTAGAGCTAGGGTATCCATTTACCTTGCACCTTACATACCTTAAAGCCCCATTTGATCTGTTCTGGTGTCTAGGCCTGATCTCTCCTGTCAGGAGCAGATCTGGGTCTCCCCCATTGTTGTCTTGGACTAGGATAACATAAAGTGAAAGCTGCCTTGATTGGCGTGACAACCATCCATTTGGGAGTCTAGGCAGTCGTGGTTCTACCCCTTAGTTTCTTGCCCCTCTACCATCCATCCTGGATCCACCTCACTTAGGCAACTACAAGGCGGGTGATAACAGTGCCCACCTGTACGGACTGCTCAGACTGTAATTAATGCTGTTGTACTTTCTGTTGCTTGCATTGGGAATTGTGCCAAGGGTTTTCTCTTTCTCTCCTTTGGTCTCAATCTTCTCACTCTCTCCTCATCAATGGTGGTGTTTCTAATTTGTCCTCAACCCTAGTTTTATACTTTAAAAGATGTAACTACTTCTCTAATCAACTTAATCTTACGGTTGAGATGACTTTTACAAAATCAAGGGTTCTCACTTAATGCACTCTTATTTAATATTAATTCACTTTAATTATTAAATACTAGCTTAAGTTAGACCCAAACTCTAAGTACAAAACATCGTTTTATTTATATATAACTCATCTTTTATACATAAATACACAAGGGACAAATTACATGTCCTCTTTATCACACAACACCAAAAGTATAAAGAGGACCTTCAGAGTTAACTTTTCAAGAGATTACTCTCCCACAATTTTGTGCTTTATATATATTACTTACTAGAAATGAGTGTATAGATATATGTATAGTTCCAATAATCTCCTCTCATAGTTTCATACTTGCATACAAATATGTAAAAGTGTGTGATGGAGGATATAAGGGGTTTCTAAGAGAAATTATTATAATACATTAAAAATCTTTTTTTATTTGGAGAGTTAAACACGAGATGTCTTATGCTTGTTTTGTGTTTACTCTGAATTGGACAGAAGCATTATCATTTAACCTGTACATTTCGATTCCCATCTAGTAGATACATGGTGATGTGTTTGTCTTTGTTCCTATTCTTGTTCCATCAGTAGGTAAATCTGTGTAACTATGTTTCATTCATAGATGATTTTTCGAGGAACATGGGTCTATATGCTTATAAAAAACTAAGGTTTTTGGTAAATTTAAAGAGTTTAAGGCTCTTGTAGAGAACCTGCTAGAAAAGAAAATAATGATGTTGAGGACATAATGGTGGAGATAAGATATTTTTATTAATGTCCAATGAATGACCACTAAAGTAGGTCAAAGGCATTGTTGGGTACTAAATGATGTCAATACTAAGTGGGAGCACTAAAATGATTCCTATGAAAAGAAAGATGCATAAAGTAAGGTACGAATCTAATCTAAATCCCAGAAAGCGAACTCTGAAAATGGTGAGTTGATTCGAGAGAGATCTACATAGAGAATGGACCTAGGATCTGTGATACAAATGCTATAAGCCTATCATGGTTCACTAGAACTGTCTTCGCAAACATCCTAGGTCGATTGGAGGATTCTCCAAATAGTTATGCGGAAATGAGTTCGAGGATTTTTGTAAGTAGTGCAGAATAACAAGGCAAAAGACTCCATACACATGTCAACAGTGTGGAGTTGTAGAAAGAATGAATAGGACGTTGATGGAAAAGGCAAGAAGTATACTCAATTGCGCACTGTTATCACATGAATTTTGTGCAAAGGCAGTGGATAGTGCATGTTACTTGGTAAATTGATCACCTACTCCAGTGTTGGTTGATAAAACTCTGCATGATTGATAGATTGGTAAGAAAACCTCTCTTAAACATCTCAGAGTTTTTGTGTCATCCTAAACATTGAGTTGTACCCCTAGTGAACTAGGTTGGTGTTCCATATTTTCACCGCATTTTGCCTAGCCATTTTCCATTTTACTAGCCCTTTAATCCATTTCCATTAGTTTCCCCTTTTTAGGTGGTCTACCAAATGCATTTTTTGAAGGGCTCAAAACTATTCCCATGTATGCATATTTAAATTAGTTAAAAGAGTCTAGTACTTTAAGGTTGACGTTGCTAAATTAAAGTGTAAAAAGGTACATGAGCAATGATCCCTTGCCAAAAGACCATTCCCCCAGTCCCATGTTTATCAAAGCTAAATATAAAGATAAAGGGACCAAGCAAAAAATAAAGGAAAAAAAATCAAGGGAACAAAAGGGCGCAAGGAAATGATATTTGATGATAAATAAAAATAAGCGCTTCCTTTCATAGGGCATACGTGAAGAAAAAATCTAGGACCCCTAGCTCTTGAAAGCTACGGGGGTATACCTATTACTATATTCATTTGGTATGATAATTTTCTGTTGGTCAGTTTACTACAAGATTCGAAGGCGATTCCATTGCCTTTTTAGGGAGCTTCTTCCAAGGGATCTCCAAACTCTAACCAGGTTCTTTTGGTATCCTAACTAGAGATGCTTGACCCTTTACTTGCCCTTTACTTGCACGAGGCTTTACAACTTTGCTCCCTCATCCTCCAGTCACGATCACATTTTGGACTAGCCTCACCTTAGTGGATCACTTCCTTCTTTTCGGTGCTCCCATCTTTTAGGGGTGCCAAGAGACGGACACATGACAATACTATTTTTAGCCCCAGATTAGTTCGGATGTAGGCGACCACCTCCACCTCCATCAGACCTCAGAGGCATATACAACCTCGACCCCATACCAACAACCTGATGATTTCTTCTAGGTCACATCAACATGGCTCCTACCTTAGTCAACTGTGCATTACCCAGTCTAGCTCGTCCTCCATCTCTATCCTCCAGATAGAGCTCTATTTTGAGTTTCCTTCATTCGGCCTCATATGCTAAGAGAGATGTTTCTAGTGAACCATGACATAGTTACACCTCTTGTATCATAGATCTTAGATCCATTGTCTTTGTACATCTCCTTCCTAGTTTGACTTTATCTTTAGAGTACGTCTTTGGTTTTTAGGTTAGATTCATACTTTTCTTTATGCTTCTTGCTTTTATAGGAGCTTACTTAGTGCTCCCACTTTATATTGACATAATGGTACAAAAAAATCCCATTGACCTACTTTTGTGGTCATTTGTTGGACATTAATAAAATTATCTTATCTAATGAGCGAGAGAATTAGGTTGAGTTTTCCCCACCATGAGATAGCCCTTGGAAAGTGCTTTTTGTCCTTATATAATAAGACCCCTGTTATCACGAATCTTGTAGTTGCCCCATGAGGTGATTCTGTTCAAGACGACAGAAGAAAGGAAACCAAAGTCGTGACATACGATATCCAAGACCTCCGAAAGAACTCGGATGTCACATTGGTCAAGGATACCGACACTTTAAACTCGGTGAAAACACAGAGCCCAAGGGGCGTCCCTATGACCAAGAAACCCTAAAGCAAGGAAAATGAATGAGTAGCCGAGGGAAAATTGGTGGAATCTCTTAGTAGGATGGTTAATTAGAGTTTAGAACGATTACCAAGGATTTTGAGCATCCAGGTGAAAAGCCCCAAATTTACCCTAGGGTTTTATGTAGAAAATTGGGATCTAGGGAAAAATGGTGAAATTAAGTGAAATTGGATACTCGAATTGATTGTTGGATGTAAGATTAGACGAATGAAACTAAAATCAACAATACCCAGTTTGCGGTTTGTGAAATACCCACTTCTCCCAAGGGGGCGTTTTTCCCTAAGTAGCAAGCCAGTGCTTTGGATAGGCAAACGGAGTCCGATTAGAGAAAAATCAACTTGCCAGATCAGAGAAAAATCAACCGATTCGACAAATGAACGAGATATACAAAATATGGAGAAGAAAGAGAATAAAAAATCATAAAGAACAAAATACTCCCTGATTCGAACATCCAGGAGCTGGGACGAAGGTGAGTTGCCCCACAAAAACACTTTCTCTCTCTCTCTCCTAGCGTGCCTCCCTTTCCTGTAGATGAGATGGGTAAAGAATAAATGCAAGATATATCCCGAATAAAGCTCAACATAGAAGAGTAGCAATGCCAATCATCAGATCATCAAAACATCCACAAGATACACAGAAGAATATTCCCAGACAAAAATCTCTTTATTAAAATTTCGGTGCCAAAGCTCATGAATTACAATGGGGGGGTCACCTCTCTTAAATAGTTTGAGAGAGACGTAAACCCTAACTTACTTTTACATCTGACGATTGAGAAGAACATCATCAACGGTGGAGATCAACAATACATAGATCGATACATGGATCAAGTGACTCGGGGGTCACCTCTCTTAAATAGTTTGAGAGAGATGTAAACCCTAACTTACTTTTACATCCGACGGTTGAGATTATAACATCATCAACGGTGGAGATCAACAATACATAGATCAATACATGGATCAAGTGACCAAGTCAAAAGAGGGGGCACACTTTGCTCAAGGACGTTTCTTTAAGGTGAAAGTCACATTATAACAAAAGATATGACATGATAGTACATAGGAGGGGGTCACTGGGGGCGTAATTCACCCTAGGCCCCTTTACAACTTCATAATAGAAGATATAACAATGAAATACATCAATGGCCAAGTTGAGGGGGCGCCCCTTGGGGAGCTTTCCTCACTGGATGAGCCAATATAAAATAATACGGACATCTGCTGATTGAAAACTGCTGGAGGATTGTCTGGGATGCTGAAACACATCATCTTCCAAAAATTCCAAGCCATATGCTTGACCCAGGAGGCCATATCGATTTTTTCAGTGAATTCTCTAGTTCATTTTTGCTAATACAATCTCTGGAAAATGATAAATCCACCAGAACTCTGTCTAGGGTGCAAACTGGGGCAAACTGATTGCGTTGGATGATCTGGAGACATAGAATAATGGTATAAGTGACTATTCATACCCCTTGGAACAATGCACTGCTCTAGGAGAACCAAACATACTGCCATCTGTAATAAAATTTGATCATTTGACCAATAATTAAGTGATAATAATCACTTATTAGGAGAATCGAGGCTAAACTCTCAAAACTGAAACTGCAATATTGGTCCTGGGCATGTCTGGAACAAATATAGATCATGTTGTTTTTAGAGTCACTGCCTTGGGAACTGTGCTTGACTTGGTCAACTGAGTTGACCAGGTCAAAGTACCCAAAATCAAGGTGAGGTACTGTATCAATATGATTTTGTAAGCATCCAAGGTAAGCAATGATCCAATAATGTATCTCAAAGCCAAGCTTAAATCAGTTATTCATAATTATGGTGACAAATAATAATAATAATAGTAAGATATACCTGTGCTTCTGAAGAATCTTGAAACTTTTATGGAAGTCTGCTTGTCCATGCCATACTTACAAAGGGTAAACAATGTGCTACTACTGGGTGAGGATGGACAACAAGGCTAAGCAAAGGGTAATGACTTTTGACTGGCTTTGACTTTGTGATTTATCCGAATAATGACAAGTACACACAACTAAAGTGACATATGCATGGCAGATAAACAATATGGAATGGTGGTGTCTCATAGGTGAATGAGCTGATCTAAAAAGGGTCCATTCAACTTTAACAATCATGTCTACGACTCACATCCAAGCTAAAGATCAAGCTCTGTGAGGATCTTTTCTAGGACCCTTGTGTTGAGTACACAAGAAACTGTAGTGAAGAGATCGTAGGGGCACTTAGAATTAGCTGTCCCCTACTCCATCTCACATAAAAACCTATAGGCTCCGTGAGGAATTAATCATTACATTTCAATAATATGGCCAACAGTCTTTAGATTTAACATTTGTTTATCCACTACTTTATTTGGGCCTTTAACAATTTCACTTCATAGCCTTTTTTTATTTGTGTCTAAAGACAGTTTGCAATTTCATTTGCGGGCTTTGCATTTCATAATATATAGCATATAGCTCATAATGCATGTAATGATGGTAGACATACTGCTTCAAATTTTAGTTTACAACTTCTCGGGCAATTAGGGGGGAAATCCACAGTCAGGACTAAGCATCGGGGGCAATCGACTAGAGAGGTCAAGGCTTCAAAACCCAACTCACCTAGGCTCAGAAATCAACACCAGCGGGTTCTTTTGGCCCAGAAGGATCAAGGCTTCGACAAGTTTTGTTGCACAACTCAGAGCCGAGACACAAAACAACATGGGATCCATTATGCATAGTGGTCAAAATGGGGAAAGGATCTTCAAACTCACAAGTCTCAAACAGTGTAAGTCTTAGGATAAGATTGCAATGGATGAAACTGGATGGACGAAGGAAAGTGATAAATGGAACCGACCTAGCACTAAGTTTTACTATTTGTATAAGCATGGCATGAGCAACAGTCTTCACATCAAGTCCCTTGATTAGTCATAACACTGGCTAAAGCAACAACATATATAAGCATAGGTCACCATAATTATCCTAACCTGATAAGCATTGGTGTCTGACAGACATCATAAAGCAAAATCAAACCAAGGAAGTGTATACTTGATCTCACCAAATATACCTGTCTTCAACTGATAAACCCCTCTATAACTGTGTGTACCAACTCTGATTTGCTGCTATGCTACAATGAACTAGATCATCACCAAAAGCATCTCAATGGACTCCTGAATCTTAGTCTTGGCAAGGAAAATCTGATGAACAAGGCTCTGGAATGGCTGAAGTTGTAATGATCCATGCTAATATCCCATGTGAAAAATAGCCCGAAATAGAATAAAAGATAAGTTTGTATGCTGCATCATGGTATCCCAGCTACAAAATGTATGTGATAACATGAGCTTTGGAATCCTTTGGAGGATGAGCATTTCAGCCTTGGAGGCTTGCTTGTTGGATGTGCATGCCTAAGAGCTTGACATGTGTCACTTGGAGTAGTAGTGCTTCACATGTGGGCCTATCTTGTGTAGAGTTAAGTTGCTTGTATTGGACTAGGTCTTCTTGTTATTTTTGGCCTCCCTAACCTTTCATATAAATAAAGGGAAGAGATATTTTTTTCATAACTTGTACTTGTTCACTCATGTAATCACATACTTGTGTTAGATATGTAAGAGCTAGGGTGAACTTGTCTTCTTGTACTCTTCTTGAACCCTAGTGCTTTCTTTATCTTGAGTGCTAGGGTTCTTGAAGGAATTTCAAGGGAAAACTAAGGTGAGGGTTTTACCTGAAGAGACAAAAAAGACTAGGGTTTGGGATAATCCTTGCAGGAGTAAAGGTAGCATTTTGTCTTGTAGCTCACATGAGAGAAGATTAGCGTTTTTGTGGCATTTGAAAACCCTAGCGCTACTTGATGTAGTTGTTATGGAGGAGAGAGGAAACGTTCATATATACTTGTGGGATGCAAGTGTAGGTGCCAAGGAGGACTTGATGATGTTAATGCTAGTTTTTTGAGGATCTCGGTGGGGTAACCAGCTTTGGTAAGGAGTGATTCGTAGTTAGGAGGAGTTGGTGGTTAGGGTTTTCTTATGGTTTCCGTATTTAGGGTTTGGAGAGTTTGACTAGTACTAGTGTGTACTAAGTTGTGGTATGTACTTGTACTTCATCATATACATATATATGAAGTGTTCCTACTATCCAAAAATTGTGTACTTACAAATTTGAATCTCAATTTATGTTGTCTTCATGATTGAGTAGTCTCTTCAGCTAGTTATGCATATTGATTTGACATAACATTGAGGAGGTTTTGTTAAGTAATTTAACACATATAGAAGGTAAAGGGACATATTTACTGTTGTGATAAGTATTTTCAAATCTGTTATATGCTTGGAAAGTGTTTTGTAAGGGATGAAGCTTTGTGGTATTTAAGTACACTTGATTGGTATTTGTTTTCTTTGTCTTCCTTGGGAATTGGGTTGAAGCAAAGTGAAGTATATTTTGTTGTTGGTTTATATTTCAGATTTAGCTGTATGGCAGATGTCCATATGAAATAGATCTGGGAAATATCAGGGTTGAGGTGAAATTTTTTAATTTGTATTAAGTCAAATTCTAGAAGTTTCTACATTGTACTAGAGCTATTGTGACTGATATACCTCACTTAGTGAAGACATAGTTGGATATTTCAATTGTATTTTGCTTGGAAGATGTGCTTGACCTAGTACAGGTTGATTAGGTGTGAAACCTTAGTGCACTTGGAAGAAGCGCTTGGACCCTAGAAGGGTTGTGATACCTTATTCCTTGATTATCTTTCTTTAAGGTGTGCTTTAAATTTGCAAGGTGACTACTCTCAACCTTGAAGGGTGTGACACGTTTGGACATTGTTTCCAATTTCATACCTTGGATGATCAAGTTGCAAATGCTTTTGGAGGAGGTTGAGCTTTGGGAGTATGTTGAGAAAGAGATCATTCTACCTATCTATTTAACAAAGCTAACCGCTCATGATAAGGAGGCTTGGGAAAAAAGAATTATTTTTGATTCTGTGAAAGATCACTTCATCCCTAACATTGTAGACAATTTGACTAGTAAGTTGATGTATGAGGCTTTGGTTAGCTGATATCATAGTTCTTGCATCTCTATAGTCAATGCTCTTGCAAAACAACTTTCAACTATCCACATGAGCTACATATATACAATGGTGAGTTATTTGGCTAGGGTCATAGAGTTGATATATCAATTGGTTGCCACGGGGGCAAAAGTGGAGGATAAGGAGTTGGTGCCCATTGCTTTAATTGGACTTGTTCCATCTTGGAGACCTAAGCCCATCTTCAAAACCTTTTGTCCAAGGTGTTTGTGCTTGTGAGAGTTTGCCAAATTTTGTGAAGGTTTGGGATAACCTTTTGTAGGACAAAATTATATTAGGATATTGTTTAGAGTAGCAAATGGAAGTAGAAGACCTATCCCTTGCTAGGAGGAAAAGGAAGGGAAGCAAGAAAGGACACAAGAAGGGTAAGAAGGAAGAATTCAGGAAAAAATATTTTAGTAAGGTGAAATGTTTCAAGTGGTGCTAGTGGCGATATAATGCCAACCATTCTTTGGAGAAGAAGGGAAGGCCAAACAATGGATATAAGATGTAGGGATTCCAGATATTGTAGTAAGTGTGGATGGGATATCACCTCGACATGAGACTGCCTTCTCCATGGTCTCTTGTTTATCTTCTAACATTGTGTCAATTGTTGGATGGTAAGTGGACATTGGGTCTTCAAGACATGTCCTATGACATAAAACTCTTTAGTAGGCTTTAGGAGCAAGAGGGAGGTATGAGTTTGGAGTTGGGTGATGATGCTACTTTATTTGTGAGAGGATTGGGCTCCATTTCCTTCTAGATGCGATCAAATGATGTTCTTGAGTTGAATGATGTTTTGTTTGTTCCTGGTTTGAAGAAAAATCTTCTTTTAGTTTCTTGTATGGGAGATCTTCAATGTAGAGTTCCATTTGAAGGACAACGTTGCACTATTAGTGATTGTAGTGTAGTTAGTTTGAGCACCATGGCTAGTGGTGTGCGAGATGGTGGCCTTTACAAGTTGCTTGCTTATCCTGTGGGACTTGTTCATCCCAACTAGAAGCTGGATGAGCCTTCTAATTCTGAGGAGGCATATGTAGCATATGTATGGTCAATGTTGTGGAGATAGCTTAGAAACCTATTGTGGAATCAATGATTGATTCCACGCTGGGAAGAGAAGGGAGTAGTGAAGAGAATAGTGACAATGACAGTGACAGTGATGGGTTGAGTGACCAACTTTGGTTGGCAGTGATTCCTAGTTAGGAGCAGTTGGTGGCTAACCTTTTCTTATGGTTTCCCTAGTGAGTGTATGGAGAGTATTGTTTGTAGCAACTTGTACTAAGCTGTGGCATGTACTTGTACTTCATCTTATACATATATATGAAGTGTTCTGGCTATCAAAAATTTGTGTACTTGTAGATTTGAATTTCAGCTTATGTTATCTTCATGATTGAGTAGTTTCTTGAGTTGGTTGTTGCCGCCTAATTCGCACCTCGGGTAACGTGGCAGAAATCTTCAAGCCATTGGGTGCGACCTTGGGGGCAAGCTTGAGCCAAGTGCTATCACTTAATGCTCAACTTCTTCATCTAGGCCAACTCCTAGCGAAGCCAAGGGGGGTGGTCCCTATGAAAAGTAAAATCTAAGGCTTTTACGTTATGAAAGAAATGATTGAATCTAGGAGTTTAGATCTTAACAATGAGTTACTGCAAAAATGAATTATAACGACAACAACATTTATCATTCAAACGCCATTCATGACCATATGTGGAAATTGATTTAACCAATATAAAATGAGAAAGACCAGTGCTAGTGAAAATGGAGTGCTTGTGTATGAGGGTTGCTGCTGTAGTCTCAGATAAGTATTGTAGTGTCTCATTGGCAAGTTTTAAGATTTATTAGATGAGTGGATTAAGGAGTGGGAAAATTGTTGGTTGATTTTATTAATGTGGCAATGATCTTGATTAGCTTAGGAGATGGGAACTCCCAATATACCTGGAGGTACGAGGAGTATGTCCAAAACTATTAACCGATGCGGCTCCCCGCAAGGAATATGTGGGTTGGTTGGAGTCTTTGAGACTTTTTCAACACTACACCAGCAAGGGTGTAGCCTAATGGTGTCTCAAGGTCACTGCCCAGTTGTTCCTGCTCCCTTTGTGGATTTTGCCACCACAACAACTTAATTCGAGACGTTGAATTTTCGCCTGGGGAGATTTATTTTGAAGTGGAAAACTAATTAAGCTAGTCACCTAAATCCCTTTCTGATACTACCAACTGATCAGACAAAACTGCAGTGGAAGTAGAGCATACGGCGATGAAGGCCTTGCAAATTTTAAATGTTTTAGAACAAGTTTTTTCTGATTACAAAGATAAATCCCAAGAGTCTCTTTCTAGATTCAGTTCTTGGGCAAGCCCTTGTCCATGAACGTACTCGGGAAAGCAAGGGGGTTTGTTTTAAACTAAAAAAAAATGCATGAAACCTGAAGTTCTCTAATTACTACACTGCTCAAATTTTTTCCTTTTCGGTACTTCGGTATAGTGCAGTGGGTAAGTATTCAGATTACTCTTATAAAAAAAAAACTTAAATAAAGCATGAAATGATAAAGGAAAACAACTACACTAACAACCTGTAAAGAAAACAAAAAAAAAGACACCGACACAAATCCCCCCAGTGGGGATGGGGAATGGGCTCTGATGAGTCTACTCAAGCTTTATTTTGTTTTTACAATGATGCCAAAGGAAGTGCACTTGGGATCCAAAGGCTTACAACTTGTAAAAAAGAAATAATTTTATGCAAGGGGAAGCTTCGTTTGTCTTCTTATTTTGTCAATTTTGTGAAAATTTGCTAGAGTTTCCCTCTCTTTTATCGCAAACCTGCAAAAAAAACCAACAAATATTAGTGGAATGTGCCCAAAAGCTCTTTAAGAGTGCTTTGGGGAAACTTCCAAAGTTTGCCAAAAAATTTCTAAGTAACACAGAATGAAAAACTAGATAAAAATGACTGAGAAAGTGAGCTAGAAAGCTACTTTCTCAGGTTCTTTATTTGCTTCTTAAGGAGAGCAAATAAATCAAGGCACTAACTTTCCGAATAATGAATTAAACCAACTACTATCCTTCAAAACAAGCTTTTAGTTTTTTTGTTAATAATGGCTTGAAATAAGATAGCTTAAACCCTAGATCTGAACTAAGAAATGCCGATTCCTTTAAACTTTAGCTAGATCTATAATAAAAAGCAATTTAAGATCTATCTATGTTTATGAATTTGATTCTAGATCTAAAATGCTTTTTCTTTTATAAAAGAATCGGAATGATTGAAAAAATGAAAGATCGGGAGAGGGAAAGTGGGAGAAAGCTTGGAATAAGAGCATCCTTGAAACTTCACATGTGGTGTGCCAAGGAACCTTTTATCTGTGTTATCCACTAATTCTGCGTTTAGTGGATTTTTTGGTGAGCTGCCAGAGCATTGAACAAGTACACTTGTTCGTGATCAGAATTTAGAAGTCCGCCAACCTTTTCTTGGTACTCTATTCAGAACTTTTTGTAAGATACATGTTCATACTCCCTTGAGGAAAATGTAAAAAATGTCCTAGCATTTAATTTTTTATAAAAGGCTTGGCTTCCCGGACTTGGGCATCAAGCCGACTAGCCCAGAGTGTTTTTTCCCTTGGTTATTATTTGCTGTTGAACAAACAACCAATAATTTCTGAGTTTTTCACTCGCTCCTCCAAAGCTGGGGTAGTTGTCTTGGTGTTTCGGCCTTGGGAGGTTATTAGAGCCTTCGTGTCAGTATTTTTTGTCATGTTAGGCATTTCGATTGAGTCGTATGAACATGTACTTGGTCCCCCTGGAGTTTCCTTGGATTCCGAGAAAAATAATTTTTTTCCGTTTTTTAAGCCATTTTTTAATGGTTTAAATGAAAAATTTCAAAATGTAATAAATGGATGATCCGGAATCCGTTTTCGGCATGGTTGGGCTCATTTTCAAGCCCAGAGTAGCATCATTACCCCAGGGGCCACTTTCACTATCAGTCGGGCAGCCGAACTGGAATTCGTTTTCGGCATGGTTGGGCTCATTTTCAAGCCCGAAGTAGCATCATTACCCCAGGGGCCACTTTCACCATCAGTCGGGCAGTCGAAGCACCCCCTGAAGCAGCATTTGACTAAAAATGCATCAAGATGGCATTTAAATGATAAAAATAGACATTTTGGCACTAAGGTCCAATTATTAAAAAGTCAAAATTAAAGTCAAATTTGAATTTTTAAATGGTGGATATGACATAGCATGTGGGCCATATTAACTAGCGACTCTCTTCAAATTACATGGGCATGATTAAACTTTGGTTTAAATTGAAGTTTGTATTAAGTAATTTAAGAAGGGTGACGTGAATATAAGGTGCTCACGCTAGAGTGGAGCATGATGGTGATGAGTAGGGTGGATGGGCCCCTCCACGTTATAAGTTATTTTTTAAACCATAGCATATACCATGCACATAATATAGCCATGCGATTTGTTTTAAGTCACGATTTAATTAAAAGATGGATCACATGAGGTGTATGGGTTGCAATGGAACTAAGTGTGGGCTCCTCTCCACTAAACGCATGCGATTTAAAACCATGGTATTATTGCATAACATCTCGTGGAGGCTACGAATAAATGAATTATGGTGATGTCAATTGACGCTGCTGTACCATTCGCATGAGTAGGTTGGTGGAGATTGCTGATTTGATTGGATGTGTTGGCGTTGATTGGGTGTGTTAGCTCAGTTCAACTCCGGTTTTAGCCCAGTTCAGCATTCACTTCAGCTCAGTTCAAGCTTACTTAACTGAGTTTGATCTCTGGTTCATTAAAAAGCCCTTGGGGCTTGGTTTTTTGTATCAAGAGAGGTGCTTGTCACTCTCTTATGATGGACTTTTGTAGCAGAGTTACTCTGAGAAAATTGTATCAAGCATTTGCTTTGAATTGTTAATAAAGATTAGACTTTGGAGGTCCATGAGCTCTTGGATGTGGTAGTTTTTGCAAATGGTTGAGGTGATATTGTCTCTAACCCCTATTTCTTTAATGCTTATGTGAGATTAATTGTTTCTTTGTTAGCTCAAGAGGGCCATTATTGGCACAGTAAAACAATCATTTGTAGTTCAAGTTGATTGTTTATGCGAAGTAAATTAGTATTTTGATGGACATGAGTAATCAGTATATACGTAATGTTGATCATGATTCAATTTTCTTAGCATACTAGCATGTATTTTGATCTCAGATTTTGTGTTAAGTTGTAGTGTGTTTTCAGGCTTCATAGGTTGAAGAAGGGTGTGAGCTCAGCTGTTTTTATCCCAGGCTTCAAGCAACCTTTCTAATCTAACACTTTCATTGCAGGACCTACAGAGATCTTCTTCTTCAAAATACAAAAAGAAAGTTGGGAGTCTAACTCTCTCTCTTGGGTTCATCCATAAATTCAAATACATTCTTGGTTACCGAACTTTCCTCTTCTAGTTTTCTCTTTGCTCTTTGATCTCTTTGTTTTCCATGCTTGCTAGCCTCTTCCTCTTTGCTTTGTTTTGCCCTTTTTTTTTATCTTTTCTTCATCGCTGCCTTGTTTTTACCCTTTTTTACCACTCATTTTCTTCTTTTTGGACAGCCCTAGTGTGCCCTAGTTTATGTCCATTTTTTACCCCATTTTTGCCGTAGTTCTTTAGCCTTCTTCTACCTTGTTTTGGCCATTTTCTTCACCTTTTTGTTCGCTGTCCTGTTTTTTGATTTTTATGACAGCCATCTTATTTCTCTTTCGCTGCCCCGTTTTCATCATTTCTTGTCCTCCTTTGGCCTCATAGTTCGCTGCCCTTTTCCTTTCTTTGCTTGCTTGTGACTTCTCTTTGTTTTCCTCCCTTCTTACCCTCCTCTTCTTTTTTATTTTCAGTCTTCTTTGTCTTGCTCTTTTGCTCTCATTCAAACTTCTTCTTCTCCCTTTTTGCTAAGTTTCAAGAAAAGCTTCAAGTAAAAGTAAATCACTCTCCTTTTCACGCAAGTTTTAATAATGGTTGAGTTATATGCTTTCATTTGAAAAGTCATTTCAAGGATTAAATTCCTAGAGGCAAATTGTAATAATTTCAATAAAGTATTTTTGTTTGAGTGGGGTTTTTAAGTCCCCACTCTCATCCTCCCCCATTTGGGGAGGCTTGTGTTGTGTTTACTTGTGTATGCTTAGGTTAGATGTGCTTGTTTTCATCATTATTTACATATTTTCTTAGAATACTAATTGCTAGTCTATCACATCTAATTTATTGATTAATTTGATTACTCAATTTTTTTAATTGTTTATCTTTTCAAGTAAATCAACTGCTTAAATCTCTTGAATCTCACCATAAGGTGGATCAAGAGTGCTCTCTGTCGGAGAGTTTAATAAATCACCTTTGCTTCATGTTCATATTGTTTAATCAATTAATTCTTAAGTAAGACTCTTGAACTTGTAGAAACACAAGTCAAGAGCACTCTCTATCGGAGAGCATCTTTAGTTTGCATCATCCTTGCATTAGTCTCATCTAGATTAGAAAAGACTCTTGAACCTTCGTCATAAGACAAGGTCAAGAGTGCTCTCTGTCGGAGAGTCTAATCAATTAACTTAATAAAACCTTCAACACACGCACCCCTTTTAATTAATTAACTTCGTTGATCATCCTTCACCTAGTATGCTCTGCCGACTTTCGGGTTGGACTCGTACTCAGAACGGTGAACGGACCTACTAAGTTCGTACAAGAGTAACTTAATTAAAATTTTTACCCCATAACCAACGCACCAACGTTGTTTCGTTTAAATACCAAGGCATGTGGGCAAATTCCAAGTGTGGGCGTCGAGCAACCCAATCTGGGCACAGTTAGTTAAGTTATTGAACACTTAGTTGTGACCCTAGACAGGTCCGTCATGTCTTCGAACGGAGCCACTGAAGGCATTTCTGGTTAGGATATCTAGCTACCTTAAGCAATACCACGATTAAAAACTTTTAAAACCTACCAAGAGCATTTGCACAATCTAATACTCACTAGCTTAATTCCTAGACTCTTATTCACGCATTTATTTGACTCCATAAGGCACTGGTCCTTTGTTTGTTTTGAGTAATTTTTGTTGACACTGAGAGGGGGGGTGAATCAGTGTAGAGCCAATTTTAAACCTTTTCTTAGCTTGACGCGGTTAGCTACCAATTCATCAATCCATTACTCTACCATAATCATTTCATAAACATCATTCACATAGCATAAGCATTTCATTCATAAAGAACCATATTACACAAGAACACAACACCATGTAATTTTGTAATCTTTTTATATTATTTTTGGTCCGGCTACAACCGTTAGGCAAAATCAGCACCTACTGATACATAGAGCACCTACTCTGAATCCAAGACCCTGCCTGGTTTTCTTAGACCCTGCTAAGAAGGGTTTGAGGTATCCTAACCTCAAGAAGCAAGTCAAGCTTGCATTTACATTAACGTATACTCGTGTTACCATCAAGAAATCTCTGACACATCAGAGCTGCTCATCTTCTCTGCTCATCACATCAACTCTGCTGTACCACTGCTCACTTCGGCTCATCATCTTGGCTCCTCATCCCTGCTGCTGGTCATTTTGGAAACTACTTGATCAATTTCTGCTGCTCATCAAAGGTCTGCTCATCAACACTACTGTTGGCCATTCATTCTTCACTCATCACCATCATGTCATGGATGCACTGCTGTGTATGTAACACCTCAAGAGTGTGTAGATTTGTTGCCGCACAAGTGAACTAAAGCCAATTCTGTGGTGTCCTCTGTCAAACTGTCATCTAGCCACTGCCTTCAGATTATTGCCAAATCAATTAACTCTGTCACTGCTTATGTCATCAAAATTCTTATGAGTCAATCACTGTATAACTGTTGTTACTGCACATTATGTTTCTGCCACGATATCCTCACAATCAATTTCATCAACAGACTGTGTGTATATCATAGTATGTGAAAGGCATCACCATATCATGGCGTATCAATTCATAAGACACAAATACATACCTCAACTTGCGCACTAATACCACAGTACATACCTGAATGTTCATACATACCTCTTCACTTCTTTACCTCAATCAATATATGTCATTGCTGAACATATTCCTGTGTAAAAATCATCTCACTTGCAAAGCCAAACTTGTGATTGTATAAATCCTCTGCTGCTGGATAAATTCTGAACTTAAAGCTTTACTGTACATGCTGTTATAGACTTCATTACTGTATGTGTTCAGCTATAATCTCAATCTTCAACTGTGTTAGGGATGCCTCAGTATTAAGACCTAGCCAAAGCTATAACACCCCTGCTGAGCCTTCAAACTTCTACTTCAAAAGCATCTTCAAATGACTGTCCTTGATCCTTTTCTTCACAGCTCTTCACTGCTGTTGCCTTCATGCATGAACTGTGTAAAATATCTGTTCAGCCATGCTAGGGCATCATCATTGGACTGTGGATGTCTGCTTTCAAGCTAGGTAAAAACTCAGGTTGCTTGCAAACATCAAACTCAAACTGGGTATTATCATTATAGTCTTCACTTTGCCATCAAATCCAGGACCATGCACAAATGCTGAGAAACTTGGACTGTCTAGACTCTAAACACCATAGAAAATTCAGGACTGTCACTTAGCAGCAAAAGAACATCAAAATTAATTCACCAATCTACTATCTCTATCAATATGATTTCAGACCTCTGTCAATATATTTTACAGACCTTAGGAAGATACATATAAGTAAGGCAGTCATTGAGGATCACTCTCACATCACTGTAAAGTCAATATCCTGGCATCATTGTCACAAGGTCATATCACTCTCCACACTAGTCTTCTCAGCAAACTGCTGTCCTCCCAAATTTCCAAAAAAAAAATCAGAGCTTGTACTGCTTTCACATTTTTCTGAGATGAGCGCTTGATGAAATGATGCTGCTAACACTTCATTTACCAGTGGCTGTAGCTGCTTCTTAGTATACCCAAAATCAGAATCAAGATTAAAACATGACTTTAAAAATTCATCAAGATCTCATATTTGACTCCCTTGTGTCTGCTGCTATACTTCACTATCCAAAGTTCAGATAACAAAGAAAGACTTGTATTGAGACTTGTATTCTTCTGTCACGTGATCAGACCTTCAAGAACTTGTATTTACAACTGCCTTCATACTGTATTTACCTCAATGCTCTGTTGACTCGAATTTCAGAGATAAGATAAGCTTCAAATAAAATATTAAATGTAGTGAAGACCTTTAGATAGCATTGGACTGCGGCTTGGATCCAAAAAATCAAATAATCTGCTGCTGAGATAGGATTTCTATCACCGAATTCAAATCCAAGAACTTCACTGTTGCTTCCCCGGAGATGACCGAAATTTGTCTGCTGTTTGCTATGAATTTCAGAACTATTTCAGACTTCCTTCTTTTGTTACTGCGGCTGCCTCAGTGGTTCTTTATGCACCCAAAATTCAGAGCAAAGTGTTCACTTTTTCCACACAAAAAAAACAAGCTGCTCCAAAAAAAATTTCACTGCTCCTTCGCTATCCAAAAAAAAATTTCCACAGTGAGCTAGGCTGCCTCAGACGAAATTGCCTCAGTACTCCAGCGAATTTCCAAAAAAAAATATTTCAGTCACAGTTGAATACTGCTGTGAGCTTCCACGAATTTATCTTCCTTAGCCAGGCTGCGAGCTGCCTCAGAGCTTCACCCCAAAAATTTCCACACAAGAAATGAGGACGTTGAGAGGGTATTTATACCCTTTTTTCACAAATTGACTCGAGGCTGACCTGCTATATTTTCTTTTAATTTGGATCCGACTTGATAAATTTTATTGGGCCAACATCCCTCAAATTTGATATTAAATGGAGCCGACTTCAAATAACGGGGCTGACATAACAGTAATTCTTCTGGGCCGACTTCACAAGATCAACGAGGATCGGCTGTTAGATTGCAAAATTATTAACTGAATTGCATCGTGGCTTTATGAAATAACTAAGTAGCAGTCCACTGGCATTACACTTATTTTGATTATTTAAAAAAAAAAACAATACCATCCAAGGATGGGTTTGGAGACAGTAGGAGTAATTTTTGGCTGAAAAATGCTGGTTGGGATTACATGTTCACAGTTTTGTACTGCAACTTGAATTTATCATTCTGAGAATAGCTTCAAGCGGAGAATTCATAACCCTGCCGATTCTTTCTCTTCTGTAGATGATCAAAGTTTTGTGAAAAATCTCACCGCCTGAGTACTCTTAAGAATATCCCTCCTTTTTGACCCATTCCAATGCCAGCAAGATTATCATCAAGAATAGTATTGGTGCCTGGTTGCCACTTGAACATATCAATTGTCGGTAGTGGGCTCCATGACCTTTGCAAGGTCAGTCTTCATCAAGGGTTCCAAGACTTCATGGACTTCTCCATTTTCTACCAAGGCTTCAAGACAATCTTTAGGGTCTTCAGCATCATCAGGAGGACTTCTTCAACATCTTCAGCAAGATGGTTCTTCATTAATGACATCCATGTTGGCATCAATGACAATTTCATCAACAATCTCCCCCTTTGTCATTGATGACAACAACTCATGCTCCCCCTATGAGCATGCTCCCCTTTTGTCTGCATCTCTCCCTTTGTCTTCATCTCTTCCCCTTTGGCATCAATGGCAAAGGGTGTCCACATACTTGTCTCTGAAATCTTTGATCACTGTTGACTGCTCCCCCTGTCAATATGCACGATCCTAGGACCTGTCTCTATGCCTGGAGTAACCATCCTTTTTGAGTTCATTCTGCAGCCTCATGAACCCAAGGTGTGCTAAGGTCTTTGAGAGACCTTACACTTGGCTTGCCATATGACAGCCATCCTCCCTGCTCTGATCAGCTTCTTTCTGCGACTGCTCGGTCTTCCTCATCCATACTTGCTTCTTGGCATCTGTCCTTTGAGCATCTGTTCCTTCATTGTCCTTGCTGGTTTTCTTGGCTGAGCTATATGTTAGTCTTCTCATATCATTCCAATAGTTTTGTGCTTTGTGCCCAAATTTGTTGCATGACCAACACCTAACTGAGCTGTTTGAACTTCCAATACTTCTTTGATCCACTTCATTTCTCCATGCCTGAGCATATCCTTGACTGTAGGCATTTGTCTTCTGATCTTCAAATCTTCTTGCTGATATGTATGAAGTACTCCTTCTTGGTTGACTTCTTTGACTGGCACATTCATGTGCTTTGTGTCCAAACCCACTGCAGGAGTAGCATCTCACTGTGTGACATGTGGCAGCAACATGTCCGACTTGATTGCATGTCCAACATCTGACTGAGACATTGGGGCTTCCAGCCCTTCTTCTTCCATGGAACCTACAATCCATAGCCTTATGACCAAAGTTAGAACAAGAATAACAATAACCATTGAAGCCACTTCCATACCTGGGTCTTGGAGCTGTTTCCTTTATGAGGTTGCTTTGATGAACAGACCTAACTCCTTGTTTCATCTTTGAACTTCCAAACTCCTTGTTGTCATGTGCAGGTGCCTGGGGGGCAGCTTTGGACGTTGATGGACCTGCTTCTGGAGTCTTCAGAGACCAAGTGCCATCTTCAAGTTTTTCTTTGTTCTTCTTGTAACCAAGACCAGTTTTGTCGAGTGGAGATCTTTGGCAATCTAAGATCTTATCTAGGGCAATTGAACTGTCCTAGAGCTTGACCAAGGCTTCATATTTCTTACCTTTCTTCCTGAGACCAACTACCTCCATTTCCAGCTTTTGGACTGTTTCCTCATTTTCTTCTAGCTGTCTTTTCAAGATTTCTTCTGTCCTCTTGGCTTCCTCCAGCTGAGTCTTCAAGTCATGATTTACCTCTTACTTCTTTATCATGGTTCTTTTGTTCTAGGGTTAGATCGATCAAATCAATCTTTAGCTGTTCCCTTTCTACTTCCTTTTCCTTCAGCAATTTCAACCAACCTACTCCTTCATGCTTAAGTTTCTTAAGCAACTCCTTTAGTTCAATATTCTGCTTTTGGAGATTATCCATATAATCAAAGGTTGTCGTCATAAACACCTTGTAGTCAGATTGATTAAGATCAACTTTGTTCAAGAACCAATCAGCTCTGAGATCTATGTGGCATACATAGTTTATAATTCTCTGTTTAGTTTTCAACATTGCTTCATCATCATCTGCAAGAACCTTCTCAATTTCATCACACAAGCTATTATAATCACAAGAGTCCATACCTTTACTAGACTCCTCTTCCTGTTTATCTTCTTCTTGATTTAGCTCTTCTGGGGGCTTGTCTTCTGATTTTTGATCTGTCTTTTCGGGTTCTGGTCTTGCCTTTTGATACTCACTCTCTAGCTTGAACCATAGATCTTTTGCCGAAGTGTACTCTCCTACACTTTCCTTCACTGTGTAGGGAAGTCCATCTGTGAGGAACTTCAAGGCTGTAGTGTTGTCCTTCTTCGCTTCCTTCTGTGCAGCTGATTTTTCTTTTTTGTTTGATGGAGCGGGTGGATTGATGACAATTTCCCAGACACCAAACTTCTTCAGATAAGCCTTTATTTTGCTCCTCCAACTGAAATAATCTGCAATATCCAGTACAGGTGCGTCATTGCTTGATGACTCTTTCTTTTCCTCCATTGTGTCTAAGGATCTCCTTCAAGCTTGCTAGGCTCGTTACGAAGGCCTGCTCTGATACCAATTGTTGACACTGAGGGGGGGGTGAATCAGTGTAAAGCCAATTTTATACCTTTTCTTTGCTTGACACAGATAACTACCAATTCATCAATCTACCAATCACATAAACATTTCATAAACACATTATTCACATATCATAAGCATTTAGATCATCAGGAATCATAACACAGAAGAACACTACACCATATAAATTTGTAATCTTTTTATATTATTTTGGTCCGGCTACAACCGTTAGGCAAAATCAGCACCTACTGATACATAGAGCACCTACTCTGAATCCAGGACCCTGCCTGGTTTTCTTAGACCCTGTTAAGAAGGGTTTGAGGTATCCTAACCTCAGAAGCAAGTCAAGCTTGCTTTTACATTAAGGCTTACTGTCACATCAACTCATCAATCTGTAGTCACATCAACTCTGCTGTAACACTGCTCATCATTCATCTACTGCTGCTCAATCACTGCTGCAATAGTCTTCTCAATCTGCTCTGTTCATCATCTGCTGGTCAACACTATTCATCACTGTTGGTCAATATTTGCTGCTGGTCATCATCAACACCGCTGATCACATCATCATTCTGTCTGGCACATCATTCTGATCATAATCATGAATACATCATGCTGTTGTCAGCATCATCCAACATTCATCATATCAATCTGTTCTGCATTTGACACTAGTTATGTCACAACCCACTTCAGTGGCTGTAACTGCCCAGTCAACTTGATTGTGTCTTTCAGCTGTCAAATCAATGTTGTCAATCATGAAGAGGTTTGCTCATACACTGCTCATGCAAGTCTGGTCGTATATAAGTTTCCTGCTGCTCTAAGATGTGTCATTCATCATACCTTTGCCCTTCACAATGATCTTTAAAACTAAGAATACCTTTGGCTACCTATAAGCTTGAATATGCATATAGTTAAGCCTCAAAGACAGTCATGTCTTGGTCAGACTTTGACTCAGTCATCTCAGTTCTCTGTCATATCACTTGCACATACTATCACTTCACACATCACACTTTACTTACTGCTGTACTACTGCTTGTACACTACTATACACACCCTCAGACTTCATCAGTCATGCAGACCCAGTCAATTCTGAACTTGTGCATGCCATTGTATATATATTTGACTTTACATTATTGTCTACTGTTCACACATACCTTGTCAATACTGATTTTGTGTAGCTTGCATACATACCATCTTTTAATACTGTAGACAAACTCACACTTGGACATACATAACTCGTTGTTCATATAAATTTGCACACTTCATTGTTTTCAATGTTATGCCCAAGTGTACATACCTTATTAATACTGGGTCTGTTCAAGCAAATGGATATCCAAGCTTCAGACTCTAGATCCAACCTTGGTTCTGTTATGGTCAGCTTCCACCATCAACATATAGCTGCTGCTGTGAAGAAACGATAGATTTTGTCATTGACTATGTCCTATCAATCTGCGCTGTTTCAATTGGACTAAAGACTGTCAAGTCAGCCTTATCCTTCGGTCTATATATATGTCTTCAATCTTGTCCTTGTCAACCTGCTCATCTCTGTCATAACCAAGATATCAACACCTCTTTAACTTGTCATTGCCTTGTAACTCTAAAATTGTTCTAGATCACCAATTTACTATCTCTGTCAGTATGATTTCAGACCTTTGTCAATATGTTTTTCAGACCTCTATCCATATACATTTCAGACCTCTGTCAGTACTTCTCAGACCTCTGTGGATTAGGGCAAGTTCTTTGCAGCCCTCTCTTGACCCACAATGACTATGCAATATTCAAGATAACAGTATATGTATTATGAACATAGTTAGTTCTCCACACAATCTTCTTCAGAAAACAAGATGCAAAATGACATAAACTCAAACCTCATCTGCTCTGTGAGATAATTTGGGTCTGTGACTCTGCTCCTCTTACTACTGCTCATCTTTAACACTTGCCCATCATCATAGGGTTTGTACAATCATCACCAAGCATCAATCTCGGTCTGTGGATTTTACTCGCCATAAAGGATCTGGAGATGCTACATTATATCCTGTGTACTCTGTAATGTCCTTCAGATCATCAAGGTCAATTTCCGGTAGTCCACTGATCAAAAGTTCAAGCTCTCTGTTATTGAATATTGAAATAAGATGCCTTGGTATCAACTTATTGAATCCTTCCAGGAAAGCATTTATTTGAGGACGAACTGCAACAAGATCTACATATTTGTCCTTGTTTTCTTTTGTAACACAGATATTTCTTCCACCAGTGATAAGCTCAAAATCGGTTACCTCGGTCTTCTCATATAGGACTGAGATCGAGGATTTCACTTACATCATTCTCAAGCATCCATTTTAAATTCTTATAGTAATCTGGATCAACAGCCTCAAACTCATGGTAAGTAACTTTTTGCTCTAGACACGAGTTCTCTGCCTTTAATCTTCGGTGGTTTTTTTTTATTTAAAAAAAAAACAACAAAACCAAAGACAAGTCCAAAACCGGACTGTCACTTAGCATGAGACTGCGCAAGCATTCTGAGATTGGTCTGCTCCACGAAATTTCAAACTGCCTCAGAAAAAAAAATATTTCAGTCACAGTTGAATACTGCTGTGAGCTTCCACGAATTTATCTTCCTTAGCCAGGCTGCGAGCTGCCTCAGAGCTTCACCCCAAAAATTTCCACACAAGAAATGAGGACGTTGAGAGGGTATTTATACCCATTTTTCACAAATTGACTTGAGGCCGACCTGCTATATTTTCTTTTAATTTGGAGCCGACTTGATAAATTTTATTGGGCCGACATCCTTGAAATTTGATATTAAATGGAGCCGACTTCAAATAACGGGGCTGACATAACAGTAATTCTTCTGCGTCGACTTCACAAGATCAACGAGGATCGACTGTTAGATTGCAAAATTATTAACTAAATTGCATCGTGGCTTTATGAAATAAATAAGTAGCAGTCCACTGGCATTACATTTATTTTGATTATTTAAAAAAAAAAAAACAATACCATCCAAGGATGGGTTTGGAGACGGTAGGAGTAATTTTTGGCTGAAAAATGCTGGTTGGGATTACATGTTCACAATTTTGTACTGCAACTTGAATTTATCATTCTGAGAATAGCTTCAAGCGGAGAATTCATAACCCTGCCGATTCTTTCTCTTCTGTAGATGATCAAAGTTTTGTGAAAAATCTCACCTCCTGAGTACTCTTAAGAATATCCCTTCTTTCTGACCCATTCCAATGCCAACAAGATTATCATCAAGAATAGTATTGGTGCTTGGTTGCCACTTGAACATATCAATTGCCAGTAGGGGGCTCCATGACCTTTGCAAGGTCAGTCTTCATCAAGGGTTCCAAGACTTCATGGACTTCTCCATTTTCTACCAAGGCTTCAAGACAATCTCTAGGGTCTTCAGCATCATCAGGAGGACTTCTTCAACATCTTCAGCAAGATGGTTCTTCATCAATGACATCCATGTTAGCATCAATGACAATTTCAGCTGCTAGCTGCTACCACCGAGGTTCTGCCTCAGTAAAATCTCAGAGCCAACCACCAAATTGTATATGCTAAATGAGGTCGTTGAAAGGGTATTTATACCCATTTTGCACCAGCCGACCTGCTCTTTTAATTTATTTTATCAATAAAAAAACTTGAGTTGACATACAAGAAAATATTATGGAGCCGACTTCATAAATTTCTATTGGGCCGACAAATATTACTAGTTTTGAGCCGACTTAATATTTATTTAAAAAAAAATTTCAAGGCGCCGTAACAAAAATATAGCTATCGAATCAGCAACCCTTTTTACATAGAGATTTCAGGAAGTTCAACGGTGGAAATGATGCTTATGCTGGGGCTGCTTAGACTGCTAATCTTAACGCTGTTTCAACAGCTTATGGAAATAGTTCCTCAATTGATAATGGGGATTGATTCTCTCTTGAATTGCTACTTAAACTTATGTTGGGAATTCTGCTTATTCAACCGCTGGTGCAACTGATACTGTAATGCTGTTGGATTAACTGTTGATGCTGGGAATTAATTCTGTGACTTATGCAGCTGGGGATGCTGCTGGGTCAACTGCTCTAGGGAATGATGTTGGGCTTTTCAACATCTACCAGGGCTTCAAGACCATCTGGGTCTTCATCAATGACTTCATGGGCTTTTCAACATCTTCAGCAAGGTGGTGGCATCCATGTTGACATCAATGACAATTTCATCAACAATTTTCTATCTTGATCAAACTGTCTATGGTTCATTTTTGTTATATCTGAATGCTTAGTCTGAAAGTTTTGCTTATCTGTGTAATCTCCTGTTAGCAACGTGGATTGCTTTTGATTAATCATCATTATCTTGATAGCAAACAGTTCTAATCACAAAAAACTCCTAAACAACACCCATCCGCATCCGTAACCTAAAAACACTTTAACAACCTTAAGAGCCTTAGTAAACTCTTTTGTAGGGACTACCCCCCTTGGCTTCGTTAGGAGTTAGCCTAAACGGAGGAGTTAGGAGTAGGTGACAGTACCTGGCTCTGTGCTTGCCCCCAAGGTCACACCTCTCCCACTTTCTCAAGTGAGGAGATAGCTTTCGGAAGATTTCTGCTGCTGGTGTGCAATTGGCTGACAACAATCTGCAACAAACAAGGTTAGAGACAAGAAGGCCACGTCTATTATCACGACAACCTGTAAATCACACACTTATGAACACAAGATCAAATGTAGCAGCATATCTTTTCAATAAAATAATGTAAAGGCATTCATAAACAAATGAAGCTTTCACTCAAACTTTGAAACATTTATACTCAATTGCTTAGATCATTAAACAAAATGACTACACTACATTACCAAATTTGAAAACAATCTTTTTTCAGTAAGTTACAATTGATTCACTGCATGCATAATGGATCAAACACATATTACCTCCATACAACTGGAAGATAAAAACTTCACTCCACCAAAGCACAACAAAATTTTGACCTCCAAAGTCTCTTTATTTCACAAGATGAATAACAATTACAATAGCTATCTCTTCCCCTTACAGTTTCGACTAGTTTGAAAGAGAAGAGCACAACTTTATTTATAACAAAAGCAGGCCTAGGGGGGCACCACCAACACTGAAGATCAACCCGGAGTGTAACTGAGTTGAATTGAGCTTAGACTGAGTTGAACGGAGGCGGTGATTGACACCTCTCTCACCAAACTCCTCCAACCAATAAAAAACCTCCAACGCATACCAACTACTCACCAACACTGAAGATGGTTCACCCTCTCCCCTCGCGTGAGTGTACGACTCCTCCACTCATGAGAGAGTCTCACCAACCCAATATTCGCTTTGATCCATATTTATTAAATGGCAAACTATATTATAAACCAAAACTTTCAAAAGTGACGTGGATAAAAGGGGTCCACTTCCTCTTGAAAGTTTTTGAAAGAAACCCCAACCCGGTTTCAAGCCTTTTGGCTTCTCTGCATGGTTTAATGCCCGACCTTTCAATGCATAAATTTTTAACAAAATTTAACTTGACTGAAACACTTCGAGGCTCTTTTTGTCAATTTTAAACAATTTAGAAATTTTCTTTTCTACCAAGAAATTAAAACTCAGAAAATTTCGAACATGAAAATTAACACGCTTGTTTTTGACCAACGGTCCAGGATAAAACCCCCAAGGGAAAACCTGTTTTCTGTGAGAGAGAGTTTTATTATTTTCAGACAAATTTTACAAATTTAGAACAACAGTACTTATCTCTTTCCTTCCTCAAAAAATGTGCCAAAATCTCTCTGACAAAACTGTACGGTCTGCTAGAAATTCAGCCCTTGAAATTCGTGCCCCACGTGTGAATCCGTACGGAATTGTACGATATGACAACATTAAATAGCCTTGAAAACTGTGCCTAGTTTTAATTTCTTTTCTACCAAGAAATTAAAACTCAAAAAATTTCAAACATGAAAATTAACACGCTTGTTTTTGACCAATGGTCCAGGATAAAACCCCCAAGGGAAAACTTGTTTTCTGTGAGAGAGTTTTATTATTTTCAGACAAATTTTACAAATTTAGAACAACAGTACTTATCTCTTTCCTTCCTCGAAAAACGTGCCAGAATGTCTCTGCCAAAACTGTATGTTCTGCTAAAAATTGAGCCCTCAAAATTTGTGCCACATGTGAATCCGTACGGAACTGTACGGTCTGACAACAATAAATAGCCTCGAAAACCGTGCCCAGTACAGTCTCTGACAACAACAATTAATGCTGTACGGATTCTGACAGCAACATTAAATGTTGTACGGTTTCCCCTAAAAATTAAATGCCAATCGTACAGTCTGGTACAGTACGACCTCTGTATGGTACTCCTCGATTTCTGTGCCAACTCTGTCTGGAAACCCAAAATTTATTGGGAAATCTGCCCACTTTAAATTCTGGAAATTTCTCTCATGGTTCAAATTTTCTTCAAACCCTCACTCTCTTCGTTTCTCTCTCTCTCCAAAAATCTCTTTTGGAAATGATCACAATGAATGAACTTTTGCCTTGCCCGAGTCCTTTTTGTTCATGGTAACTTTCCTGTCAATCTAACGGTCAAGATTAGATTAGATGGAGGGTTCACATTAAATGCTCCATTAAATAATAATTAAATGACATTTAGTGCACCTCATGTCATTTAATAAAGTAGAGCAACCCCTTTCCATTTAATCACTCACTTAACTTTATTTAAATGTGAACTTAAAAAAATATCATTACTTAGCCTTTTTAATAAAGTCACTTTAAAATTATAAAGTGCTTCTCACTTTATTAAATGCACAAGACTAGGAGTCACAATTAAGTGTCCTTGTCCACCCGAAGGCAAGTCTAGGTGGACACACACTTCCTAAGTAACTTTTCAACACCCTCTTATCGAAGAAAGTGTTTTTCATCACTCCCAACTTATCTCTGAAGTAGACATGCTTCCCTCTACCCAAAGCCTTCGTGAGAATGTCATCCACCTACTTATCTGTCGAAATAGACTGCAACTGAACAACCCCTCTTTGAACATAGTCTCTGATGAAATGATATCTGATCTCTATGTGCTTCGACCTGTCATGAAATACTGGATTCTCAGAGAGCTTGATGCAACTTTGATTATTGCACTATATGACTGTAGGACTAAGCTCCATATCAAATAAATCCACCATCAGTTTGCAAAGCCACAAAGCCTTACAACTGGCCTGACTGGCTGCCATATACTCAACCTCAGCAGAACTCAATGCCACAGACTTTTGCTTCCTGCTGAACCACGACACAACTGCCGAACCCAAGCTGAAGCAACAACCAGAAGTGCTCTTCCGGTCCGAAACAGTACCTGCCCAATCTGAATCTGTATAACCAACCAATCCCACTCCACTAGATCTCCTATAATCCAATCCATAATCAGCTGTACCTGCAAGAGATCTCAAAGTGTGTTTTGCAGCAGTCCAATGCACTCTCCTGGGCTCCACCATGAACTGACTGAGAGTGTTCACTGCAAAACTCATATCTGGTCTAGTGTTGACCAGATACATCAACGAGCCAATCAACTGACGATACAAAGTAGGGTCCACCAACTCTCCCTCTGAAGCATGAAGCTTCTCCCAGTTGGTGATCATGGGTGTCGACATAGGTTTGCAATCAGTCATCTGAAATCTCTTCAGAACATCTGTAGCATATTTTCCTTGCCCCAGGAGAACATGTCCATCCTCCTGCCAAACCTCCATCCCCAAATAATAATGCATCAGTCCAAGGTCTGTCATCTTGAACTCTGAAGCAAGATCCTTCTTGCACCCATCAATCAGGTGCTCTCCCCCAGTAATGAACAAGTCATCAACATACAACAGAAGAATAAGTGGAACACCACCAACCACAATGTAGTATAGGTTGGGATCCGCTTCACTCTTCTGAAACCCAATCGAAAGCAAGTAGGAATCGATCTTGGAATACTAAGTCCAAGGGGCTTGTTTCAGACCATACAAGGCCTTTTTCAGCCTGCAAACATGAGAATCTCTCTCACACACCTCAAAACCCTGCGGCTACTCCAGAGACACCTCCTCCGGTAGAAAACCGTTGAGAAAAGCGGTTTTCACATCCATCTAATGGATTTTCCAGTCGATCTCAGCCACGATGGAGATCACTGCCCTGATCGAAGAAAATATGGCCACTGGTGCAAATGTCTCATCATAGTGAACTCCCTCGACCTGTGAGAATCCACGTGCAACAAAATGAGCTTTGAACTTCTCAATACTGCTATCCGCAACATGCTTTATCTTGTAATGCCACTTGGAAGTCACAACTGACTTCCCCTTTGGTCTCGGAACAACTTCCCACACCCCATTCTTCATGATGGAGTTGTACTCCTCCATCATGGCATCTCTCCAAACCTGGTGTGCTGAAGCCTCCTCATAAGTATCAGGAACAGTATCACGCAAGCTAGTCACCTGTGCCATATAGCTGGAAAACCTCTCAGGTGCCTTGCTCTCTCTGACCTCCCTCTTAGGTGGTCTAACTAACTCCTCTACTTCCTTCATCAACTCCTTAAGCCAACTTGGATTTCTCTTATTGGAGGAAGCATCCTATCTTAGACTCTCCTCAACCTCCTCATCAGACACCTGTCTCCCTGAAGAAGTACCAACAACCTGAGAACCTATCCCTGGTGAATCTGTACCTGTACCACTAGAACTTGAATCACTTGAAGGTGTCACCTGTGAACCTGTCACTGTACCAGAAGTACCTATGGACTGAGTCCCTGTAACTGAAGAACCTGTAACCTGTGACCCAGTCACACTTGAAATCAGTGACCCGAACTCTGAGCTGTCACTTGTGTAGTACCCTGCTGATTCTCCATCTTGGAATCTAGAGATCTCTTGAAGGCTTTCTCCTCCTCAAAATTCACCTCCCTTTTCACCATTTACCTTCCTCTGCATAGGAAGGTAAATGCGAAAAGCCTTCGATGTCTCATCATAACCAACAAAAATGTCACGCTCACCTGTAGCCTCCAACTTTGTCCTTTTCTTAAAAGGGACATGAGAGTATGTAAAGCAACCAAAAATATGAAAGTGACCTATCTCAGGCACTTTCTCTGTAAACATCTCCTCAGGAGTTTTGCTCCCCAATACACGGTGCAGACTCCTGTTTAGAACATAAACAACAGTACTACAGGCCTCTGCCTATAGAAAGAAAGGAATACTCTGATCATGCAGCATGGCTCTAGCTGCACCCACTATGGAACGGTTCTTCTGTTCAGCCACTCCATTCTGCTGTGGAGTGTAAGGAACTGTCAACTCCCTCTTGATCTCTTCCTGTCGACAATACTCATCGAAAGCACGGGAAGTATACTCACCTCCATTGTCTAACCGAAGTACCTTGATCGTCTTTCATGTCTGGTTCTCCACAAGAGCTTTGAAATCTTGGAACTAAAGCAAGACTTCCTCTGATCTCTTGCTTCTAAGGAAATAGATCCAGGTCTTCCTGGAAAAGTCATTGATGAAAGTGATATAATACTCATACCCTGTCAAAGAGGTAGATGACATGGGACTACATAGATATGAATGAATCAACTGAAGCACTCCCTTTGATTTAGAATCACTGCTTGGAAAAGCAGTCTTGGTGTACTTTCCCAAAGCACACCCTCTACACACACCACTCGGCTCTGTGTTGAAATCTGACATACCTATCGTCATGTCTCTCAGCATCCGCAAAGCTAGATGGTGAATATGGGCCATTCTCCTGTGCCATAGCTCACACAACTCACTGCTGCTCTGAGTGTGTGACAGTGCGTGATGTGGCTCGAAGAGAAGCTTGCACAGTTTCCCACATCTAACTCCAATCACCCATGACTCAGATGGACCTGCTGCCTTGGGAAAGATGTGAACTTCCCCATTAAGGACATATACACCGAAGCCTCTGTCCTCAATCATGGGAACTGAAACAAGGTTCTTCTTGAGCCCAGGGACATACAAGACATCCCTCAGATACATAGGCTGCATGGACTCCCTCTCAAAGCAAACAGTCCCACGCCCAACTATGCTCACCACTGTGTCATCTCCTAATACAACCTCCATCTCCAAGTCTGTCCTTGACATATCTGGAAACATATCCCGATCGCCTGTCATATGACTTGAAGCTCCACTATTAATGTACCAAGTGGAGGAAGTAGTGGTGGCACTCAACAAATGCCCACCAATCATGGAATGCTCCATGTGGTCCTGAAAGTCCCTGCCGGTGATAGAAGATGTTCTCTCAACACTAACACCTGCAAAGAGAGAGAAGTCTCTCTCAAATCTCGCTGCAAACTCATCAATCTTTGATGTAGCTGTAGTCTGTTGCTTTTTCTTCTTCTTGTTAGGACACTGTCCAGCATAGTGTCCCATCTTCTGACATGCAAAGCATTTCTCTTTGCTCATGTCCTTCTTCTCCTCATCATGCTGTTTGGCTCCCTCCTTGGGACCCTTCTTGAACTTCTTCTTCTTGCCTTTCGCTGCTAATGCCACATTCTCCTCATCATCCCTGTGATGTGATGTGCTGCCTTGTAAGTAACCTCTCCATGTCTCCTCCTGTGTGAGATCATCCCACAATCTATCCCATGTGGGCATGTTCTCCCTACCAATGATAGTCTGCACAAACACGGTCCATTGTTGAGTCAGACCATTTAGTGCTGTACGCACCATCTCAATATTGGATATCACCTCACCTATAGCTGCAAGCTCATCTCTTACCTGTGTGATCTTGGTAAGATATGAGGCCATGCTTTCCCCTTTACCCATGTGCACACTCTTCAACTTCTCTCTCAATACCATTTTCCTGTTTTCATTGGAACTCTGATAAAGTTTTGTCCAAGCTGTCCACATCTGAAATGCATGATCTTTTGTTGAAATGTGAGGAATCACATGATCCTTCATAGCATCAAGAATGACCCTTCTTGCTCTCACATCCCTCTTCATAAAAGCTGCCTTATCTGTTGCATCAGCAGGTATTACTACAAGATTTGCTGTTGTACTATGAACTATATCCCATAATTCATTCTCTTCAAGAATCAAACTAATTCTAGCCTTCCATGGGCTAAAATTTGCAGCCCCCTCTAATCCATCTTCCACTCTAAGACCAAAAACCATGACTGCAACCTGTAACTTCAAGCAAGCTGTTCAAGACTTCTTTTCTTCAAACCCCAGTTTTCTGAATGTTTAAAATTCTAAATCTTTAATGAGCTTTGATACCATGAAAGTTTTTGAAAGAAAGCCCAACTCGGTTTCAAGCCTTTTGGCTTCTCTGCATGGTTTAATGCCCAACCCTTCAATGCATAAATTTTTAACAAAATTTAACTTGACTGAAACACTTGAGGCTCTTTTTCTCAATTTTAAACAATTCCAAAATTTTCTTTTCTACCAAGAAATTAAAACTCAGAAAATTTCAGACATGAAAATTTACACGCTTGTTTTTTACCAATGGTCCAGGATAAAACCCCCAAGGGAAAACCTGTTTTCTATGAGAGAGAGTTTTATTATTTTCAGGCAAATTTTACAAATTTAGAATAACAGTATTCTCTCTTTCCTTCCTCGAAAAATGTGCCAGAATCTTTGACAAAACTGTATAGTCTGTTAAAAATTCAGCCCTCAAAATTTGTGCCACTTGTGAATCCGTACAAAACTGTACGGTCTGACAGCAATAAATAGCCTCGAAAATCGTGCCCAATACAGTCTCTGATAGCAGCAATTAATGCTATATGGATTTTGACAACATTAAATGTTGTACGGTTTCTCCTCGAAAACAGTGCCAATCATACGGTGTGGTACAGAAGACCTCTGTATGGTACTCCTCGATTTCTATGCCAATCATTGCTTCAGCCTTCCTCGAATTCTGTGCCAACTCTGTCTGGAAACCCAAAATTTATTGGGAAATGTGCCCCTTTCAAATTCTGGAAATTTCTCTCTGGTTCAAATTCTCTTCAAACCCTCACTCTCTCTGTCTCTTCCTCTCTCCAAAAATCTCTTTTGGAAATGCTCACAATGAATGAACTTTTGCCTTGCTCTAGTCCTTTTCGTTCATGATAACTTCCCTATCAAGCTAACGGTCAAGATTAGATTAGATGGAGGGTTCACATTAAATGCTCCATTAAATAATAATTAAATGACATTTAGTGCACCTCATGTCATTTAATAAAGTAGAGCAACCCCTTTCTATTTAATCACTCATTTAACTTTATTTAAATGTGAACTTAGGAAAATATCATTACTTAGCCTTTTTAATAAAGTCACTTTCAAATTATAAAGTGCTTCTCACTTTATTAAATGCACAAGACTAGGAGTCACAATTAAGTGTCCTTGTCCACCCCAAGGCAAGTCTAGGTGGACAAACACTTCCTAGGTAACTTTTCAACACCTCCAAGCTATCGTAAGCACAAAGTTTAATGTGAGCTCCTCCTTGGTGAGTTGACGTCACCTCTATTGAGACATTCACTACCTTGTAACTCAAACGAAGTTTTGATTTGATCTATGGAAACTCATAAACCAAAGTTTTGATATGATACAAATATAAAGGGGGTCCACTCCATCGATAGCGCAAACCTTCACCACATGCTAGTGTGAACCATGCTTGCGGCCTCCTCTTAAGAGTATTGACGTCACCCTCCATATTATAACACTCACTACCTTTTTTTCAAAACCAAAGTTTACTTCCGTTAAGTGGGTGAATGAGTCACATTCTTATGGGACCCTTTGCCATGTCACTTTAACCAAAGAAAAATTTAATTTTGACTTATTCAAATTTGTCCTTCAGTGCCAACTTGATGCATTTTTAGCAAGTAAATGCCACTTTGATGCTCTGTTAGCCAAATAATGCCTCATGGGATGTTTAAGCTGCTCGAAACTCATGAAAAGTGTCCTTGAGGTAAAGAGTATGCTTTGAATTTCAAAACGAGCATCCGCATGCCAAATTCCACCTCCAAATCAAGTTTTTATGCCATTTACAAGTTTTTTAATTAAACCATTAAAAATTGGCCTAAAAATGGACAAAATTATTTTTCTCGGAATTCGACGAAAATCTAGGGGGACCTCTTAAGTTGGATTGTATGCCTAAATCATTCTGGTCGGTTGTCCCAATGTTTGACATTGTGCAGAACTCCCCCTAGTCACTTGAGATGTTGTTGGCAAAAACTGAAAGCTCATGTACTGCTTATATTGGTAATATTGAATATGCGCCCATGGAAAATGAAAATTGTAAAACTGTGTTTCTTAACATATGTAAAAAGGGCAAGAGCAATGAAATGCTAAAATACTCCTTGAAGAGTATAAGAAAAAGTCCAAAAAAGCAATGGTTTAAAATGTGCTATATCCAAAAATTGCTGACCTTATTAAAATAAATATGTCTCGGATGAAAGCTGCGATTAGCTGTGCTTTTAAGCACTGGTGAAGTTCCAAAAGGGTCATATAGGCCAAAAAGGCCATGGAATAAAATGTGATCCTAATGAACTTGGATCAAGCTTGATGTAGACATGATGCCTAAATTGAATAAGCACTCTCTAAACAACTCACCCATCTGTGAGGCACTGCCATTCCTTGTGTTGTTGTTTGTCCAACATTGGTTATAGTGAGTTTTCCCTTTCCTTATCCAAAGTGTCATGATGTTGAGTAGGAAGTCATCCTTTGCCTTAGCCTTGTCATTTTCACCTTTCACTCTTCACTAGCAAATTGGCTACAGCTATGAAGTGAGTATAGTCTTGAAAGTCTAAGTCTACGTAATAATAAATAAAGCCTTATATATGTATTTGTTGATGTACCGCCAGTGAAATGAATGCTACTTGTGATTGTTACTTGAATGAGTTGTAGAGCATGGCTTAATCTTTAACACTTGCAGCAGATGGATGTATTCTAAGTTATTATGGGTATCTGATTAGCTATAGATGGTTATATTGTTTATTTGATGTGATTGATGGTCAGATAGAGACCTATGAGGGGTATGAGTATACACCTTAGATGAATTTGGACTCTTTGAGTCCAATGAGATAGTTTATTTCCAGTTCCGGGCACTTATAGATGTGATCAGGCTCATTCTGCCTTTATGATGTAGTTTTTCTTCACAGATTGATATATTTGAGTAGGGAGATGTTTCAGTTGGATCTCCTAGGGCGTTGCAGGGGCATAGGGGGGTGCAGCCACTTGTTTGTACCATAGTACCCCTATCCCAGAGAGCCTGGTGGGCTCAGTTTGACAATGCAAGCACCCTAGGAGGCTGTTTTGGCAGGTTCATGTTTCCCGAGGCAGATTAAAAAAATGATTAAATGGCTATTGAAGAAATCTATTTGGGCTACTGAGGCAAGGAAATGACATGGGATGAGTCATGATGATGGGAGTGATGTCCTCCACACATTCTCCAGCAATTGTAGCTCCTGATTGGGCCCACACCTATTTTTTGGGCATTTTTTATTATTTTCTGGAGCTCTTTTTGGAGGCTCACGATTTCCTCAAGGAGGCACAAAAGTCAAATAATTAAATTGTTATATTTTTTATTGTGCAATGGGGACACCCAAAGAGAGTTAGTCAAACACTCGTTGGACCCACCATGTGCTTTCATTTATTTCTTGTTGAGGGGGTTACCCTCTTTATGGGTGTTTTAGTCCACTTTGATAAATTATGGTTATATTGATCCATGTATTGTATGTTGAGCTTATCTCAACCATTGATTAGAACATTTCATCTTTTAATCTTAGGCACTCGTTTTGAAAGTGATTAGGATTCGGTTATGATTGAGGTTCTCTCATTTCTATTTAAAGGAGAGAGCTTCTCATTTGTAAGGGGTCTGTGGCTCTTGGATTTGAATAATATAAAGACTTTTTTGTGGAAATTTTTCTGGATCTACTTTGCATCTGATGTGCTTAAATGGTGATTAGCTAGTCTTCAGCTTCCTAGCATTGTGGAAATTCTCGTGAGATCTATATTTTTCGTGGCTATCATTGTTTTGTCTATAGGAGGGCGTTTTGGTTGGAGCGTTTTTGTAGGGGGACCTCAACTCGCTCGGTTCTCTTCGTCTTGGATTAGGGGGTTTTCATTAGTTTCATTGTGATCTATGATTACTTCATTTTACTGTCTTGTAGCATTCAGTTTCTTTATCTTGTAATAGCAAATCTGATATGGTTGACGTTTGCTCATGCATGGGTAGGGGGCGCATTGGTGGCTTGGAGCTTGCATATGCCATAGAAATTATGGGGATCTTCCAGAATCGATCGAGATAGTAAAGATCGTCACTGTTACAGACTTCTACAAGCATTTCCAGGTAAGATCCAACAGGTAAGTCTCTTCTTTTTCAGATCTTATTCCATTGTACCTTGCTTTTTTTCAACTTTTTCTGAAAACTCCTAAAGCACTTAAAACTCTAAAAATCAATAAACTTGGGAATAGTCCAATCTTTTGCCAAACCATTTCTGGGTTTCATAGATTGGGCCTCCCCTTCATCAAATCAACTGAAACGTTGGTCAAATTCCTCACATTTTGACCTAGATCTCATTTTTAAGCAAAAAACTACATAACCCCCCACTGAAAAATTGACCTGCTAGGATTTTGAGTTTTTCTGAATTCTGACTTAACAGACGGATAGATCGGGTCCCACACAGCCTAAATCAACCCCAACGCTGTCCAATTGCTTGACCATTTGACCTAGATCTGAAAAATTGACTGAAACTGCCCTAGCGCCCTCACTGAAAATTAGACTTTTCCGAAAGTGAGTTTTTTTGAAATTTGACAAGATAGACAGATAGATCATGTCCCAAGCATTCCAGAACACCCCCAACGCTGAGCTAGTTCTCTCTGGTTTGCCGTAGATTTGAAAAATTGGTTTTCAGCCTCCTAGGCCCCCCTCATCAGATTTTGACTTTTCTAGATCTGATTTTTCTGCTGATTTTTTGATTTGGGCTTGTAGATCAGGTCATCCTGACCTCTTCTCTCCTTCAACGCCGAGCCATTAGCCTCCAGGTAACCCTAGAATTGCAGATCTGTTCTCCTAAGCCCTAGCGCTAGCCATCCATTGAGCTGGGTTTCTTGTACCTTAGCTTTTTCAGACCAACTACTTTATGGGTTCGTAGATCAAGGTGTCTCCCAGGTGGGTTCTCTGAAACATTGGTTTACTGCTCACTCCATTGCCCAATGCACACAAGGCACTGATCTCCTAGTTAGCGCTTGCCCCATCTTGACCTCATTCTTACTCCTTTCGCCAACACTTACTGATAACTCAAGTCACCTATCCTTCACTGTTTTTGTCCCATTGGTACTTGACAGTCCCAACTCTGTTCTTGCTCACCCTGTCACAAATTACATTTTCCAAAACAACGGTCATCTCCATCAGTTGCTAGTACCTAAACCCTAGAGCTAGGGTTTCCATTTACATTGCACCTTTAGTACCCTGAAGCCCCATCTGATCTTCTTCTGGTGTTTAGGTCCGGTCTCTCCTGTCGAGAGTAGATCTGGGTCTCCCCCATTGTTGTCTTGGACTAGGATAACATAAAGTGAAGGCTGCCTTGATTGGCATGACAACCATCCATTTGGGAGTCTAGGCAGTCGTGGTTCCACGCCTTGGTTGCTTGTCCCTCTACCATCCATCCTGGATCCACCTCACACAGGCAACTACAAGGCGGGTGATAACAACCACCAAGACGACTACCCCAGCTTTGAAGGTGTGAGTGAAAAACTCAGAAATTATTAGTCGTTTGTTCAATAACCAATAATAACCAAGGGAAAAAACACTTTGGGCTAGTCGGCTTGATGCTTAGGTCTAGGAAGCCGAGCCTTTTATAAAAATTTATCATTATAGAACATTTTTACAATTTCCCCAAAGGGGGTATGAACATGTGTTACAAAAAAAAACGAACAGACTTCCAGAAAAATCCTGGCGGACTTCTGAACTTTGATCATGAACAAGTGTGCTTGTTCAAACCTTGCCGGCTCACTTGTAAAAAACCGCCAAGTACAACTTAGGTGGTAACACTGGTTATGCACACTGTGTTGTCCGCCGATTGCACACCAGCAGCAAAAATCTTCTGAAAGCTGTCTCCTCACTTGAGAAAGTGGGAGAGGTGTGACCTTGGGGGCAAGCATAGAGCTAGGTACTGTCACCTACTCCTAGCTTCTTCGTTTAGGCTAACTCCTAATGAAGCCAAGGGGGGTAGTCTCTAACAAAGAGTTTTCTATGGCTCAATGTTTAAGTTAATTTTTAGATGTTTCGGATGCGGATGAGTGTTGTTTAGGAGTTATTGTGATTTAAGATGATTAATGTGATGAATTTAACACAAGACAAAGCAATCCACGTTGCTATCACTGGAATTGAAAGATAGACAAATATTTGAGAGCTTCACAAAATAGATAAAGCATTCACAGATATGATTTATAATCAAACATTTGATGGACAAATGGCCCAGCTTATCAACAATGCTAAAAGATGGGACCAGTGCCTATGGAGTCAACTTATCAGAGATGCTTTGAGTGTAAATATGTGAATCCCAAAAGATGCCAGTGAATGTTAGGTTTTGCAAGTGTTCTTGGTAAGTTTTAAGAGTTTTTTGTTTGTGATCTTCAATTATGGTGGCTGGATGGCCTAATCGGTAATACCTTCAGTGCTTTCGTTCGAAGACATGACGGACCTGTCTGGGGTCAAAGGTAGGTGTTCAATAACTTAACTACCAGTGCCCAGATTAGGTAGCTTGGCACCCACACTTGGAATTTGCCCACATGCCTTGGTATTTATCGAACAACGCCGGTGCGTTGGTTATGGAGAAAAGTTTTAGTTAAGTTCCTCTTGTGGGGTTTAGAGATCTAATGCCGTTTCTGGGTATTCTGATCGAAGATCGGTCAGAGCATACTCTGGCAAGGAGGGAAGGGGGTTAATTAATTAAAGGGATGTGAGTTGTGAATTTTATTAAGTTAATTAATTAAAACTCTCCGACAGAGAGCGCTCTTGACCTCGTCTTATGACAGTGGTTCAAGAGACTTAGCTAATCTATATGCTTGATGCAAGGATATGCAGTGGGAATGCTCTCCGATAGAGAGTGCTCTTGACTTGGATTACGGCAAGTTCAAGAGACTTTCAAGATTAATTGATTAACTTATTAAACAATGAAAAGACAACTCTCCGATAGAGAGCACTCTTGATCTACAAAGTGAGATTCAAGAGATTTCTACTTTAAACAGTTGAATTACTTATGAAAGATACAAAAGATTAAAAGATGAAGTAATCAACCTAGTTAATGAAATAAAATGGGCTAATCTAACAATTAGTATCTACTTTGCAAAAAAAATGAAACTACTCTAAGTACTCAAAATAAATCTAAGCTAAGAACAAAAAACACTCTTCCCCAAATGGGGAAGAAAAACCAAGTATGGGATGCCCTATTCCACTTAGCCTTGTTTTATTAATGAAGTACAAATGCCTTTGGAACTTAATCCTTGTCAGGACTTTGAGAAGTAACTTAAGTAAAAATGAAAAACTCTTATGAGTTTGTACAAAGGAGAATGACTTCTTTTTTGGCTATGGATCCTTGTCTTTGGATCTAGTTCTGCTTGCTCTTTCTTGTTTGGTTTTGTTTTTGGTTCACTTGTGGATAAGAGCTCTAAACAAGGACCAGTGAGAGTGTTAGGAAACCAAATTTAACCTGTGATTCGAAAAGATTAAGTGGATGAGTAGAAAAGTGCCTTATGAGATGAAACAAAAGATCAAAACAATGGAATGAGACTCAAAATCAAAACTTGGAAAGGATCAGACAAAGTCACCGTTTTTTATGTAAAATGCACGATTTTTTACGAAACGACTTGGGACTTTTTGTTGCGAATTTAAAATTAAAGATTTTTTAACATTTTAGGCTAATTTTTAGAATCTGGAAAATAGCAGAAAATTGCAGAAAATCAGTAAAAAAACAGCAAGTACAAAATGACACGCTTTTCGAGAAAAAGTCAAAAAATTAAAAAAAATAAAATTTTTGAAATTTTTTTGATTTTTTAATGTATTTCCAGAATTTAGAATTAACAGAAAAAGTAAAAAATCAGCCCAAAAACAGCGAGCTTGAAATGGCACGCTTTTCGAGAAAAAGGCCAAGAATTAAAAAAATAAAATTTTTGAAAATTTTCTGATTTTTTAATGAATTTCTAGAATTTAGAATTAATAAAAAACACAGAAAACCAGCAAGCCAAAAAAATGGAAAATTTGCACGTTTTTCGAGAAAACTTGTGCACGTTTTCCAAGGCAAAAAGAAAGATGGATTTAAAAAGGAAATGAAACTAGATCTTTAAAAATGGACCTTTAGAAAGATGGATCTAGCTTTGAAAAGGTAGATCTAAGGCTAGAAAGCCTAGATCTAACTTAGTAGAAGCCAAGCAAGCTTGAAATAAAGATTTAAATGATTTGATAACTTATACAAAAGTGGAAAAGAGGTAGGATAGAACCTTGAAAATGGAGATTCACTTGTAGCAACCAAAGTAACCAATAGATTTTTTTGAAGTTTGTGGTTTGATGGATGAGGCAAGCAAGCCCTTCGCTTCTTAATTCTTAAAGTAGAAGACTCCCTTAGGCACCTGTAGAATGAATGCATAAACCAAACAAGAGCTCTTGTGTTTGGAAAAATCCCTGAAAGCCACAAAACTTAAGAGAAAAGCATAGATCAAATAATATTGTGCTAGATTGTTAGCCTTCTAATCACAAGATCATATACTTAAGAATCAAAAGAAATGAACTAAGAATGGTATCACCTTGAACAAGATGAAGCATGGCACACAAATAACTCCCACATGGACCTCCAAAGTCTTCTTGCTTTATTCAAATTCAAAAGATATTACAAATTTTTCCAGAGTGTACTTGCACAAATCCTCCATCCAATAGAGCTAAAAGAGTCTCTATTTTAACAAATGAGAGAGTGCTAAAACCCTAAAACCAAAAAACCAAACCTAACCAGCTTAGCCACCTAACAAAGAGCTCAGACCTAAACCGGAGAACCGGGAGTGAGGGGAGGCCTCCACCTAGGCAAGGCGCCCCCACTCCAAACCTGTGCACTGAAAACAAGCCAAGGATGAGGCCACACGTGTGATGTAGGTAAGCTCATCCTTAGGTCTAGCTGGAGCCTACGTTAGGTTTGGGAAGCCCACTGATGGTGCAAACTTTAGTCTTCACCTCGATCAAATCATTGGACCAATGAGTGCTCTCCATCTCATCTTTAGCTGGAGATGACATGTCTGCTAACTGATAATAAATTAATTGCTCTCTTAATGATGACTGAAGTTGAGTTATGATAACTCCAATCATCATAAGTGCTTCATGAGATGTCATTTAGCCTTTTATTTTACTGAATTTGGATTAATTTGGAAAGTTTTAGTTTTCTCCAAAATAATCATTTTTTTTAATAAAAATCATTTTTTACTAAAAATCATTTTTTTACTAAAAATCATTTTTTTACTCAAAACTGACTTTTTTGAGTAAAAATGCATTATGTGTCCGATTGCTGATCTGAAAGTTGGCTCTGACTGGCTAGCTGATCAAGAATGATTTTTGGCTTAAGGTTAGAGCCTTCAATCACTGAATTCTAAGTCTGGATCACGAACGGGTTTTTTTCATTTAATTTATGGAAAAATGAACCCAAAAAACTTAGAAAAAGTAATTAAAAATTAAAAAATTAAAAAAAAATAATTTTTCACTGTTCGAAAAAGATTTTTTCGAATTTTTTTTTGTGTCCAGATGACTTAGGACACGACCATGATCTATCTAAATAATGTCTAGTAGGCTTATAACACTCAGTTGGGCTCTAATAACCCCCCAAGGCCCAGAATTCAACATCGGGCATTCCAGCTTTGGAGGAAGCGGGAGAAAACCTCATCAATTATGCTCGGTTGAAGGCAGAGCATAATTGTCAGGGGCAAAAATCTCCCTGGAATACCCTATTTGAGATTCTACGTCTCAGAAGACCGAACCACTCAAAAATATCCTACTAGCACATTTTATTACAAACCCCGCGGGGCCATGGTCAAAATTATTCAAATAAAAAGGTGACTAGCCAATATTGGCTAGACAAGCAGACAGATCAACTGATACACTGGAATCAGACTTTGAACAAGTCTGTCAACCGGTGGCTCCTCAGGTAACCCAACTTATGGTACAAAAAGTTGGATAACACACTGATTTGACATGACATTGAGAAGATTTTATTGAGTGTTTTAACACATCTCTAGAAGGTAAAGGGGCAGATTTTACTGTTGTAATAATTATTTTCAGATCTGTTATATGCCTGGAATGTGTGTCCTAAGGGCCAAATATTTATGGTATTGAAGTACACTTGATTGGTATTTATTTTCTTTGGCTGCATTGTGAATTGGAGTGAAGCAAAGTGAAGTATTTGTTGCTGTAAATTAATTTTTCAGATTTAGCCCTAAGGCTGAAAGTTCATATGAAATACATCCAGGAAACCTCAAGGTTGAGGTGAAATTTCTGAATTTGCAGTAAAAGTCAGATTCTCGAAATTTCTAAAAGCTTTTGTTGCTTCTTCTAGAATGTTTGTTGTGTTATTCAAAGTAGGCTTTGTTTACTGTATAGCCTTGGTTGCACTACTGGCGTCGACTTCATTTTCCTCCAAATTTAGAGTTTGAGTTTCTTGTACCTGAAAAATAAATAATATCAACTTTATTACCTTTTACATTATCATATATCCTACTCGACACACATTTATATTGAGAAGAGTTTCTTAACAGTGCAACTGCATATCAGTCATATTATGATTATTTCATATTATTACAGGAAGTTTTGAAGGCTTGCCAACTGGTTCATAGTAATTTTCTTTCACATATGTTTCTAACTTCTTCGATGTATATTGCAGTTTCCATATCCTTTTGTTGCATCCTTTTTTGTTTTATAAATATGGATGCATACCTATCTGTATCGAGATATTAGAGAGTCCTCTTTGGTTCATAGCAGGTTTCTTTTCCTATTCACTGTGTTACCTTCAAAGGATAGGTAAACTGACTTATTTTGCTTCCAACCGTTGTTGTCATGATGCCATCAGTATCAGTACAATTTGATGATTATGCACAAAACTCTGAAGTATATGTGCTTTGAAGAATACACTTAGATTTTGCTTATAAATGTGGATGGTTGACATGGATGCATGCCATGATGGATCAAACGACCATTCCACAAAGGATAATGCTGAACTGTCCAAAATGTTTGTTTAGCAATCGATGGACATCTGAGTTTATAATGTGCAAGGATGTATCTATGGTATAGCGTCTTGTCAAAAGATGAGATCCTGTCATTAAGGCTTTGTCTTTCCATTTCCCTTGTTAATCAGTAAGCTTCTTTGGCTCTCAGTGTTTGGTTATAGTTAAATTGGTTCTTCCTGCCGCATGATAGGTTTGCCTTTTGCATCATCATTTTTGTTATCTTCATCACTTTGGTGTTCCATTCTCTCTCAGCTCTTGCTGCTTTTTCTATAATGTTTGTTGTGTTATTCATAGTACACTTTTTTTTATTGTATAAGATAAGATAATTTTATTAATGTCCAACTATAGCCTTCGATTGCAATACTGGTATCAACTTCTTCTTCCTTCAAATTTAGAGTTGAACTTTCTTGAGCCTGAAAATGATATAATACCAACTTTATTACCTTTTACATTATCATACATCCTAGTCCTACTTGATACACATTTTTATGATTAATAATTTAATTCATATTATTACAGGAAGCTTTGAAGGCTTGCCAATTGGTAAATGCGTCATTGCTTTACAGAGAGGCTTATCGGATCCCATTTTCAGTTCTCAAATATGCAATGACTCTGGATGGTGAGCTGATTTACTCTTTTGTGAAATGAGTGCTTTTTTAGTTTTCTAGAAGTGAATCGGCAGTTTTCTGGAAATTGGAGAGCTCGTTATCTCTGCTTATTTGTTTTTATCTTTATTATTTTATCTAGTGGATAAAAGTTTTGTGAGAGATTCAGCACTTATTGTGTGCTTTAATCAAATTAAAAAGCCAGCTGTGGTTTAATTTCCAGCCAAGCTGATTTTGAGTTGCTCAACAATCAACAGGAAAGATTGCTGCTAGCACAGGGCATGCGACATGGGTGAGTAGTAAAATGTCTCGTAAGCATGTCTTTGAAACACGCAGTAGAAGTGATGCCATTCTGGTAGGAGGAAATACTGTGCGTCGTGATAGTAAGTTCTTGCCTTTTTTTTGATTAATTTGCTATTGTAATGTTATTGGCCACTTTTTGCTTAGAATATAGGCATTTAAAAAAATGTTTCAGATTTCTTTGCAGTTAATTTGATCTTTATCTTATTACCAGATCCGCGTTTAACGACTAGACAGGAAGGTGGGCATTTACCTTTTAGAATTGTTATGTCAAGAACTTTGAATTTACCTGAAGATGCAAATCTTTGGGATGTATCTGCTACTCAAACTATAGTAGCAACACAAAGGGGAGCTCGCAGGGACTTTCAAAGGAGACTCACATTGAAAGGTGTGGAAGTTGTGGAATTTGACATTCTAACACCAAAAGCTGTCATGGATTACTGCTATGACAGAGGCTTTCTTTCTGTATTATGGGAGTGTGGAGGGGCTTTGTCTGCCCCAGCTATTGCCTCTGGTGTTATTCACAAGGCAAGTTGCAGTCTTGGATGCCTTATGCACAGCTAGAAATGATGTTGCCTAGATATGAAAATTTATTCTGATTGTGCCCATTTCCTTCTTTATCTCTGAACGTTTTAAGATTTTGAACATTGTAGTTACAACGTGAATTTATTTTGGCTTTGTGGTTATCCATAGATTAATGTGATTTTACTTCTAGAAATCATGGATAACCTTGTAGCTTATTCAATCATTTTTGGGATTAACCGCATATAGTAAGTCATTCTGATTCATGCATGATCCATCTCCCATGAGCATTAGTCATAATGAACAATTAAGAATAAGCTTGAATGGTCCACTTAGAAGTCTTTGCATTAGGTGATGTTCCCAAGGTGAAGAAGTGGGATTGAACTTAGCAAAATGAATTGCATAGCATCAGCATTTACCTTTGGGACTTGCACCTAGTAATTGAGACTTCTTGAGAAGGTCACTCATCCCAATATCACTTTGGCTCAAGTTTGCTTTACCATCGAGATTTCCCCCATAGGTTGTTGGTTTTGAGATTTACCTCAAAATGTTTTTCCCAACATAGGAGGACTGATAGGCACTTAGCCCTAACAACATGGGACCATGTGACATACACCTTGGAGTTTGGACATTGAAGGATGCTTGGGTTGAAGAGCATACTTCTTGGAGGTTGGTTGTTGACTCGGACACATATATTGAGGAGAAGCATTGGAGCATGGTAACCACCTTGACACACATATTGAGAAGCATCGGGCTCAAGAGGACATATGTCACACAACTAGAGGATACTTGGAGAACGAATTGTCGTGGAAGAGGGTGCATTGGGCTTGTTATTGCTCAGATTGCATGATGTTTACTCAAGGGGTAAAGATGTTGATGATCTAGAAAGAGTTCCAGATGTATGGCTTTCCTAAGTGAGATTTTTGTCAATGTGTCATCGTTGTATCAATTGTCCATGGATATATTGTAAAAAACTTGTAAGTGAGATGTCTTTTGTATGTAAACGCCCAATTATGATGACTATTTAGCCGGACTATGACGGTTGTATTAAGACAAGTGACTCTTGAGTGTTTTTTTTTATTGAGGAAAATTTAGATTTTTGTGATCATAAATCTTTCGATGTTTTTTCATTTGTAAAATCCTTTAAAGTGGGAGCACATTCTTAGTCCCTCTGCCATATGTTGTTGGGCACCTAAGCCCTAGAATCAATGAAATGTATCACATTTTATGTATTAAGTCACCATGGGAACTTATTTAATGGCACTGAGAGTCTAGAGTCCTTGGAGCCCTCTTGCACATGGTTAAATGACAATTAAGGTGTGTTGGTGGTTAAACACATGTTAGAAGGTTAGAAATACCTCTCCCTAGCTCCAACATTGTGTTTATTAATGTAATTCTTCATTACTTTTATAACCCAAAGTTTCCCTTTTCATGATGTTAGACCCTCACCATATTTTTATGCAGTTACATATCTGCATGCATGCAACTTGGACGCCTCATACCCTAGCTTTGGGAGCAATTATCTTTTGACAGAGTGCCTAGAAAAGTGCCATCTCAATGCCATTAGATGCAGAGTGGCAATGTGATTTCTGGAAAGTGGTTATAGTAGAAAATCCAATAAATATTAAGGAAGTTAGCAATTCCAGAACCGACGTTTAAAAGTCGCACCACATTTTTTGCCATACATGCTATTTTCTTCTAGAAAATTCCCTCATTTAACTAATTCGTCTATCTTTTAGCCATTCCACTCCTTAGTGAGATGCCCTCTTCTTTTGACTTGTCAAACATTTGTTATCAGTTATAACCACCTTCTATATTTTAGTTATTGTTTTACCATGCCAAGAGGAATGTAAGTCTTGTTTTAGTTTTTCTAGGTTAGATCTAGGTTTTGTTACAAGAAGACAATTGTTTAATGAAGAGGAGGTTGAGTTCCTAGTCCTATATAAACATAACTCCTCTCTCATTGTTGTTGTTGGTTGTTGCGCACAAGAGCCATCTTTGTACTCTTGGAGAACATTTTTAATACAAATTTTCTTTGGCTTTGGAGGTAAGACTTGGAGTTTCTTGTTCATGTGTGGCTTTCATCTTGCTATTGTGCTTAACTATTGGAGATAGTATGCTAGCATTGTCCATTTTATTTTTATCTTAGGCCAGAGATAGTACTATCTAGTTGGATTGAATTAATGGTAAATTAATCTCTATCATAGATGCAATTGCTATTGTGTATTAATGAGATGTTATTCTTTGCATTGTTATTTGATTCGTATGGTGCAATGCTAGACCCCTTTGTGTAGGGCACACCCAAGAAAGGAAATAAAGGAGGGAGTCTCTCCTTCCCTATGTGATTGCATTAAGCCCTCCAATACATCTATTGAGTTGAGGTTATCCTAGAGCAATCTCATTTCCTTGGTGATTTCTTCAAGCAATGCCCTCTAGGTGATTCTAAGGTGACTGCATTGCCCTTGGTATTTGGCACTAATCTTTCCTTGCAAACAACCAGTTAATTTAAAACAAACATTGCTATTTCCTTTGGTGAAATCGTTTAACCTTAATGCAAAAGTTATAATAGATTTCACATAGAATAGATCTATTTGTTTTTATTAAATATTTTATGTTTAGATCTAAAATAAATTTGAAATATTTATAATAGATATATCCTTGATTCGAAATGGATCAATATATAATTTTTCATCTATTTTGGTGCTTTATGGGTGGAAAGATTGGATGAATTGGCTTGTAGGGCCCATTTTAGGGGTATGTCTCACTTTGTAGATTTGGGGTCCAAAACCTTTTGGAGCCTATTTGAGGGATTAATGACATTTTTTAGGGTTTGTTACTGCGCAAACTAGCACTTGTAGTTAAAGCCCCAAAAATCGCTACTAGTTCGCGACAACCTGAGAGGTGTTACCCACTATCACCATGATAACTACCTCTATGCATTTCCACTTGGCTCTTCTCCAACTTGAGGGGGTGTCCTTAGATAGGATTGATAGGCTATGGCCGTGGGGGCAGAAGGTGATTTGGAAGAGATAGCCTTAACAAAACGAGGTTGTAGTATTTAGAGTTTTTTGATTAAGTGATGGAGAGACCTAGGAGATCAATGCCAATATCCAACTAGGGAAATGGAGTTAAGGTGAATCAAATGGCAATGAGGCCAAGAAGAATGGTCCTTCAAGAATTGGTCTATTTTCTTTAAAGGTCAAGGGACAAGACACACTAGTCACATCACCCAAATGAGGATAAACAATGGACTTCAAGGTCTACAAGAGGAAGCTCCAACGAGGGAAAAGTCTCTAGCCACCCAAGATCAACCATGGAGAAGATAAATACCTAGAAACCCTTGCCAAGGAGCCAAAATGCATATCTAGACAAGGTTTAAAATACTCACCCAAATCAACAAAGGAGAATGTGCAAGCCAATAGCTTAGGACACCCTCCTTCCAACTTTTTTTGGATCAATCATGAGAGATTTGTAGAAGACTTGAACATTCCAACATTAATCCTTAAGCACAATAATAGAACCAAGAAGAAAAAGCTTCAAGAATTGACAACACTTTTCACGACATAGAAAGAACCCTTAACACCATAAATTGCATAAAAGAAAGATATATCATTGAAGCTCCAAAAGAGAGAGAGATCTCAAAGTCCAACCATGAAAATGAAATGAGCAAGTGGCTCTCTATTTATATGATAGGCTACAACTTCCTTATACAATAAAATATTATTATTTTTCCTTAAAATTAGCCTAAGGTGTGGTAAAACAATACAAAAGCCCCACTAAAAGCAATTAAATCCTATCAATAAAATAAATTAAGGTGGTCAATGCCACTTGGACAATGATGAGATACATGGGGCCACTAACAAAGGGGAAAATGCTCCATCAAGCAAGGAATAAGGTGGTTGATAATGCCACTTGGCCTCCTGTGCAATTGTCATAAAGAGTCCAATCCAGAGATGCAATATTTGTTCTTTTGTTTGCTTGCTTATATTTCCAGCGACTACCCACGAGAGTTTGTAAGATCCCATGAAACAAAATCTACTATGGTAGCACTCACTAATGCTCTCTGGACGTAATTCACATTGAGGAGCATTGGATGACTGAGAGAGTGAAAACATGAGGATATTAAATTAATCGAATTGGGGGCCAATTGATAACAAGATCCAAGATGGGAAGTATCGTTGATCATCGGTTCATCGCTCATTCTTTCCCTTTTTGGGCACTAATGAAAAAATGTCACACCGCAAATTATGGATTCAGACCCCCACTTCTATCCATCTTTAACTGTTTAATGGAACTGGACATTTGCCTGCATATGTTGATAGTTATAGCATAGTAAGGCCAATCTAATTTCTTTCTGGTTCTTGGATGTACATTCATTAGAAGAATAGGAGTGTAGATTTTTACAATCCAGAAGCCTTGAATTTGGTTGTTCGAGTATATTAAAGGAAATGTTTTGATTTTTGGCCCTAATACCGATTTCGGAAATGTTAATGGTACCTCCGCATTATTTCAATGATTATCATAGGCTTAATAAATATATACTTGATGATATATGTTGTTGGGATTTTGAGGCAAAAATGTTGAAGAATATGATGATATGAAGCTAAGACAGTTGAAGTGCGCCCATGAGTCTCCAAGGCTAGTCGTTTTACTACATTTACAAACACAAAAAATAACAGGCCTCCTCATTGCTGAACTGGGTGAAATCATTGAGTAGCTCTTTCTACTCACGGGACTCCATTGTCCACCAAAATTGCACCTTGATTGATTTCATGAATGGAATTGGTTAGGGATTTTGAAAGAAATAGTCAATGTTGGAAGTAATGCGTAGACCAATGTAGGAGGTTTTTACGCTGGTTGAAACATGTGCAAAAAGGTAAGCATAAAAAAGTGAGCTCAAAAACATGGGAACATGGTTTGGGTCAAAATTCATGGTTATGTTCTTAACTCGAGAAATTAGCATTTTCATCGGACGTTCTTCCTGTTATCACAATTCTTGTAGTTGCCCTTTTAGGTGAACCTATCCAAGATGGCCGAGGGTTAAGGCAACTAAAGTTGTGACCTACAGAAGCTAAGACCTTTGAAATAGTTTAGTTGTCACATCGATCAAAGATCCCGACACTTTAGACCCATCTAATAGCTAAGCTTAGGGAGCGTCCCTATTATCAAGACAACTTTATAAATGGATAATCTAAGTGGATTACCCAAGGAGTCTTGATAAAATATCTTACTCTTAGGGTTAATTAGAGATTGGATCAATTACGAAGAGAAAAGATGTGCCTATGTGAGAAACCCCAATTTGCTCTAGGGTTTAACGTATGAAAATCAAATCTAGAGGCAAAGAGGTGAAATTAAGATAAATTAGGCACTAATAATTAAAGCTAGATGATGGATGTACCATTTGAGAATGAATCTAGCAATACCTAGTTTGCGGTTTGAAGAGATTGACACTTCACCTAAGGAAGGCACCCCTACCTAAGGTAGACTAGTGCTTTAAAGTGGGCAGATGGTGTCTAATGGTCATGAAAATTTAAACTTAGGGGTTTTAAATTATTTCTAATGTGGGTTTAAGTCTTATTATTAGTCGCAAACCAAAACCTACATATCTAAAATTTAAGGGTTTTAAGATTGGGGTTTTAAAATTTATTGTTATTGCCCGGAAAAGATTTGAAAAGAACATAGATAGAAAATAAAAATGGACTTACTTGGAATTGAGAGATACCATGAGATGTTTCTGTTGATGAAATTGTCATTGATGCCAACATGGACTTCCAATGGCCCCACAGGTTGTCATTGATACCACTAAGTCCCACTTGCAGTGCCTTGAAGCACCTTGTACCCGGTTGACAAGGTCTCTGTACCCACAAGACCCTACTGATGGTGTTGAAGACCCTAGAGATGGTCATGTAGCCCTTGCAGACGATGGAGAAGCGCTAGATGGGTTGGAGAAGCATTAATGACCCATTCTGTGGTCATTCATGCTTTGATGGTGTCATGGTACCCCAGGAGAAGACCCAACAACCTCACAACAGGTGTCATGATGGCTCTTAACCTTTGGAGGTCCTCTTTGTGATTAGATGGCTTGAGAGGTTATATCTTTGTGATCATGGAGTTGGAACCCATGAACAACATGCCCTTGGTATGTTGAAGAACATTGAAGCCATAACTTGGTCCTTAAGCCCACAAGTTGGTTGAAGAAGTTTTAGTTGACATAATGAAGCTCTTGACATATTATGGAGCTCTTGAAGTGTGTATGGGACTCTTGCACTCATGCCCACAAGCTTGACGAAGACCTTGATGCAATAATGAAACGCTTGGTTGGTGATGTAGCTCTTGATGCCATAAAAGTACGTGAAGAAGCCATCAAGAAGAATTAAAGTCATTTCATGATGGCCTGCACAAATTGAAGAAACTATGAGTGAAGGACCTTGTCAATGCAAGCAAGACCCTCATAAGATGATAGCCCTCGTCATGCCGTTTCCAAAGGTAGGTGGCACGTCACGTGGTTCCTCACGGTTGAAAAGATAATGATTTTTGAAGTTGTGTTAACCCCATCTTTTGGGTAAGCCGACCAAAAAGAAAAGTGTTTAAAAAAATTAAATTAAATCAAATTAAAGTTTTTTTTGGGCCGGTCAGCCCCATAAAAATTGGGGTACAATTCTATATAAATACAACCTAAATTCACTCATTTTACACACGAAATTGAAGAAAATATAGCTCTGAAATTCGGGTCTGAGTATAGCAGACTGAGGCAGCCGCAGGCATAGTAAAGTGTGTGAATATGGTGTGATAGGAGCTCTGATTTTTCGCTGAGCTAAGGTAAATTCGTGGGTAAAAGGAGCAGCAGCAGAGAGGGTGAAATCACATCAGCACCAAATGATGTAAAGGCAGTTGCTGTTTCTTTTTATTTTTTTTATATCTTATTGGGGCAGCCACAGTTAACTGAGTATTAGCAGCAACACACAAATTTTGTTAAACCTTTGATGATATCTTGCTCTGAAATTTGTATCTCCTTTATTGAGGTAGCAACAACAAATTGAAATTATGTAAATGCTAGAATAATGCACTGATGAATTAGTTGTTGATTGTTAAAATTGAAAAAGTAATAAAGACTGCACACACAGATTCACCCCCCCTCTCTGTGTGCCTGGTGTGTTTAACAATTGGTATCAAATCCGGCCTTCGTCACAAGCCTAGCAAGCTTGAGGGAGATCCTTAGACACAATGGAGGAAAAGGAAGAGTCATTAAGCAATGGCGTGCCTATATTTGATATGATAGATTATTTCAGTTGGAGGAGCAAAATGAAGGCTTATCTAAAGAAGTTTGGTGTTTGGGAGGTTGTTATCAATCCACCTGCTCCATCAAACAAGAAGGGAAAACCATCTGCACAAAAGGAAGCAAAGAAGGACAACACCACAGCCTTGAAGTTCCTCATGGATGGACTTCCCAGCTCAGTGAAGGAAAGTGTAGGAGAGTACACTTCAGCCAAAGACCTATGGTTCAAGTTGGAAAGCGAGTATCAGAAGGCAAGACCAAAACCTGAAAAGACAGATCAGGAATCAAAAGACAAGCCCCCAGAAGAGATTAATCAAGAAGATGACTCCAGTAAAGGTATGGACTCTTGTGATTGTAATGATAGTTTGTGTGATGAAATTGAGAAGGTTCTTGCAGATGATGATGAAGGGCTATCAAAGACTGCACATGAGATACATCTCACGTTACTAAATATTGATCTCAAAGCCAATTTGTTCCTGAACATAGTCAATCTTAACCAGAGTGACTTCACGAGGTTCAAAAAAAAAATCTTAGACTCCTTGAATGAATATCAACAGAAGACCATGACAATTAAAGTGTTGCTTGTGAAGCTCAAACACAAGAACAAAGAGTTGCGGGATCAAATAAAATACAAGGATGTTGAAGTTGAACAACTAAAGACTGACTTGATCAGTCAAAAGGAAGAACCAGAAGAGCCTGCTGAAAAGCTTGAAGAAACTAAAGAGGACAATCATGTTCTGAAGACTCAGCTGGAGGAAGCCAAGAGTATAGAAGAAATCTTAAAGAGTTAGTTGGAAGAAAAGGAGGAGACAATCCAGAAGTTGGAAATGGAGGTAGTTGGTCTTAGGAAGAAAGGTAAGGAGAATGAATCCTTTGTCAAGTTCCAGGACAGTTTAATTGTCCTAGATAAGATCTTGGATTGCTAAAGGTCTCCACTCGACAAAACTGGTCTTGGTTACAAGAAGAACAAAGAAAAATATGAAGATGACACTTGGTCTCTAAAGACTCCAGAAGCAGGTCCATCAACATCTAAAGTTGCTCCCCATGCACCTGCACATGACAACAAGGACTTTGGAAGTTCAAAGATGAAACAAGGAGTTAGGTCTATTCCTCAAAGCAAGTTTATAAAAGAAACAACTCCAAGACCCAGGAATGAAAGTAGTTTCAATGGTTATTGTTATTTTTGTAGGTATGAAAGTAGTTTCAATGGTTATTGTTATTTTTGTTCTAACTTTGGTCATAAGGCTATGGATTGTAGATTCTATGGAATAAGAAGGGCCAGAAGCCCCAATGAATCAATTAGATGCTGGACATGTAATCAAGTCGGACATGTTGTTGCCACATGTCACACATTGAGATGCTACACCTGCAGTGGGTTTGGCCACAAAGCCCAAGAATGTGCAAGTCAAAGAAGTCAACTACGAAGGAGTCTTTCTTATACATCAACAAGAAGATTTGAAGATCAAAAGACAAATGCCTACAGTCGGGGACACTCTCAGGCATGGAGAAACGAAGCTGATAAAAGAAGTGTTGGAAGTTCTAACAACTTAGTCAAGTGCTGGACATGCAACAATGTTGGTCACATTGCTGTATAGTGTCGTACGATGAGGTGTTATAGTTGCAGTGGCCTTGGGCACAAAGCTCAAGATTGTTGGAGTACACGGAAACAACCCTTGAGAAGTTACCTATACAACTCATCAAGGAAAGCCAATGCAAATGAAGGAACAAATGCTCAAAGGACAGATGCCAAGAAGGAAGTATGGATGAGGAAGATTGAGCAGTTGTTGATAGGAGAGGTTGATCAAAGCAAGGAGGATGGCTGCCATATGGCAAGCCAAGTGTAAGGTCTCTCAAAGACCTTAGCACACCTTGAGTTCATAAGGCTGGAGGATGAACTCAAAGAAGAAAGAATGACTACTCCAGGCATATCGACAGGTCCTAGGATCGTGCATATTCATAGGGGAAGCAATGATCAGTGATCAATGATTTCAGATATAGATATACGGTCACCCTTTGCCATTGATGCCAAAGGGGGAGAGATGAAGACAAAGGCAGAGATGATGACAAAATGGGAGCATGCTCACAGGGGGAGCATGAGTTGTTGTCATCAATGACAAAGGGGGAGATTGTTGATGAAATTGTCATTGATGCCAACATGGACTTGCAATGGCTCCACAGGTTGTCATTGATACCACCAAATCCCACTTGCAGTGCCTTGAAGCACCTTGTACCCAGTTGACAAGGTCTCTGTACCCACAAGACTGGATCTTGATGCCACCACCTTGCTGAAGATGTTGAAGACCCTACTGATGGTGTTGAAGACCTTAGAGATGGTCATGTAGCCCTTGCAAACGATGGAGAAGCATTAATGACCCATTCTGTGGTCATTCATGCTTTGATGGTGTCATGGTACCCCAAGAGAAGACCCAACAACCTCACAACAGGTGTCATGATGGATCTTGACCCCTGGAGGTCCTCTTTGTGATTAGATGGCTTGATAGGTTATATCTTTGTGATCATGGAGGTGGAACCCATGAACAACATGCCCTTGGTATGTTGAAGAACATTGACGCCATAACTTGGTCCTTAAGCCCACAAGTTGGTTGAAGAAGTCTTAGTTGACATAATGAAGCTCTTGACATATTATGGAGCTCTTGAAGTGTGTATGGGACTCTTGCACTCATGCCCACAAGCTTGAGGAAGACCTTGATGCATTAATGAAACCCTTGGTTGGTGATGTAGCTCTTGATGCCATAAAAGTATGTGAAGAAGCCATAAAGAAGAATTCAAGTCATTTCATGACGGCCTGCACAAATTGAAGAAAATATGAGTGAAGGACCTTGTCAATGCAAGCAAGACCCTCATAAGATGATAGCCCTTGTCATGCCGTTTCCAACGGTAGGTGGCACGTCACATGGTTCCTCACGGTTGAAGAGATAATGATTTTTGAAGTTGTGTTAACCCCATCTTTTGGGTAAGTTGACCAAAAAGAAAAGTGTTTTAAAAAATTAAATTAAATCAAATTCAAATTTTTTTTGGGCAGGTCGGCCCCATAAAAATTGGGGTACAATTCTATATAAATACAACCTAAATTCACTCATTTTACACACGAAATTGAAGAAAATATAGCTCTGAAATTCGGGTCTGAGTATAGCAGATTGAGGCAGCCGCAGGCACAGTAAAGTGTGTGAATATGGTGTGATAGGAGCTCTTATTTTTCGCTGAGCTAAGGTAAATTCGTGGGTAAAAGGAGCAGCAGCAGAGAAGGTGAATTCACAGCATCACCAGATGATGAAAAGGCAGCTGTTGTTTCTTTTTATTTTTTTATATCTTATTGGGGCAACCACAGTTAACTGAAGTAGTAGCAACAACACACAAATTTTGTTAAACCTATGATGATGTCTTGCTCTGAAATTCATATCTCCTTCACTGAGGTAGCAGTAGCAAATTGAAACTATGCAAATTGTAGAATAATGCATTGATGAATTAGTTGTTGATTGTTAAAATTGAAAAAGTAATAAAGACTGCACACACAGATTTACCCCCCCTCTCTGTGTGCTTGGTGTGTCTAACAGTTTCCCTTTGTCCAACATTGACAACTTGGAAGGATTTTTATTTTCCGGTTGAATAACCAAAATGCCCATTGCACCCTCCTGCCAAAGAGAAACCAAACACAAATATAATTAACTAAAATTTGTTTAAATTTAAATCTAGCAAGATAATACATGCAAGAGAAATCAAAAGATCCACGAATCAAATGCTAAGTAAAATTGATAAACAAAACCCCTTTGAAGCAATTTGGAGAGAGAGAAAGTCGCCCCTCTACCAAGTTCATTCCCTACAAGCAAGATCAACAGCAAAGATATGCCGAAAAATAAAATCCAAACTTCCAGTGCCCAAAGAAACTAAGAAACACAAGAGTCATGTGAGAATTAACAAGTGTGCTAAAAAGATTTTCTATTATCTTTAGTACAAGAGCCAAATTCCCGATGGGATACAATGAGGGGATCACATCTCTTAAATAGATCAAGAGTGTGTCCACATTTTAACCAATATTCATCCAACGGTTGAGATTAAAACACCATCAACACTGGAGATCTTTTTTGTTTATGTCTACATACATGCATCAAGATGACCAAATAAATGGGGGTGCACTTTTGCCCAATAACGCCTTAGAAAAGGCACATAATACATGATTATGATATAACATGTGAATATACATCGAAGGGGATGCCTTACGGATATAAATCACCCTAGGATCCCTATTAACATAAGATATAACATAGTGGTACAACATCAATCAAGGACAAGTGCGCCCTCTCTAGGAGACATCCTCTCTAGGATTAAGATAAAACATGAGTAAAGCTCCTATGAAAGGTGTGAAGCATGAAACATATGTAGAAGGTCTCATCTAATCATGCCAAGTCATCCCCAAGCCATTTCCTTGCCTCACCAGGATAAGTCGATTTCCTTGCTATCCATTCTTCCATTAATTTTCTGCCAGAACATCACCCTGGAAAGATAAAAATTCCTGTAACTCATTGTCGACCAATCTAGGGCCCTATCTGAGTGCAAAAATGAATCCCGAAACATAGGAATATGGTAATGATGAGTACCCATACCCCATGTGCCTCTATAGCGCCCTAGGAGAACAAAAATAATCTCTGAATCACCTACATGCCATTTTTACATGGCAATTTGCTGTTGGATGATAAACTAACCATAACATCAAGTACCTGTGCTTGATGTTGCCACCTAATTCGCACCTCGGGTCACATGGCAGAAATCTTCAAGCCATTGGGTGTGACCTTGGGGGCAAGCAAGAGTCAACTGCCATCACTTGATCTTGACTCCTTTGTCTAGGCTCTCTCCTAGTGAAGCCAAGGATGGTGGTCCCTATTAAAATAATCTAAGGCTGTTTAAATCCATGAAAGCAAAACAATTACTCTAGGAGCTGATAACACAAATACTAAATTGAGATAATTTGCAAGTAACTCAAATCACCAACATAAAATAACATCCCATTTAACACATCAATGAATTGAAATAGCTAGAAATAAATAGATGATGCAATAGACCAATGCTAATGGAGTGCTTGCGTGTAAGAGGTTTGCTAGTGATGTCTCAAGAAGTATTGCAATTGTCTCAGTTGGTCAGTTTTAGAATTATTAAGTGAGTAATTAAGGAGTGGGTAAATTGTTGATTAATTTTATTAAAAATGTGGTAATGATCTGATTATTAAAGGGAAAATGGTATTTCAGATATACCCGAGGGGTACGAGGAATATATTCGGATTTGCTCGGAAGTGGCTCTCATAGACACGTGTGGGATAGATGGAGTCGTGAGGTTGTGTTCAACACTATACCAAAAATGATGTAGCTTAACAGGGCCCCACAGTCACTTTCTAGTAGTTCTCGCTTCACTTGAAGAATTTCCCCACTAAAGAGTAATTTCGAGTAAGTGCCGGATTTTCACTTTTGTGATTAATTGAAGTGCTAGACTAGTTACTAATCACTCCAATCCCTTTCTGATTGTCACACCGATCCAGCTAATAGCTTGCAGTGTTCATAAGAGCATACGAGAATTGAAGCCTTGTTTATTTGAAGGATTTTAGACTTTTAAATATGAGTTGGTTAAAATCTCAATACCGATACTCTTGTTTCCAAGAACACGGTTGGATTTGTTAATTAAAGCTTGAAAATAAAAATTTGAAAAAATTGAAATAATAAAAAAATGAAAAAAGATGTGAATCCACCTTGGGGGGATGGGGTGTGGGCACTTGGCTGCCCACTTCCTTCTTTTTTCTTACAATGATTATGATAAGAATATTTGTGTTCCTTTGTAGGATAGGAAACACAAATCTACAAGATTTTAGGACTTAGAAGATTGACCATAGAAGTAGTAAGATGAGGGGTCTCCGGATAGCTTCAATCTTCAAAATTTCGCTATAGTGCCTCTCTACTCAATCACCTTTTGCTGCAAAACAGCGAGTAAATATGAGCCAAAGATGCTAGATAATCATTTAAAAGCATAAAAAATTTAACAAAAAAATTTCAAGTACTTTAAAGAAAATTTTAAATGCTAGATTAGTACTTGTTAGAAGCTACATCTTATAAAATATTACTTTTTAAAATCAGATATGAACTGTAAGTGCATATATAAATCAGATTAGTATGATTTTCTCTAATATTTTAATGAGATTCAACTATGCACGAAGAACTAGTAACCAAAAAAAGAATCTTAAAATTTTTGTGAGGAAAAGTGAGAGAAAGAATGCCCCAAAAGCTTGGAAACTTTGGGCGATGGAGTCCTCAAGCGGAGAGCGGAGGGACTTAGATTTTCTTCAAATGAATGTAGAGTTATGATAGAATCAAACAAGAACCAACACTCCTTTATGCTAGATATCCCTGCATAGTTTGAACAATGGCTACACCAAAGCGTTATGTCCGGGAGTACCTATGCAAAAGATTAGAACGTATGCTTACAAACAAGTAAAGCATACAAATCTAAGATCTACTCACATAAATAACTCAGGGAAACAAATAAGAAACTACTTATTTTTCTACTTCTACCAATTATCATTAATCCTTCAAAGACCGGTTAGAACAACAAAGAATGTAGAAATAAATCAATACAATTATACCTTATGCAACACCAAAAATCACCACACACTGATGCCCGACACAAGTATGCCTCCAAAGCCTTTTGATTTCATTCAATAATGCAACAAACTGATTACAATAGATACAGGAGCAGAGGTTCTATACACTTCTCATGTTGAAATGAAGAGAACTTGCTCTCTTAAATAGAAAAACTCAGCATGAGGGGACACACTTGCTAAAGGATGAGCTTGATAGTTTGGCGTGAGTTGGATGTGAGTTGGATCCCCATGCTTTGGGGCATAAAGAAGGAAATTATACCAAAATGCCAAAAGCTTAACCTCAAACCAAATCTTTCTTTCTTGGGAAAAACACCCATCTCTTGGGAAATGCACCCCCCTCTTGGAAAAAAATCCAATTTGATATTTAGTAACCATTTCTTTCCTTTTGGTGACTTGTAACTCTTTAGGAATAGTTCTATTTACCTTTTCCAACTCATGGAGTCAATTTTCGTCAAGTTTCCACTTTTTTATGAGTAGTCGAATTTCTCATTTTTAAAAATTTTTTTTTTTTTTTTTTGGTTTTTCAAGTAAAACTGTCTCACTGAACTCAGAGAATCCAAATCTATCTAAGGTATATACTCATACCCATTCCAAGTCTCTGCCCGATCATCTACAATATCCAATATGCAAAATAATCACCTGTAAATGACCAGATACCAATAATATAACTCAGGCTGTCATCCATTTGCTGCAAGTGTTAAAAGGCTAAGACATGCTCTACAAATCATTTAAGTAACAATCATAAAAAATAACTAACAACTCATTGGCGGTACATCAACCAAATACATATATAGGGTTTTATTTATTATTACTTAGACCAGACTTTCAAGACCATACTCACTTCATAGTTGTAGTCAATTTGCTAGTGAAGGGTGAAGGCTAAAATTTACAAGGTTAGGACAAGAGATGACCACCAACTCAACACTGTGACACTTTGGATATGAAAAGGGAATACTCACTATAACCATATGCTGGACAAACAAACAAAGGGGATGGCATTGCCTCACAAATGGGTGAACTACTTCAGAGGTGCTTACTCACCTTGACAAATGCTCACAATCCAACTCAATACAAGCAAGGCCAACAATCTTTAGATAGAACAATTAGGAACCATTGCTTTTTTGGGCCTTTGATTTTCCATAGCCTTTGTCTACGTATTTTTTATACGGACTTTTATTATTTTAGGCTTTGCATTCATGTATGTTGAAAAACACTACTTTTCATGAATGTTCAAGATATTTCATTTTTAAAGCCAATTTCATTAGGCTAGCCTTTCATTCACGTATGTTGAAAAACACTACTTTTCATGAATGGGCTTTCTTCATAAGATATTCATTTCATTTCCAAATACATTGTATTCATTTTAGGTAAGCAAACACAACTTAGGCAACTCAGAGCCGAGACACAAATAAACAGGGAGGCTTGTCCAACAAAGGCTTTAGTGGGGAAAGGTCCTCCATGCCACAAGTCAAGTAGTAAGTCGGGCTAAAACAAAACTGGGAAGGTAATGGATGAGTGGAGACAATGAATAATGAAACCAACACTAGCAAGCCAACGTATGGTGGGAATGACTACCTCTATTCTCCCTAGGGAGGGTAAAACCAATGAGTATAGATCAAGAACTTCCAGACCTGAGTAGGGACATCAATACATAATATAAATACATCCAAGTCCACATATTTATGACCGCCGGATCATGATACTAAGTGCTAACACATGTCACAAAAATGAGTATAATAGCAGTGATAACCACAACACAAATATAATATACACCGAGTCATAAGCATGAAAATAGTCCATCTGAACCAACATTTGTCCAATAAGAAAACACTGATGCAGAACTGGGCACTGTTATCTGCTCTACACATGACTAAATGGCTACATCGTTCCTCAAATCTGAGTGTCCTGAGACTCAGTCCTAGCATGGGAGATTACTATAGTCCATTGATGACATAATGATCCATCAAAACTGCTCATCTCAACATCTCATATGTAGGAGATCTGGCTGAAAAATATACTGAATTTGAAAAATAGAATATGGTAGCCCGGTTACTATATATGTGATAACAAAGATTTAACATTTAATTTTAACTTTCTGATCAACTTTCACTAGACATCCTCCAAGAGCAGGTGCCCTGAATAGCCTTGTGGGCCTTAGATGATGATGGCATGACCTCCATGTTAAAATTTAAGGGTTAGTGATGTTTTAATACAAGCAATAAGCATAAGTGCATGAACATATAAATTCAGATTCATAATAGTGCCACTAACAAAATTTAAATTGTAATAAAGCAAGAACATAATTTTCATCTCTTTCAACTTAACGCTTCATTAGATACTGCGTTAACGTTGGTCCTTGAGAATCATCAAATGCCATGTGCAATAACAATATGATAAATTAACGTACAATAAAAATCAGCAGTAAAGAATCATGACCAGTGTTTGAATCAACCTTATACTCAAATTTGATCTTGTCACCAAAAGGACAAGTCAACTAGGCAAACAATTTTACGTACCTTGAGAGAGAGCCTAAGATGGTTAAGGCAGAAGCATACTGACCCAGACTTCTTAGTTAAGAAGCACAATCATACCTAGTACAGTCATGCTGACAAATGACACACAGTCCTACCTTGTACAGTCAAGCTGAAGAAGGACATACAGTTATGCTAGTGAGGATGCAGATGCATAGAGACACACAGTCAGATCTAGTTGCATAGAGACACACAGTCATACCGATAAACCCACAGTTCACATTTGATAGGCAACCTCACGGTTACGCTGGGAAAGAACCCAACACACACAAAGTAATCTCAGGGTCACACTTAGAATAACAACCTCTCAGTCACGATGAAGGAAAAACACAGTCCATATTAGAAGACAGGTTTATGATCACGGTGGAAATGCATAAGGTGAAAGTCACGAGATGATATGAATCAGAGTCACACAAGGCAGACCACACAGGGAAAGCTCGCGGAGGAAGCATGCAGACGGTCAAGATTGCAGTGGATAACCACGTGAAGAAATTGGCAAGACCAGATGGGTAAAAGATCGCAGACAATCACCATGAAGGAACCAGCAGAGAAACCCATGAAGGAACCAGCAAATCAAATTGTGAGGGAATCGACAGAGGATAAACCCGTGAGGGAACCGACAGGAGCAATCAAGTGAAATTGCAGAGCCAGATAGATAGCAGCGATCACCAGCACGTGAAGAAACCGGCAGGCAGATAGAGATCACGGTAGACAGAGATCACGGCAAAGGAACCCGTGACAGGCCCGTGAAGGTAAACCCATGAAGACAGCCCGTGAAAACAAGAGCCGTGAAAGAATCATGAAGCTAAGCCGTGAAGGAAGCCATGAAAAAATCACGAAGCTAAGCCGTGAAAGAACCAACCGTGAAAAAATCATGAAGCTAAGCCGTGAAAGAACCAACCGTGAAAACAAGCCGTGAAAGAAAGCCCATGAAGGTACGCCACGGAGCAAAATCCCATAGATTGAAAATGTATAATATCTTTCCTTATATAGGTTATATGGTAGGTGAAAGATAACAATTAGATTTTCTTAGGATAGGTTAAAGTGGCCCATAGTAAAATAAAGGTCCAAAGTCGTTTTAATAAAACCATAAAAATAAAACCTTTACCATAAAGGTTTTATTTAAATAAAACCATAAAGTAATCTTTAATGAATTTATAAAAGAAAAGGTCATAAGGTTCATAAAAAATAAAGTCACCATAATAATGAAAGGTCCAATGGTCCTTTAATCAACCGTAAGGTAAAAAATACTTAGGATAAAAAAAAACATAAAGTAGGAGTCATCATAATCAAAGGTGCAAACCAGTAAGAGTGACAGGACCAAGTAAAGGACTAAGTGTCAACCAAAAGGGTTACAACAACCCATATACCCACAGGATAATGTGAACCATAAAAGGTGGACAAACAACTCAACAGGACCAGTAAACTTTTCTCTCTCTCAAGGTACATTGTTTTATATAATTTTGTCATCACTGTATAAAGGGGAAGATCCAAATGGATGGTACAATCCTTTTGTCCTTAACACTGCTCCTAAGGGTTAGGTACTAGGGACATCGTCAAGGGGTGGCCAGTCCCTTGAGAAGCAACCTAGCAATAACCGATTAGGAGAGGGGACATCATTATCTTCCATTCTTAATGAATGGCTTTCAGCCTTAGGCTGAGTTTCAGTGTCACATTGAAATAGGTTGATCAATCCCTGGACCCTGACCGGGTCCTCCATTCTTTCGCAGAATGGTTCTTAGTACTAAGTTGAGTTTCAGTCTCACACTGAAAGTTGATCAACTACCTGCAGGACGTACTTGGACATTGTGTCCCTGGTTACAAACCAGTATATATCTCTGCCTCTACCTGCAGACTCTACTTGGACATCGCGTTCTTGGTCCCAAACCAGAATACCCTAGAGGCATATAGGGGCCCTAGCCACATGCTAGGGGCTTTGCCATGGCATCAACCTGCTTGGTCCTAGACCAAGAACCCCAGGAGACNTCCTAGGGTACCTTCTAGGGTCTTACTCTACCCTAGTCGACAGACTAGGGTACCATCCTCTCTAAGAATGGGTCTCGTAGCTGCATAAACTTTAACACTCCATTGCCCATCGCAGTCCATAGGTGCGATGGAGTGACCACCCTGTTGTCCCGTGGGGGAAATGAACTCACTTTATACAAAGGATGAGTGCTTGTCTCTTGGCAAGTGTCTTTAGCAACACTATTTTTGCTGACTTACCATCCATTTAGATACAACATTTAAGTTCCGATGCTTTAGTGTCTAAAGACACTTTTATTAGGACTACTTGGTTTCAAGGACTAAAGAAGAACATCTCTATGACAAGATCACACACCCTAGAGCCAAGACACAAAGAAAACATGGAGTCTATCCAACACAGAGGCATAAGTGGGGGGAATCCTCGATATCACTAGTTAAGGTGTAAGTTATGGTCAAATCAAGAATTATAGATAGCAAATGGATGAGGAAAGTGACAAAACGATGCCATGACTAGCAAAGACCTTATGGGGAACGACCAAGTCCATACTATGATAAGGGCATGACCAACGAGTTTACACATGAATCTCTCAATTAAAGCAAACTGAATCACTTCTACTCTATACCACAATAAGAGCAATATAGAATATTGCCAATGCATAACCACCATACACCGAATCAAGCTATCAAAATAAAGGAGCACAATAAACATCCAAATGCACAAACCATAGACATACTGGGTCATATACCTGCATCTATAATCTGTAACATTTGAATGGTACTGGAACATTGCTACTGTATATACTATGGGCACTGTCATCATCTCTGCTCTGAATGATCAAGAATGGTTAACTCAGACATCGACCTAGGGTCATGAGGCTTAGTTCTGACAAGGGGATACTGGATCCGTGCTCTAAATAGCTCATCATGCATGTAAAAGTATCCATCATCATGCACGGGACTGGCTCATATCTCTGGCAAGAAATGATCTGCATCCTGATAGCTCCAGCTACATTATATGTGATAACACTTCCCTTAGTAATAAGAGGGCAAATTGTATGATACACCGTGCTAACAAAAAGTGTACACCTACGAAACCATGAGTGTAAGCCTTAATGTTGTGATGAATTTTGTATTGGTAAAAAGGTTCACAACTAGGTTGTAAAAAGGTGTACAAAATTGAAAGCAACAAGGGAAAAAATGTATGATACACATCCCCTAATAAAGGATAGAAAATGCGGTGCCAAATTGTACGCCTACGAAAAGCAGCCCAAGTCTTGTTTCGAAACAATTGGTCTTATCTCTTAAAATGAAGTCTCATGAATGTGCCCTTTGTCTTTACCCAATGTTGAACCTGGTGAATAGATATAAAATCTAAGCACCATGGCATGTGAACTCAAAGATTGCAGGTCCAACCCGTAGGTATAAAAAGGAGCCATATCTATATGTCTATATATAGATCAACTACTGGTTTAAGACTATAGTCCAGTGGGAATACCTTGGCATATATATAATCACTTATATTTGGATTAAAAACCTACCTAGGCAAATGAAATCAACCCATCTCATTTGAAATGCCATCATCCGGGTTACCATGTACACACGATAATGTACCTCACATGACACAACTTTACTACAATCCTCCTTATAGTTGCAGCATCCAAATGACAAAGTCTCCCAATAGGTCTAACTATGGCCTGCTTCTGCACATCGTAGTGATTAGCCAGTAGGTGAAATGCCTCTGTGCATGGCATCGCTTCTAAAATAGCAGCCTGTGCAAGCCCTGTTTTGCCATGTGTTGTGAACATATTCCGCGGACCTTGCTATCGCAGAAACATATCCTGTACATAACCTGTAATTCTTCACCATTGTTGAATATGTTGACGTAATATATTGTTCTAGACCTGTGGAAAATTGGCTCTCAGATCATATCTAGAAAGAAAAACCAGGAAGAAAGTTCCAAAAAGAACTTTTCATTCCCTTGTTTCAAGAAATTGAATCCATAATGTAACAGATCTTGGGTCAATAGTGCAAACCTTAGACACCCATGGAAAGGTTGTGTCCACAATCTGTACATTTTTATCACTTAACAATTGAATATCATGTTCATATACTCCAAATGCAAGCAAAATAACCACATCTCCCTGGTCAACAACATAAAACTGCTTTCCCTCATTTCCCACATGAATATATTGGACATTCATTTCCTCCTATCTCTGCAAATTTCTTATCAATTGGTAAGTTTATTGGAGATCTGCTTAGGTATAAGGTCCAAGCCCAATTTCATGGGGAAGCAAATTTTTTTAACCCTTTGGAATAAGTAATAGCTGAACAAGCACCAGTGTCACGACTTTTAGCTTACAATGATGATCAAATCATCTATTAAATTCAGTAGACTTCTTTTCAACACATGAACTTATATTATCGACATACACAACTTTCTCTCGATTTTGCAACATATTGAAATTCTCTTTGGCGTTTCATTTCCCCCACTTCGGGGGTATGCTAGTAAATAATAAAATAATGTTTTCTTTTTAACCAACTCAAAAGTAAGCCAAAGCGCGAGCGATTCTTCTCCTCACGTCCTTTGACTAAACCAACCAATAAATACAGGTGTCTCCTATGAAACTCCAAGTCATGTCCAGCTCTAACAAAGAGGGAAAAGAATAACATATAGACAATGTACCAAGTGTACACCTCAGACAGCCCCTCCAAAATAGTAACGACTGCCACGCTAGGTCTGCAGAGTGATATCGTCAAGCTAAAGAGCGATGGCTCTGTTGTTCTCGTGCTAACTAGTCTGCAACGCAATGCTTCAACAGTTTTCCACCCTGATGGCGTCCATCAATTCAGAAGATAAATCCGGCCATGGCTGCACGTGCATTCGAGCAGGCTGCATCTCCATTTTGAATATTGTCCAAACTCCTACCAAATGCAAATGCTCACGAAATAGCAGGGGTGTCATTTCTGAATTCTGCCACAACCATCAACTTCAGAAATGGATTATGGATAGACCAGGTTATAGTTGCTTCAATATTTTATCCCAGATTGCTGCAAGAAGGGCAGCTGTGTGATGTGGCTGGCTTAGAAAAGATGCGGATCCTCCAGAAGATGGTGGAACAGTGCTGACTAAGGACTGTTTCCTTACTGCCAGGAAACCGATACTTGCTAAGTATGTAGGTGATGTTTCTGAGCTCAAGACTACTGCTGTTAAGGGCTGATTGGCTGCTATAAATTCACCCTTTTAGGACTGCCTCATACTGCTACAGAAATGCCACGTGTACATCCAAAATAAATTTTGTAAGGTACAGGTCCATTGATCCTTGCATTTGCTGTTAAGAAGAGCCCAGATCGTCTATTAAGCTCTCATTCCTATTCCTTAGGGCTTCCATTTATGACGGTCAATGTTGTTCATAATGGGAAACCAAGCCCAGGATTAGGTATATGCCCAGAATTCATATTCATGGCTGTAAGCCTGTAAGGTTGTGCTGTGGGTTAGGGCTAAACTCCTTTCACATGCCAAACAGAGCTGAAAGAGAAGCTGTCTTAAGAATGAAACCTCCGCACATTCCTCCAGAATCTAACCAGCCACAGCACTGCTTCCAGGACTGCCACAGGCCAGATTTGGCTTGCTGTAGATAACTGTTTAGAGTGCCCAGAATTGCTTAGACTTGATCTTCAATGTTGCTTGCTGCTGTGTGAGCCTAAAAATATGCCCAGAATTTTAAACAAGGTTTCAAATGGCTTCGTTATAGGAGATGAGGCTTCTACAGAAACTCAGATAAGTCTGAAAACTGGCCTTTCTTCACCAAACTGCAATACACATACGATATCCAGACCGTTGCTCTTGAAATGGGGTATAGGGCTGCAAAGATAGGCTAGGGTTGCTCTGGAATTACAGGTTTCAGAGGTAATGTTGCCCAAGAATGGCTTTCACAATGCTGTTGCTTTGACTGCAGGTCACTGTTGGCTGCTCAGAACACTCTTTATGCACAGGACCACAAGGTATACTGTTGTAGGTGATTTTTTTATACCTTGTTCAGAACTTCGAAATGTTGTTGAATACCCTAGACTTGATCCAACATCTGCTGCAAAACTTACTTAACCAGTGGCTGCCATACGAATGGATTATGTTTATATAAAAATGCTTTGCTAAGGCTATAGGCACTGCCACCTAGATCTTCTTTTCTTACGAGTGAACATCCATACAAAATGGGAAATTGAGGACGAATAAAGAAGAAGTCTTTGAACCCTAGCCATGGTGGATGAGTCTGGTGAAGAAGCGGCCGACGAATATGAGCAGCGATTTACAACACTGGAAATACACGTCACCGATATTGCACGCAGCATGTCAATCCTCATGGTGGCACTGGAGAGCAAGTTTGGACCTTTCGGTTGTGTTGGAGGATATACCTTAGAGATCAGATTAGAGAGGAAATCAAGAGATAAAGGCAACCCAGAAAAGGAGCCAAGGAATGAACTCGAGAAAGAGCATCCAAGTTCCAGTGCCATTACCCCTTCACAGTCTTTATTTAAGATGGAAGCGAAAGTTGATATCAAGCCATACCAAGGTGAGAGCGATGCTTTAAAATTGAACCATTGGTTGCACTGCAATTAGAGATATCCAAATCAATCAAATAAATGGGGGTGGGACTCCATTCCAATATTCCATCAACATGAAGATACAGTTACAGAACATATTGTGAAGTTTAGAGAATACCTTATAACATGGGAAATTATGGATGAGGATCTAAGAATGAAGTGGTTGGTAGTTTCTCTTGATTTGCGGTATAACAGGGATATGACAGATTGGTATCATGGGTTTCCTCCTTGAGGGATTTCTTCACTCTCACAATTAGTTAAGGCATTTGGGAAAGAGTGGGATCCTAATCTTGATGAAAAAACCATTGAGGCCATGATTTCTCTTCCCACAAAGGAGCCTATCGGATAACCCCCAAAGAACATTTGGCACCTCTTGTCTTTCCAAATGGTTTAAAACAATTACCAAAAGGGTTCGTGGTGGAATTCGCTAGGGAAGTTGATGATTCCTTATACTTTGTCAAGGATTTTATAGAAAATGTCTCATATTTCATTATGCATAAAGACGAGGACACTTACATGAAGGCATTTGTGTGGCATCTAGATGAAGAGGCCCTTGATTGGTTTAAAGACCTGGGCAAAGGTATAATATACTCTCTCGCAGAACTGATAGAGGAATTTTGCAGTTGTTGGTGCCTAGGAAAACGCAAAAAGTGGATGCCCTATGTCAAAGAGGCAAGGAACTTATTCAAGAAGGAAGAGCATACGCGTCTCGATGAAGAGGTCCCATAACGACACGAAGTAGCCCTTGTTGAAGGCGCTCATGATGATGACGGGTCCCAGAAGGCTTGCTTCTAGAAACCATTGTTGAGGATCTGTTCGACGATATCCCAAGCCTTATGTTCGAAGACGAAGGTTCTCTTGGAAATGAATATGATTGTCCTGCAAGAAATGAAGACCAAGAAGCCCTAGTGGAAGAAATTGAAGAACATAAGGAAACAATAAACTATCGTTGCCATCAGATCACAGTCTCTAATAATATCTTGGGGCTCTTGGAGGAAGAGAACAAGATTTTGGAAGGTGGTGATCATTGGAAGTTCCTTGGTTCACCAATTTACGATTCTTCAAAGCCCAGCAATTTTGTTTTTGGGTCCTCCAGTTGCACATATTTTGAGAAAGAAGTCTATGAGCCTTCCCTGCCTTTCATAGAAGAAAAAGAAGTTAATATGAATCAATCCAAGCTATACTTTTATGCAGGTTTTGAGCAATATAAAGAAGTCTTAATCACCCTGAGGAAGGATATCGAAGACAAAATAACTTAAATCTCGATTGACGAGCGTATTATTGTTTCTTCTCCTTGTTGCATCGATGCAGAAGATTGGATAAATCCTTTTGCAATTTCATTTGATGATGAAGCACTTTAGGGTGTGGATCCTGTTGCTATTACAGATGATCACCATATGCAACTCTTCCATTATAATGATAAAGGGTTCAAAGATCTTGGAAGTCATATCTCTGATGAGATCTCTTTGGGCTCAGTTCAGTAATGCCTTTTAAACATTGTCACGTCCCCTCCCCTCTATAATGGGGAGGAGGAAACATGACTACTATACTACTTTGATACCACACTGTCACGTCCCCTCCCCTCTCCCTCAGGGAGGTTGCGACTATTCAGCTCTGATACCTTTTTGTACATGTACCCAACGTGCCCATACACTTGACTGATATGCATAATAACTTAAAATTTATTTTTTCTTCTTTTAAACACAGTCATGGGTCATGTAACATTCTTTAACATTCATTCTGCAGCTTAAAAACCATTGTTACAGTTGTTCTGCAGCTCACAGCTGAAAAGTCGTGCCCTCCCCGAGGGAGAGGGGAGGGGACGTGACAGTGTGGTATCAGAGCAGTTGTAGTCTCGCGTTGTCCCTCCCTGAAGCAATGAAGAGGGGAGGGGACGTGACAAACATAGAGGATGGTGTAGGTTGTCATACAGAGGTTTCTGTTATAGGTGTTGAGCTGATAGGTTTGTCTTTCCCTAGGATGGGCCATGATTGTCAATCCCAACGATACATCTCAGGAAGTATTATAGAAGATGAGCGACCCTTTCTATCCAGTACTGGTAAGTTTTCAATGATGCATTTCAATGGAACCAAGACAAGTATGTGGGCATGTATAGTGTTTACTTCTCCTTACCATGGTATTTGTTATTTTCTTTTTGCTTAAAATTTGAAGGTTTGAATTTTGTGGTTGACAATTTCAAATTTTTAAAGATTATTGGTGATATTTACATGATTATTACAAAGATGAACAACATGTTTGCATGCCCAAAAGAATGCATGAATAGGCACATGGGCATATTACAGTTGGCTTTCAAATATTCTCAGAAAATTTTCATAGGCTCATCTGTGCAAATGATCTCGTAAGTCCATAATCAAACAACCAATTCTATGTGGAAAAATTTCTCAGTGCAAATATATGATGGGGATAGTGGTGTAACTTTAGCCCATTGTAGGCATGGATAGATAAGGCTTGCGAAAGCAATCATTCTTTGTGGTAGAAATTCTAAGGCTTCTAAGTTCCTGAGCTTGTTTGTCATTTCAACGTCAATCTGATGGAGATATTGGTATGTACATAACTTATCATTGATGTAATTTTGTCTTGGATTATCTCCAAAGATAAAGGAAGAAAAATTGGCATAAATCATATGCTCAGGTGGCTACATTGGTGGTATGATTTCACTTAACCCTTATCTCTTATCGTAATTAGGGTATGTAGGTTTAGTTTCATTTCATTTTAGCATCTACTATTACCCATGCATTGCATTTGTTGTTCTTTTCATTTGAGTTATTCATGTTTCGTTTGAACAAGGCAGGACGAAAGTGTCTACCTTCGATGCATTTGATATCTTTGTTATTAGACGTGTGTGCAGATCTACAGGTAGCTAGAAGATCCTAGGGATTCTCATACACTCCCAAGAAGATTGCATGTCCCGCAATTGGAGCCAGTATTATGCATCAGAGCAGCAACAGTGTACCAGCAGGGCTAGACCTAGAGCAGGGTGTCTAAAATTTTTATTGTAAAGGCCAAAATGGGTTATATTGTATGGACATTTGGATTAGGGGTTGTTGTCCCTCTGGATTGTTCATGGTAGGCTCCCTTAGTTTCACTCCTAGAAGTACTTGGAATTATGGCACAATTGATTGCCCCTTCGGTGTGCGGATATCTCCATAATGCATGGATTCAGGCCTATGGGTTGGTGTCTAGGGCTTATGGGGGTGACTCACTGGGGCACATGACTACCTTGGATTTTGTTATGTGGAGGTGATTGCGTTTTGTAAAGGGCTGTTATCCCCTATCTAGCAAACCTCCTTCACCCACTTGGACCTATTTTTAGCACTTAGAAACCCCTCCTCTAGTGTCTCTAGCCTATGACATCATCCTTCCCCTAGATGAGCCTACAAGTTGGAAAGGGGGGTGTTGAGGGACAATCATCATTTTGGGGTTAGTTGGGGCATGACGTCCCCTTTTGGCTCACTATTTCATCGAGTGATGCCTTTATTTTAGTATTATTTGCTATTTTATGTCTATTTTAGGGCTTATTCCCTAACTTGTGGGGGATTTACCCTAAAAATATTATAATTTAATGTTGAATTGTAGGTTCAAAAATTAAAAGGTTGAGGATGAAAAATTATAAATAGAGATCCTCACCTCATTGTAAAATCATAAGACAAGGGTTCAAATATGTTCTTTTATCTTTTTCTCCTACTCTGAGATTTTGATGTGATGTGCACTTCTCTTGGGATTCTCTTTCTTGCTTGATGGTGGATGGTGGAATGTTTAGGGCTTGATTTTGAATTTGCTGAAGGTTGATGCTAGACTAGTTGAAGAATTCATGCATAGGTGTGACCTAATGTCTTTCTCCTTGCTCACTCCTTGTTGAATGTTGGCAAGTTATGTCCTAGCTTAGTTGAATGGTGCTTTTATGGTGCATTTTGCTGATTTGTTAGAACTTTGCCAACATTTTGTCAACTTTTGTATGAAGGGAATGTCCGCCATAGGAGTTCTCTATTGCTATTTGGGGTCTTGGTTCTTCATTTTTCCTAGTTAGGCTCTCCTACTGAACCCTAGAGGTTGCTAGGTGATGCCCTAGCTTGCAAGTGTTAAAGGACATTTCAAGAGAGAGACATTGACCATTGATCTCTCAATGCCCTAGGGATTGAGACAAAAATAATATCCCCTTTTCTTGTCATTAAATTACTTTTTTTTTATTAGTGTAGTTGTATTTTATTTTGCTGCAATGTTATGCATAAAACCCTAAATATATGGAAATTTCCAAAAACCCTAAAATTCTAAATAAATTCAGAACTCCAAAAATAGCCGTGAGTTTGTAATTATGGTCCATCCTACAATTTATCCCTAGTGGATTTATCCATAGATCTCTGAGAGCACCCTCATTTGCTTCGGTAAAAAGCACTAAAAATCAGATATTGTAAAAAAGCCCTAAAAGTTTACATAAATTCACAAACCTAAATTTTGGTCCACCCTCTAAATTGGCCTTAGTCAATTTATGGAAGAATCTAGAAGGGCGTCCCAATCTGGGCACTTGCATTGGGAAACATGAAATTTGCAGAATTAAGGTTTCTGCAGTACTTTTTCGCAGATCTATTTGCTGGTATAAATTTGATAAATTTGAGTTGTTCGCTAGCCTAAATATCCGAACTGTTTATGGATATTGAATAGATTTGTTAGCTACATTTAACACTGATAAAGGCTGGTTATAAAGCCCTAACAGTTTGCTGATATATATAGTTGATGATCAGACCTGTCAGCTGTCTTTTAAATTATGAATTGTTCACCGATGGGAAGTTGATTGTGTATTGAATTAACTCCTACATTAGATCAAGTTGTTTTTTTGATTCATTGTTTGACTTCATATGAGGCACACCTCTGCTATAGAGGTTGTAGAAAGGTACTTGCTTGATTGATGTTTGCAGGTACCTTGAAAGGGCTCTGCCCTGGGTTTGGGAGTTACTCAGAGTAGTTGAGACACTGGGCGGAGGTGACATTTGGGCCTAGTTATCTCCCCCATGCTTACCATTCACTAGCAAACAAACCACATTGTGTTGCAAATCCAGGACTGCTAGTTTGAACGGTAGCACACTAGAAGCATCTTTGACTCTTAGGTTATTGCCAATCTAAAACAATAGGATGTACACCTGTAGACTTAGTCTCACATCATTTGTAAGAGTCTCGAACATTTTTATTTTGATTGAAAATTATGTTTTCAAAGAATTATGTGCAGGGTTTTATTTGATCTATGGTAAAAGCAAACAACGTTTTTCAAATCTTGAGCTTCAGGAAGAGATTTCTGATAATTGTTTGGTTCATATGCATCTTAAACTTTTGACAAACTTAGGGCTATCCATAAAACCTGATTTGACTATTTCCAATGGATAATGCTTTGCTTGATTGATGATTAATTTTTAGTGAGTTTCTAGATGATAGTAATGTTTTCTGAAATATAAGGGGAGCAACTGCTCCATCTTCTTGCTTTTCATTCTTGCAGGTGATTGCCTTTATTGCCCCTAAGATTATAGGAGGAGTAACTGCTCCATCTCCAGTTGGTGAATTAGGGATGGTGGAAATGACACAAGCACTAAATTTGACAGATGTCTCATTTCAGCAGGTTAATTAGTTATTTATTTGACTACACAGAATGAAATGTGGAAAACGAATAGATTGAGTTTCAGTTGATTCAATTCCATTTATCTGCATTTTATGTGATAGGTTTGTTGCTTTCTGTTCTATTGATTTTATTCTCATCTTTTTAAAATAATATGAACTTTCCCCACTTTACATGTTATGTTATAGACTGGTCCTGACATGCTAATAAGCGGGTACCTTCAACCTATACCTGATTTGGTGCCAACAATTCCTGCCATGGAGGCAACTTCTGTTTTAAATCCTGTCACACTTTCTTCATCAAATGGACCAAGTATAATCTGCTTTTACAAGGCTTGGGATGTTTATGGATCATTCTCTAATTTTTCTCCACATCCTATTAGCATGCCTGATTCAAATGGACATTACATCATTTGGAAAAGTGTGGAGCACTACTATCAGGTCTGAGATTGATCCAATCAGAGTCACTTTTATTCACTTCTTCTAGCTATAGATTTTCTGACTTATCTATGTTTCTCAATTGATCTACCTATATGCATGTTTTTTGTTAAAACTTTATGCTTGCAATGTAAGCGCCAAAGTCCTTTTGTTATCCTGCAGGCACAGAAGTTTGAAGGTGTACAAGATTCTATAGCACAAGAATGTATCAAAAAAATTAGATCTGCAGAAAGCCCAGAAGAAGCTGCAAGAATGGGGAGGTCTTTGGAAAGGCAACGGCCTGATTTGGTAAGTATCATTATGGGCTTGCAATACTGCTCACACTATCAACAAAATTCAAACTTTAATTGATAGTTTCCTTTTTCTCTTGATACTTTCCATTTTATCCCCTTACATTTGTTTTCAGCCTGAGACAATGTATAGTACCTTATATTTTTCTCAATAAGCTTTTCAAACTTATTTTTTGATTTTTTCTTGGCAAACTTTAAATACTGAGGCTTCACATTATTTTTCTGAATTGAAAATGCATCTGTATTCATCACCCCACAAAAGTTATTAATACATAGTGCACTAGCTGTTCAATCTAACAGAGATATTTTAAAAAACATAAAAATAAATTTAATAATAATAAAATAATAATAATAAATGTACAATAATGAAAAGTCAAAGGGTACATATCCCTTTACCTTGTGACCAGTCAATGTGTATAAGTACACTGTCATGTGGCTCATTGTAACCTCATCATTCTATCAACTATCCATTATTCAATATATCTTATATATTTTACAGAATTCTTCTGTCAATCTAATACCGAATAGACTGTTCACTACATAGGAAGAAACTGAATGGAGGTGTTTCCACTCATTTGGAGATATATTTCATCATTTGAGGTATTTGGGGGTAATAATACATTATTGAAGGCATTTTCTAAATATTTGGAGGCAAAATCTTCATGTGAAGGGATGCCAAGTGGCATTATGACCCTTTGCATGCAATAAGAGGCAAAAGGAGCAAAATGTCCTACATGAAGGACCTTGGAACAAGAGATTTGGTAAAACAAAGAGTTAGAGGAGGAACATCCTATCTCAAAGTGGTGCCACGTGGTGGTAGAAGTCTTTGAATGGTCAAGGAAAGTCACTCAAAGAGGAGTTTCCCCATATCTTTGGATTTTATTGATAATGAGTCAACCTTTAAAGAGGGACGACCTCTTTAAAAGGGGGTTTATGAGGCATTCCACATGATTCAAGGTGCATTGACACATATTTGGAGGAGTAACCTCAAGGGAGAAGCTGTCTCTTGTCATCTTGTGATTATAAACCCTAGAAAACACCCTAAGAGGAGCGCCCTAATTCTTGGGCTTCTCACCCTTTATTATTATTATTTTATTCACGAGGGTTCGATTTGGAAGGTATAAATAGAGGAGAGATTCATTTGCCAACGACATGGTTGGAGTTGTGGGAGTTACCTCCAAGCTTGGTTGAAGATCTATTGGGCGAGGTTCTTCATCTTTCTTTTGTCTTCTTGGGTCAATTTTGATGGGTGGAAATTACCAGTATAGATCTGCTAGAATATTCTTTGTAGAACGGCAATTCTGCTCCAATAAGAGGATATTAGGGTAGAGGTGATTACGATATCTGTTGCTGTAATATCTCAGTTATGGTTGTTCACTCTATTTTGATGGCTGCCATAACTAGGGTTTGAATGTTAAGTGTGTGTTAGTTTTTACAAGATTATAGCAGTATAACTTAATTGCAAATAAACAATAGGATCTCTAGAAGAAAGGCAAAGCACAGAAACAAAGAACACAATAATTTATCCTAGGAAACCCAATCGGGAAAAACCCAACAAACCTTCGTATAGAGATAATAGCTCCTAAGAACATAGAGAAGAAGAAAGAGAGAGAGAATATCTCTCCAAAATACAACCCCAGAAAACACTCTCCTTGACTGCAATAGCGCACCTTTCTGTTGCAGCAACTTGTTGTGAGTGGATAAAATAATGAGGGGTGCCTCCTATTTATACTGATTTTCCAAGTGAAAAATTTGTTGGGGCCAACTTGATAGTTTGACTAGGGCTGACCTACCTTGGGGAAATACAAAAATAATTTTATTTTATTCTTTTCTTGTGGATTCTTTCCCCAGGGTTTACATTGATTCTTTCGAGGGTTTACATGAGTAAATACATCAGTATAATCTCCTGTAGGAGATATGAGACAAGTACAATGAGAATAACTTCTGAAATTGCACAAATTCCAACACTCCCTCTCAACATGGAAGGTATTCTTCATATACGGTAATCATCATTTGGGTCTCTTTTGTACATCTCATCTATCTCGATCATCTCTATACATACGGAAGGTCGTTATAAAAAATTTGATCCACATAGTCCATCTACTATTAGTTCATCTTAAGTGATGGTGGGGATTCTCCTACACCAAGTTGAGAACCAGGGCTGGTGGGAATTCTCCAAAACACTAGGTTAAGAACCGGGATCAATAGAGGTCACTGGTGTACACGACCATCTACTACCTGTTCATTTCAAGAGCTGGTGGGAATACTCCAAATAACACCAGATTGAGAATCTGAACGTATAGTTGTCACCAGTGCACACGACTGTCTATGTCCTACCTGTCTCAAGATGCCAATGGGATTTGTCCCATACCTGGCTGAGAACCATGGCGAGTAGAGGCCACCGGTGTACACGACCATCTACTACTAGTTCATATCAAGAGTTGGTGGAAACAATGTTGAAAAAGTCGGCCTCGGCAAAAAGTCGACGAAGGTCCTGAATACAACTTCTCGGCAACATCGGCAAAAGTCGACAAACATTAAAAAATAGAAAATACATGTATTTTTTTAGAATTTTAAACATATATAGAAACAACAACATTAGAAAAACATATTGGAACATAAATATGAAGAAAGCACTGATATATATTATCATCATGTAGTCATGCCAAATATAAAACGATACATCAAAGTTGATACTGAAAGTCTGAAACATCATAGTTGTCCAATCAAGGACTCAAAAGTGTATAAAGTTTAAACAATACAAAATGACATCACATATATAAATGTATCTAAGGAAAACTAGCATCTAGCTATCTAGTATCAATGCCCTCTTCCCCTTTTACGAGGATATATCATGGGTCTTTTGTTGGGTTTGCCCCTAGCACTAGAAGTAGCAGTAGAAGGCCCTGAGCCTGCATCTAATACTCGATGTTGAGTGATGGATGGAGGACTAGATGTATCAAGTAGTGCAGAAGGTGGTGGCGATGCTAGCACATCACCCTCCATGGTGCCTCCAACCACCTCCTCCTCCTCCTCCTCTTCCACTTGCCCCTCCTCTAGCCATGCAGGTGCCTCCTTCATGATAGGAGTCTCAATCTCCACCCTCCACTTAGACTATATATCAATATTGTCCAAGGAGATGGCATTTGCATCTGGTTCTTTCTGTATCTGTGCCATCGACAAGCGGAGGTTGTAATGAACATACACCAAGTCATTAAGACGTGTGAACTCCAACCTGTAAGAGGGTAATAAAAAAAATTTAGAGTCTAGAGGATCGTAGATTCATAAATAGCATTAAACATTTAAATGCAATTGCTTTGTTCAAATTCTAAGTTCTAAGTTTCTAACCTTTTGCCTCTCTTTGCATGTATTTTTTCAAATACACTTCAATTCCGCTCACATCCCGAAGCTGTACAGGTTTGGCTAAGGATTCTGATGGCAAATTTCCGTAAATTTGGTGTCCTCACACCATAGGTTCACCACCAAGTGGCTACATGTCACCAAACAAGAAATAAATATAAATAAATCATAATTCATCTTTCAATTAAAGGTGAAAACTTAAAACCGTCTAATAAGTTAATAATTTACCTGGCATGAATTCGGCCCTGTCACGAATAGCATCAACAAAGCTAAATACTCCAGTACCATCCCGATACACCTCTATCTCGCGATTGACTGCATTGCGAGTGTCATAATCAGGTATCATCCTCTGAATACAAGTGAGAAGCCCCTCCAAAACCTCACCATCAAAATCAAAATTGCATTTGTAGGCAAATGCGGGGTTGAGGAAGAGTCCCGCTGCATGAATGGGTTGATGAAGCATCCCAGTCCATCGAGCATCAATCAACTCCCATAAAAACATGTGCCTGTCATGCCCTTGGGTACCCTTTCCCACATTGAAATTCCGAATGGTCTCTTTGGCCCTATCCATGGCCTCATATAAATAGCCCATTGCGGGCTTATCACCATCAACAAGTCACAGAACCCTCACTAAAGGTTCACTAACCGAGCACACTTCCTCCATTCCTTCCCAGAAGGCATCAGTGTACACCAGCTTGGTAATGGTTTTCCCATCCTCTCTTTTGCTGTAAGCACAATCATGCCACTCATCACAAACAAACATTTGCTTCAACTCAAACTGACATTGAAGCAAAGACTGAAGAGTAATAAATGTGGTGGCAAAACGTGTGATTGCAGGACGCTTCAACTCCTTGTTTTGAGTGTGCCTCCTCATGAGACTAGGAACAAAACCATGGTTGTAAATGAACTTGGGGATGGCCCTAGCTTGATCAATCACCACCTTGATAAAGGGAATTTTCCCCATATCCTCCAACATCAAATCAATGCAATAAGCTGCGCATGGAGTCCAAAACAATGAGGGGTACCTATCCATAAGCATTTTGCCAGCAGCCACATAATTAGCTGCATTATCTGTAATAACTTGCACAACATTGTGCGCCCCAATATCCCAGATGAACCCATCCATCAACTCGCATAAAAGTGTCGCATCTTTTACATGTGCCGATGCATTAATTGATTTTACAAACATGGTACCTCTAGGACAATGTACCAAGAAGTTGATAAGGCTTCTACCCTTACCATCTGTCCACCCATCTGACATGACTGTGCATCCAGTGCTCTCCCATGACTGCCTCAACTATGCCAACCTAGCACCGATGTCCATCTTTTCTGCTTGAAGCATTGGGCCCCGCAACTCCTCAAAGGTGGCACTTTTATAACCTGGGCCAACTACTGCAATGGCATCACACATCAGCTGCCAAAATGGATTGTTTTTAACAATGCTGAGAGGTATGTGACTCCAGTAAAGACACATTCCCATTACCTTGTCTGCTTCTACCTTTTTCGATTTCTTTTTAACTGACTTGATAGAAGGTTGTGAGCCTGGTCCAACATAATGGGATGCGAGCCCCGCCCTCCCAAGAGGTGAAGCTGTGGAGCCCTTCCCACTACCCTCACCGATAGTGGTAGATAGAGATGCACCTAAACTTCTTGCTTGGCCAAAAGCTGCAAGCTCAGCTTTGTTTGTAGCGATCTCATCCTTCTTTCTCATTGTTTCATGGATGGCGTCATGGGCAGATCTCATGATTTATGGGGTCATTGCAGTACAAAGGCCAACATCATGGCCAGGTAGTTTGGCTAGATGGTATTTCAACCTGTTAAGCCCTTTGGACATGTGATGCTCACATAATTTGCAAGTCAAATTTTGCCTATTATTGCCATCCTCGGGCTCACCATACTGCCAAAATGGGTCCAATATTCTTGGCATTTTTGCGATTGCAATGCTTCAACTCAAATGCAACCCTAGGGCACAAAAACAAAAAAAATTACATTAAACTCCATTGGAAAATAATAGCAACATTCTAGCTTAAAAAATCAGACCTCTAAATTTAGATTTTAAGTCATGAAAGATAAGAAGAAGAGGGTGGCTAAGAAGTAAAAAAACAAGCATGCTATTTTCCATTCTAATTTTTTAAAACTCCCATTTACATTGGGATTGTTTTTCATTTTTTGGGGCATGGAAATCAATGGCAAAATAGTAAAAACAAATAGCAAAGAAATATGCAAGAAATAGGCAAAGAAATAGTAAAAGAAATATGCAAGAAATAGGCAAAGAAATAGTAAAAGAAATATGCAAGAAATCTTTCAAACAGTCCATGGAAAAGATAGAAAACCAATGGGATAAAATGCACATACCTTGAACACTTGCTCCACAAAAATCCTTGGTTGAGATGCTGAATGGTGTTTGAAAGCCTCCAAAGGTGTTGGTGGTCTCCTCAAGCCCTTCTCCTCCACTTCCAACAAGCTCATTTGCCAAATGACATAAAAAGAACCGTTTTTTTCCTTTACTAGGCCGCGGATTGCCTGCCTGGGCGTTTTTTTGCATCGACTTGCGCTTTTTACCAAAAAGTCGCTCTCCAGTGATTTTTTTAAAAATTGCGATTTTTTCTTGTCGAAAAAAATTGGCCAGGTGAAAAAAGCGTGGCTTTTGCGATTTCTCACGATTTTTCGGCGAGGTTTTCAAGGCTGGGTGGGAATACTACAGAGAACACCAAGTTGAGAATCCGAACATATAGTAGTCATTAGTGTACACGGCCATCTGCTACTTGTCCGTCTTACAATGCCGATGGGATTTCTCCTATAACTAGTTGAGATTCAGAACAAGTAGAGGCACCAATGTAAAAGCATCATAGATATCAGTCTCGACTTTCCCTCTCCACGAGGGATGCATTTTCTTCTACTCCAAGTCTTTTGCAAAAGTATTCAAACTTTGTCCTGAGAAGAGGCTTGGTAAGAATATCTGCAGTCTGGTGACTGGTCATTTGTCGGAATATACTGTAGCTTGATCACACTTTTCTGCACCATATCACGAATGTAGTCATATCGAATCTCTATATGCTTCGTCTTATCATGAAATATAGGATTTACTGACATCTGTACACAACTTTGATTATCACAGTGAATCACAGTTGGTCCTGGAATTTTGATCGAACAATCCGACAAGGAGTTTTCGAAGCCATACTGCTTCTTGAGTTGTTGCATTGGCAGCCATATACTCGGCCTCTGCGGTTCTAAGTGCTACTGATGTCTGCTTCCTGCTACACCAGGAAATCACTGCAGAGCCCAAACTGAAGCAACATTCGGAAGTAATCTTCCTATATGCAACACACCCGATCCAATCTGAGTCAGAAAATCCTTGCAGTATCATATCACATCCTAAAGCATATCTTAGAACATATCCCATAGTGCCACGTAAGTATCTGAGAACATATTTTGCAGAAACCCAGTGAATCTGCCTCAGATCACTCATAAACTGGCTAAGAGTATTCACAACAAAACATATATCTGGTTTGGTGTTTGTTAGATACATCAGAGAGCCAATCAATTGGCGATACATGGTGGGATCAATCATATCATAATTTGAAGTAGACTCCTTTAGTTTCTTGAAATTTGCATCCATCGGGGTAAAAAGTTTTAATTATGTTCCTTTAGTTTCTTGAAATTTGCATACATGGTTATGGGGTAAAAAGTTTTAATTATGTTCCTCTTGTGCGAACTTAACAAGTCCGTTCACCGTTCTGAGTACGAGCCCAACCCGAAAGTCGGCAGAGCATACTAGGTGAAGGATGATCAACGAAGTCAATTAATTAAAGGGAGTGTGTGTTGAAAAGTTTTATTAAGTCAATTGATTAAACTCTCCGACAGAGAGTGCTCTTGACCTTGTCTTATTACAGAGGTTCAAGAGTCTTATCTACTCTATATGCCTAATGCAAGGATTATGCAAGACTAATGATGCTCTCCGATAGAGAGTGCTCTTGACTTGTGTTTCTGCAAGTTCAAGAGTCTTACTTAATCTATTAATTTGATTAAACAATATGATGCACAAAAAATAAAATGAAGATGGTTGATTAAACTCTCCAACAGAGAATACTCTTGATCCACCTTATGGTGAGATTCAAGAGATTTTATGAATGTTGGGCAGTTGATTTACTTATATAAAAGATACACAATTAAGAGATGAAGTAATCAACTTATTCAATAAATCAAATGTGCTAGACTAACAATTAGTATTCTAAGAGAAAAGATGCAAATATTATGAGCACAAGCACATCTAATCTAAGCACATAAGAAGATGAACACAACACAAGCCTCCCCAAATGGGGGAGGATGAGAGTGGAGACTTAAAAACACCAAACAAAAGATATTTTATTAAAATTATACAACTTGCATTTATGAATTTAACCTTTGAAAGGACTTTTGAAGGAAAACATACAACTCTTTATTATTGAACTTTATGTAAAAAAAGAAAGTGATTTACTTTTTATTCAGAACTTTTCTTGAAACTTGTAAGAAGGGTAAAAGAAGAAGGTGAAAGAGTAAAAAGGATGAGGCAAAAGAAGGCTGAGAAAAAAGAGAAAGGATGGGAGAAGGGGAGGAAGACAAAAGGCAATCAAAAAACAAGAGAAGGGGAGAATAGGGCAACGAACTAGATGACCAAAGAAATACAAAGAATGATGAAAACGGGGCAGCGAAAGAGGAGAAAGATGACCGTCATAAAAATGCAAAAACAGGGCAGCGAACAAAAAAAGGAAGAAAAAGCACAAAACAAGGTGGAAAGAGGCCAAAAACTGGGGCAAAAACTAGGGCAAAAAAGGGGCAAAAAGGGGGCAAAAACTAGGGCAAAAGAGGGCTTCCCAAAGTGAAGAAGAGGGGTGGCAAACTAAAGTGAAAAGAGGGCAGCGAAGAAGAAAAGGTAAAGGTAAGCAAAACAGGGAAAGGAAGAAGAGGCTAGCAAGCAAGGAATCAAGAAAATCAAGGTGCAGATGAGAGAACCAGAAGAGGGAAGTTCGTAGATCGAGGTAACCAAGTATGTTTTTTAATCTTTGTTGATGGAAGGAAGGAGAAACTCTGACTGTTACGTCTCTTTCTTGGATTGAAAAGTGATTAGAAGAACCTGCAAAACGAAGGAATTAGATGAAAAAAGCCACTGGTTCATGAAGAAGAGCTTGATCTCAAGCTTGTCCTTCACCCTTGATGATCCCTGCAAAACCTTTGCACACAATATCAAATCCGAACAAGATACTCATAAACTAGATTGTTAGCCCTTTTAGAGTATATAATGAATAATGATTTAATAATTGAAAAGGAAGGGTAAGAGAGATATCACCAAAGACAATGTGAATCCACAACTCCAATAACTCATGCATGGACCTCGAAAGTCACAACTTTATTCCAACTTTAAACAAATATTACAATAATTTTGGCAGAGTGTTCAGACCCAAAATCTCCATCCGAAATGAGCTGAAAGAGCCTTTATTTATACAATGAGAGAGTGCTAAAACCCTAAAACCAAAAATCCAAACCTAACCAACTCGACACATAACTTGAGATCCAAAACCTAAAAATAAGAGCTGGGAGTGAGGGGAGGCCTCCACCTAGGCAAGGCGCCCCCACTCCAACCCTAACACTGCAAACCGGACCAAAATAGAGCCCACATGTGTGGAAGGCGCCTCTGTTGGAGAGAGGAGGCGTGAGCTTGAGGAGAGGCGTCTGGATGTAGGTAGAACCACATCTAGGTATGGAGGCAACCACAACTAGGTTTGGAGAGGCCACTGCAGGTGTAAACTTCAGTCTTTACCTCGATCAAATCATCAGACCAATGAATGCTCTCCATCTCATCAAATTCGAGAGTTTAGCTGGAGATGACACAACTGCTAACTGAATATAAATTAATTGCTCACTGAATGCTGACTGAAGCTGAGTTATGATAACTCCATTCATCATAAATGCCCAATGAGATGTCATTTAGCCTTTTATTTCGTTGAATTTGGATTAATTTGGAGAGTTAATTTTCTCCAAAATAATCATTTTTTAATAAAAACTCCATTTTTTCCCCAAAAATGACTTTTTTGAGAAAAAGTGCATTATGTGTTCGATTGATGATCCGAAAGTTGGATCTGATTGGCTGGCTGGTCAATAATGATTTTTGGCTTAAGGTTAGAGCTTTCAATCACTAAATTCGGGGTCCGGATGACCGACTTATTACAAACGGGATTTTTCCATTTAATTTATGGAAAAATTAATTAAAAAACTTAGGGAAAATTAAAAAATTAAAAAAATTTTAAATTTTTTTTTCCTCGTTCGAAAAAGATTTTTTTCAAAAAAAAAAATTAAAGGTCCCAATGACTTAGGACAAGACCATGCTCTACTCAAATAATGCCTAGTAGGTTTATAACACTCAGTTGGGCTCTAATAACCCCCCAAGATCCAGAATTCAACATCGGGCATTCCAGCTTTGGAGGAAGCGGGAGAAAACTTCGTCAATTATACTCAGCTATAGGCAAAGCATAATTGTCAAGGGCAAAAAACTCCTTGGAATACCTTATTTGAGATTCTACGTTTCAGGAGACCGAACCACTCAAAAATACCCTACTAGCACATTTTATTACAAACCCCGCGGGGCCATGGTCAAAATTATTCAAATGAAAAACTGACTAGCCAATATTGGCTAGACATGAAGATGGATCAACTGATACACTGGAATCAGACATTGAACATGTCTGTCAACCGGTGGCTCCTCAGGTAACCCAACTATGGTACAAAAAGTTGGTAACAGTGACCATATTTCTTACACTTGTAGCATTGAATGTTTGATACATCCTACTTTTTTTCCTTCCGATCTAGAGAAGAACTTGGTCTCCTAGCTTGGTGCTTATGTTTGTGAAACTTCCTTACTTTTCCCTTCCCTTTCTTGGCATGAGTGATGAAGGCTTGATTATCCTCGACTTGAGGACAATGGAGTCTTTTCCTTGCTGCAATCCTGGTTTCTTCCTGAGTGCAGTTTTCCCATAACTTGTCAAATTTGGGCAACTTGGTTCGACCACTTATGGTTTGGAACTTTGGGTGAAGGACTCCCAAGATGGTGGAAGACCATTTAGAGTGGTCATGGAAAGCTCCTTTTCTTCAATGTTGTCTCCACTGGACCTTAGATTGTCCCGAAGTTAGGTGATCCTCATGAAATATGAGGCAATAGATTTTGACTTAATCATCTTCATATTTGATAGTTTATTCCTCATTGTGAGAGTCACATTGATGCTATTGTGTTCAAAAAACTTCTTCAAGGTCTTGAACATCTTCCTAGCTGTCTTCTTTTCTGAGATTTGCGAAACCAAGTGATCTTTGACTGAGTCCATTAGAATCCTTCTTGTTTTCGAATCACACGTCTTCCACTGGGACCTGTCTTTTTCTGCGTTTGGTTCTGGAACTTTCTCATTGACAAACTTCAAGAGATCATTTTCTTCTAGGATTAAAAGAACCCTAGAATTCCAAGATATGAAGTTTGTAGCCCCATCAAGATGATCTTCAACCTTCATTCTAATCATTTTGTCTGCAGGTTTGAACCAAAAACCCTAGCAGGAGTTAGGTCAAAAATAAATTTTGGAATTTAGTGAAATTGACCTTACAGATAAATGCGCCATAGGAAGGCGAGTTGAGGGAAGGTGAGGTCGAGTCAAAACTGTGGTGGGAAAACTCCGAAACTTGATGCCCTAGTTCCTTGCCGCAGTCTTCCGTAGTAAAAAATTGAAACTTTTTAGAAATTCTTTTTTCTTTCACCAAAAGCTGCACCTCCCTTAGAGCGAAGTTTCCACAGCTCTTTTTCTGTTGAAGAGATGAGGGAAGGCCTTGGAAGGTCAAACCCTAGCTTTTGGCAATGGCCTCTTCTAAAATTGCTCTTATACCATGTTAGTTTTTACAAGATTATAGCAATATAACTTAATTGCAAATAAACAATAGGATCTCTAGAAGAAAGACAAAGCACAGAAACAAAGAACACAATAATTTATCCAGGGAAACCCAATCGAGAAAAACCCAACAAACCTTCGTATAGAGTGTTGTCCGCCGATTGCACACCAGTAGCAGAAATCTTCCAAAAGCTGTCTCCTCACTTGAGAAAGTTGGAGAGGTGTGACCTTGGGGGCAGCACAGAGCCAGGTACTTTCACCTACTCCTAGCTCCTCCGTTTAGGCTAACTCCTAGCGAATCCAAGGGGGGTAGTCCCTAACAAAGAGTTTTCTATGGCTCAATGTTTAAGTTAAGTTTTAGATTTTTTGGATGTGGATGGGTGTTGTTTAGGAGTTATTGTGATTTTAAATGATTAATATTATAAATATTAAACACGAGACAAAGCAATCCACGTTGCTATCACCAGAATTTAAAGATATACAATAATTTGAGAACTCACGAAATGATAAAGCATTCACATACATAACTTATAATCAAAACATCCAATGGACAAATGGCCCAGATTATCAATAATGCGAAAAGATAGAACCAGTGCCTATGGAGTCAACTTATCAGAGATGCTTTGTATACAAAAAGATGTGAATCCCAAAATGATGCCAGTGAATGTTAGGTTTTTCAAGTGCTCTTGGTAGGTTTTAAAGGTTTTTATTGGTGATCTTTGCTTACGGTAGCTGGATGCCCTAACCAGAAATACTTTCAGTGGCTCCGTTCGAAGACATGACGGACTTGTCTGGGATCACAGGTAAGTGTTCAATAACGTAAACTACCTATGCCCAGATTGGGTAGCCCGGGGCCCACACTTGGAATTTGCCCACATGCCTCGGTATTTAAACGAAACAACGCCAGTGCGTTGGTTATGGGGAAAAAGTTTTAATTAAGTTACTCTTGTGGGGTTTAAAGGTCTAGGGCCATTTCTGGGTATTTTGATCTGGAATCGGTCAGAGCATACTCCGGCAAGGAGGGAAGGGGGTTAATTAATTAAAGGGGTGTGTGTGTTGAAGGTTTTATTAGATTAATTAATTACACACTCCGACAGAGAGCGCTCTTGACCTTGTCTTATGACGAAGGTTCAAGAGTCTTATCTAACCTATATGAGACTAATGCAAGGATTATGCAAGTACTAAGATGCTCTCCGATAGAGAGTGCTCTTGACTAGTGTTTTCGCAAATTCAAGAGTCTTACTTAGGAATTAATTGATTAAACAAGCACAAGATGAAATTGGTTGATTAAACTCTCCGATAGAGAGCACTCTTGATCCACCTTATGGTGAGATTCAAGAGATTTAAGCAATTGATTCACTTAGAAAGATAAACAATTGGAACTTGAAGTAATCAACTCACTCAATGCATTAGGTGTGATAGATTATCAATTAAAATTCTAAGAAAAAGATGTAATTATAATGAGACAAAAACATCTAACCTAAGAATGTAAAAAAATGGACACAACACAATCCTCCCCAAATGGGGGAGGATGAGAGTGGGGACTTAAAAACTCCACTCAAACAAAAGATCTTTATTAAAATTTATACAATGTGCCCTAAGGATTTTAATCCTTGAAAGGACTTTTCAGATGAAAGCAAAACAGCTCTACTAATATTATAACTTGTAACAAAGGAGAGTGTTTTTGACATTTGCTTGAAGATCTTTCTGAAACCTGCGAAAAGGGAAGAGAGAAGAAGTTTGAAAGAGAGCCAAAAGAACGAAGGAAAGGAGGGCTGAAACAAAAGAAGATGAGGGAGAGAAGGCAAGAAAACCAAGAGAAGGTCAAAACCAAAGAAAGGGAAGAATAAGGCAGCCAACTAAGAAGCTAAAGTATGGTAAAAATCGAAGAAAACGGGGTAGCGAAAGAGAAAACAAATGGTTGTCATAAAAAAAACAAAATAGGACAGCAAACAAAAAGTGGCCAAAAAGTCCAATAACAAGGTTGAATAAGGCCCAAAAACTAGGGCAAAAAGAGGCAAAAGAGGAAGGAAGACTAGGGCACACTAGGGCTGTCCAAAAAGAAGAAAAGAGAAGGTAAAAGAGAGTAATAACGGGGTAGCGATGGAGAAGAGGTAAAAAGGGCAACGGAAAGTAACTTGTAGAAAGGGGTTTAAGGAGAGGAACAAAAGAAGGTTTTTTGCAGCTTAATTCTTTAAATTTTTACCAACTTTCCCGCTTAACCTATCATGAAAAGTGAGAAACCAGCAAGCTTTTTTCCTACAAAATGACGGATTAGACAATACCATACACTAAGAAATTACAATTTTGATACTTAATTTTAAGTTAAACTCATCACATGAAACTTCTAAGATTGGATTTGTAATTGAAGTCTCAAAGTTATCATCCATCTCAAATGTAAGGGATTCTTGCTCACTTGTATCACATCTAATTCTATATCTCTCCTCATGATCATAGTCATCTTCTTTAGAAAAAAGGTCACAAGGTAGTAAACCTTTCAAACTATCATCATTATGCTCATTAGTAGGATTAGTGCTAAAGTTTTTAGTGAGATCATCCAATTGCTGACTATAATCTTCAACTTGACCCTGGGTTTCTATGGTGACAGGATGGAGCTGTCCAACTGTGTTAATGTATTCAGGTTCTCTTGAATATTGTTTTGTCTCTCTCCAACTTTCTCCGGAAATATCATGCATGTCATCTACACAGTTTATGTACTCGGGCTCGCTTGATGATGCTTTAGGACCACAACCCTCTGGAAAACCATGCTCCTGAACATAGCATGCATAATAACAAGAAGATTCTTCATGAAGGTCTTCACATGCCCTGCAAAATGGCTTATACTGCTCAACCATGTTAGCGGCCTTTAGCTAATGGGGAGGCCTCTGCTCATGGTTGGGAGGCTTTCTTCACCAAGTTGGCTTAGCAGGAAAGGTTCTAGGAGCAGGCTGAGTTTGAGTTCTTTCCATTGTTATCACCCTATTTTGAATCTCCTTCAACTGTGCTAAGTGTTTCCGTTCTGGCTCCTCCATATTTTTCTTCATCTCCATCATTTGTTTTTGATAGGCATCCTTCATAGCTGATAAAGGATCCTTGTCTTTTGGTTCATTAATTTTCAACGGAGTTGAAGACCTTGAATAACCGTGGAGGTTAGATTCACCAGATGACTGCATGTTCAGATCAATTTTGATTGCCATCTCTTGAGCCTGGAGCAAGTTAGTAGGCTCCTTGTCTTGGATTGGTACTGCATTTTGCCACTAAGTGCCTCAATGTAATATACCAGGATGGTTGGTTTGGTTGGGGCATACTCAGTAGGGATGGCTTTTGATAATTCTGTGAACCTAGTATTGAACTCGTGCATTGTTTCCGTGTCCTTCTTCTTTATGTTGGTCAAGGACGCAAGTTGATGTCGAGGTTCTTTCTTTTCACCGAACTTGTTGGTGAAAGAGGTTTTGAAAGCTACTAGACTATCCAAAGCATTGTCTGGTAAATTGTTATACCAGTTGCCGGCCTTTCCATCCAAAGATAGAGCGAATAACTTCATATACACGTCATCATGTTGGCTGACCGGATCATTGACATAAACGTTGATACACCTAGAAAAATTCCTGAGGTACATGGCGGAGGTAATGGCATCAGTGCCTGTATACATTGGGAGCTTCTCGACAGCTTTGTCTGGAAGACGGTGGGGTTGACCTGCTATCTGAGAAAAGTCAAGCTGAGTAAAATACTCGCCCATTGTGTCAGAAACAGAGGTATTAGTGTTTTTAGGAAATAAAAGGTGGATGTCTGAAACAGACTCAGATCCAAGTTCTGCAAGGATCCTGCGAGAAGATAGTTTGTTTAATCTCCTCCTATAGACCTTTTCGGGGTCAGGGATGAAATCGAACAAACCTACAGAGTTTCTTCTAGTAGAATACCTTGAGGTGTTAACTGACAATGGAGTCGCCGGGTGGACTTAAGTCTAATTTTGGAGAGTGATTGGACTAAAATCTACCAAAAAGGGAAAAAGGTAAAAGACTAAAAGAAACAAAGGTCGTCCAGGAACAAAAAGATTTGTCCTCGGCAATGGCGCCAAAAGATGTTGTCCGTCGATTGCACACCAGCAGCAGAAATCTTCCGAAAGCTTCTCCTCACTTGAGAAAGTGGGAGAGGTGTGACCTTGGGGGCAAGCACAGAGCCAGGTATTGTCACCTACTCATAGCTCCTCTGTTTAGGCTAACTCCTAACGAAGCCAAGGGGGGTAGTCCCTAACAAAGAGTTTTCTATGGCTCAATGTTTAAGTTAAGTTTTAGATTTTTTGGATGTGGATGGGTGCTGTTTAGGAGTTATTGTGATTTTAAATGATTAATATTATGAATATTAAACACAAGACAAAGCAATCCACGTTGCTATCGCTAGAATTAAAAGATAGACAATAATTTGAGAACTCACGAAATGATAAAGCATTCACAGATATAACTTATAATCAAAACATCCAATCGACAAATGGCCCAGATTATCAATAATGCAAAAGGATAGAACCAGTGCCTATGGAGTCAACTTATCAGAGATGCTTCGTATATAAAAAGATGTGAATCCCAAAATGATGCCAGTGAATGTTAGGTTTTGCAAGTGCTCTTGGTAGGTTTTAAAGGTTTTTATTGGTGATCTTAGCTTACGGTAGCTGAATGCCCTAACTGGAAATACCTTTAGTGGCTCCGTTCGAAGACATGACAAACTTGTCTGGGATCACAGGTAAGTGTTCAATAACTTAAACTATCTGTGCCCAGATTGGGTAGCCCGGCACCCACACTTGGAATTTTCCCACATGCCTCAGTATTTAAACGAAACGACGTCGATGCATTGGTTATAGGGAAAAAGTTTTAATTAAGTTACTCTTGTGGGGTTTAAAGGTCCAGTGTCGTTTCTGGGTATTTCGATCTGGGATCGGTCAGAGCATACTCCAGTAAGGAGGGAAGGGGGTTAATTAATTAAAGGAGTGTGCGTGTTGAAGGTTTTATTAGGTTAATTAATTAGACTCTCCGACAGAGAACGCTCTTTACCTTGTCTTATAACAAAGGTTCAAGAGTCTTATCTAACCTATATGTGAGACTAATGCAAGGATGATGCAAGTACTAAGAGGCTCTTCGATAAAGAGTCCTCTTGACTTGTGTTTCTGCAAGTTCAAGAGTCTTACTTAGGAATTAATTGATTAACAAGCACAAGATGAAATTGGTTGATTAATCTCTTCGATAAAGAGCACTCTTGATCCACCTTATGGTGAGATTCAAGAGATTTAAGCAATTGATTCATTTAGAAAGATAAACAATTGGAACTTGAAGTAATCAACTCACTCAATGCATTAGGTGTGATAGATTATCAATTAAAATTCTAAGAAAAAGATGTAATTATAATGAGACAAAAAACATCTAACTTAAGAATGTAAAAAAATGGACACAACACAATCCTCCCCAAATGGGGGAGGATGAGAGTGGGGACTTAAAAACCCCACTCAAACAAAAGATCTTTATTAAAATTTATACAATGTGCCCTAAGGATTTTAATCCTTGAAAGGACTTTTCAGATGAAAGCAAAACAACTCTACTAATATTATAACTTGTAACAAAGGAGAGTGCTTTTGACTGTTGCTTGAAGATCTTTCTGAAACCTGTGAAAAGGGAAGAGAGAAGAAGTTTGAAAGAGAGCCAAAAGAACAAAGGAAAAGAGGGCTGAAACAAAAGAAGATGAGGGAGAGAAAGCAAGAAAACCAAGAGAGGGTCAAAACCAAAAAAAGGGAAGAATAAGGCAGCCAACTAAGAAGCTAAAGGATGGTAAAAATCGAAGAAAATGGGGCAGCGAAAGAGAAAACAAATGGCTGTCATAAAAAAAACAAAACAGGACAGAAAACAAAAAGTGGCCAAAAAGGCCAATAACAAGGTTGAAGAAGGCCCAAAAATTAGGGCAAAAAGAGGCAAAAAAGGAAGGAAGACTAGGGCACACTAGGGCTGTCCAAAAAGAAGAAAAGGGAAGGTAAAAGAGAGTAATAACGGGGCAGCGATGAAGAAGAGGTAAAAAGGGCAACGAAAAGTAACTTGTAGAAAGAGGTTTAAGGAGAGGAACAAAAGAAGGTTTTTTGCAGCTTAATTCTTTAAATTTTTACCAACTTTTCCGCTTAACCTATCATGAAAAGTGAGAAACCAGCAAGCTTCTTTCTTGCAAAATGATGGATTAGACAATACCATACACTAAGAAATTACAATTTAATACTTGCGCAAAAGATGAGACTTTGATGCTACTTCAAGTACTAAACAAAACTAGATCTAAAGCTTCGTGAGATAAGCTTTTAACAAAGGAAATTCTTAGATCTACACAACAAGAGATATAAAAATGAGATTTAATGCTTAGATCTACTTGTTATAAAACAGTGAATGAAAGTAACCGGAAAGTAGAATTTTGTTTTTTAGGGGTGAATATAAGAGATGGAACCACTTGGATCTTCAAATCTATGAAACCACCCTGGATCTCAATCAGTATTTAGCTGCCAGAAACCTGTGCTTGACTCCAAGAAAAGAAGATGCAACTTAGCTCAACCTTTTACTCGATGCAATGGAGTGATCTGCAATCAAAAGATTTGTATGCTTGCCAAAAAAGGGGATTAGAACATGTACTATTTACTACTCTGAATCAAGAAAAGCATGAGATATAACTGAATAAGACAATGCTCTTATTATAGATTTTGGAAAGTAAATAAGTAAATAGATAACTTGAAACTACAAATATCTACTCTTATGTGCTTATATAAGCCCTCTAAAGCATTTATAATTACCCACAAATTAGCAAACAAAAGCAAGATTGAAATTGTATCACCTCATTAATCAAAGCATATGAATCCGGAATCCACACCACATGAGCCTCCAAAGCCTTTCTTTATTCAAAATGGTTGCATAAGAGCAACAAGTATTACAATAATTCACCAGAGGTTCTTTACATCAATCATCCACCCTCAATAGAGCTAAATGAGCCTCTATTTAACAAATGAGAGAGTGCTAAAATCCTAAAACCAATCCTCATAACCTAACTAGCCTGGCCACCAAACAGAGATCCCAAACCTAAATCGGAGAATCGAGAGTGAGGGGAGGCCTCCACCCAGGCAAGGCACCCCCACTCCAACCCTGATCACTGCAAACAGCCCACAGATGATTTGACACGTGTGGAAGGCGCCCTTAGGAGAGAGAGGGGCGTGAATGGATGAAGGAGGCGTCTGGATGCATAGGGAGGCTGCCTGTTAGGTCTGGAAACCTACTTTGCTAGGTATGGAGGAGCCACTGCCTAGTGGTCATTAGTGCAAGCCTCAGTTTAGCCTCGATCAAAACACTGGATGAATGAAAGCTTTCCACATCACCCACACGTGAGCTTGACTGAAGGGGGCGCAATTGCTAGGTAAAGATGCCCTTTAAGTCACTGAATGTTGACTGAACCTACTTTTTGTTAATTCCAATGCTCATTAATGTCCGGTGAGATGTCATTTGGCCTTTTATTTCGCCGAATTTGGATTAATTTGGAGAGTTTTAATTTTCTCCAAAATAATAATTTTTTAATAAAAATTCATTTTTTTCCTCAAAACTGACTTTTTTGAGAAAAAATGCATTATGTGTCCGATTGTTGATCTGAAAGTTGGTAGTGACTGGCTGGCTGATCAGGAATGTTTTTGGTTTAAGGTTAGAGCCTTCAATCACTGAATTCAGAGTCCAGATGACCGATTTATTGCAAACGGGTTTTTTCTATTTAATTTATGGAAAAATTAACCCAAAAAACTTAAGGAAAAGTAATTAAAAAATAAAAAATTTAAAAATAATTTTTTCCTCGTTTGAAAAAGATTTTTTCGAAATTTTGTTATATGTCCAGATGACTTAGGACATGACCATGATCTACCTAAATAATGCCTAGTAGGTTTATAACACTCAGTTGGGCTCTAATAACCCCCCAAGGCCCAGAATTCAACATCGGGCATTCCAGCTTTGGAGGAAGCGGGAGAAAACCTCGTCAATTATACTCGGTTGAAGGCAAAGCATAATTGTCAGGGGAAAAAAACTCCATGGAATACCTTATTTGAGATTCTACGTCTCAGGAGACCGAACCACTCAAAAATACCGTACTAGCACATTTTATTACAAACCCCGCGGGGCCATGGTCAAAATTATTCAAATAAAAAACTGACTAGCCAATATCTGCTAGACATGAAGACGGATCAACTGATACAGTGGAATCAGACATTGAACATGTCTGTCAACCGACGGCTCCTCAGGTAACCCAACTATGGTACAAAAAGGAGGATAACATAGAGATAATAGCTCCTGAGAACAGAGGGAGGAAGAGAGAGAGAGAATATCTCTCCAAAATACAACCCGAGAAAACACTCTCCTTGATTGCAGTAGCGCACCTTTCTAATGGAGCAACTTGCTGTGAGTGGATAAAATAATGAGGGGCGCCTCCTATTTATACTGATTTTCTAAGTGAAAAATTTATAGGGGCCAACTTGACAGTTTGACTGTGGCTGACCTACCTTGGGGAAATACAAAAATAATTTTATTTTATTCTTTTCTCGTGGATTCTTTCCCTAGGGTTTACATTGATTCTTTCTAGGGTTTACATGACTAAATACATCAGTATAATCTCTCGTAGGAGATACAATACAGGTACAATGAGAATAACTTCTGAAGTTGCACAAACTCCAACAATGTGGCATGTTTAGGCCTTCTTGATTTTTGGGTGAAAGTACTATTGAAGGATGGTATTATTGGTTGTTCATTCTATAAAGCAGGTTTCCTACTCTTGTCTACTTCATTTATAGTTTCATATGTGGCTATATATTTTATGGTTGCATGCTATTACTTGGTTGACTTTGTATTGTTTGTGAGGAGTATCTTTGGAAGGGTCGTCCTTTAATTTTCTGCATATTGAAGTTGCTCCATGTGGTGAGTTAGAGCATGTTTATACATCCTAACTACGCTCCTTACATAATATTCAAACACTCTTGATGGTTGATCTCGACTCCATCACACATTGGATAGGCATTGGTCTTGGAAATTCACAGTGCCTTAAATTCTAAAGAATATCACAAACATATTTTGAAGTATTTCCCTCTTTGTCCTAGAGGAGAGTTGGCCTAAAGTGAAAGGAAGAGTAGTGGTAGTGATAGTGGGCAACTTTTGTAAATGTTCCCAGGGTTTCGCTTCATTTAGGGACTTGAATATATTTGAGTGCAGGTTTGGGAGGGAACAATTAGAAAACTTAGATCTTCAAGAGCTAATAATAGGAGCATTGGAGGTCCAATTCAAAAACCCAAAGAAGTGTTTTGAACCTCTTCCAACAATGCACACACCTATCAGGTTGATTGTTTAAAAAATTAATAGGGCTTCAAGATGCATTCAAATGGAATTCATAGATACTTTAACTTACTAAAATTTTGAACAAACTAGGAATTAAACTCATAGACACGAATACGTTGATGTCATAGGTGGGCAACTAAGTAGTGAATACCACAGAGAAATAAGTCACACAAATTAAAGATAGAGGCTACAAGATTTATGTGGTAAAACCTCTAAAAAGGAAACATCCACAGAGTAACAAAAACACTCTATTACTGCTCAAGAAGGAAAGGCTACATCAAGTACACTACTCCACTCTCCATCATACAGTGTAACATCAGGGTGAAGGAAAAATGACCCTCCATGATCTTTAAGTAGACATGGATAACTGTCATGAATGCCAAGAATATAAGGTCTGTCAAATCACTTATTCACAAGATAGAATGGGTTCATTGGATAACCCAAGTACAAAAGCACTTTAAGATATAAACACATTAGAAAGCACACATGACTAGAACATTAGACCAAATTGTTCTTAAGAAACCTCTTAATGTCTAATATCTTGATAGGCCCAAATCTAAGGGAGGAGTATTTTCAATGGTGGATAGATGGTCAAAGGATATAAATAAAGAGAGTGAAGTATTAAAAGATTTTTGAAAGGAATAGAAGAAAGCTAAAGAGGAACTTGTACAAAAAGATGATCAAGTCTCCAAGTTTTAAGCCTTTAGTCAAACACAAAGATGAGTAAATTGAAGAAAAATGATTATTGAAATGAAGAGTTGACAAGGAAATATGAAGAAAACAAAAGGTTGTGTAATTATAATTAAAATTTTCTTAGCGATGAAAAGAATGTGAAAAGACATCAAGAAGTGGCACAATCAAAGATATAGATGGAGATGTTGCCAGAACAATTGAAGAGAAAAAATGTAGGAAGTGTTGACCACCAAACCAACTAGGTGGCCAACCATGTATCATGCACATGTACCATGTGCATGAAGATGAGAAAGAAGTACCTAATAAAGTTTTTCAAGCAAGGCAACTCTTCTTCTTATCTTTTCTCCATGAATTTTTTGCACCCCTATAGGGATATTATAGTGATATGTTAGCATGAAGGTCTAGTTTTTGTATAACTTAGTTACCTGGGGCTTTATCATTAGGGAAGTCCTTTCATCGAGTGTTTTTTTCCTTGGATAATTAAAATTTCTCTTTAGTGATTTTAATTATCTGAGTTTTTCACTCAAAAATACCTCCAAGTGGGGAAAGGCGTTGTAATGATCGAGTCCACGGGGTGACTGAGGCCTAGGAATGTTCTATGTAACCATTGCTAGACACTATCTAAAGTCTTGTGGAATTTCATTAGGTTTTACCTAGGATTTTTTAATTTTTGGTGATTAAAAAATGTCCCTCAACATAAAAATGTTGTAATAAAAAGAGGGTTAGATGACATCTAATGCCCACGAATTGGGGTATGGGTATTGAAAATCAATGGCATGAGTCTCCCTACACTCTTAGGCAAAGTTTGAAGTCATTCAGACAAGTCTTTCTAAGGTTTTGGTCACATTTTCCAAAGTCAGTGAAGGAAATTAGGAAAATTGGCAATTAATTAGCAGGCCAAATTTTGGAAAAGTGCCTAGAGTTACTTAGAAGGGGAAAATCAAGTTTCTAAGTGTTATATTATGTTCCTAAGGTGACTTTAGAAGAAAAAATCCCCCCCTTCCCATGCAAGTGTTTCACAAGAATGAAGATGTCGCAAAGGGCAAGGGGGGCGCCCTCCCTCTTCACAGAAATTGAGATAATTGAAAATAAGCCAAAGTAAGGGTCCCACTTTGGTGGTTTCCCCCTTTGGCCCTAGAATGAAGATTAAAAATGTTAGAGGGGGGTTTTCTCCCCATTTCTATTTGATTTCTCACCCTAGGAGGTGCCCCCAAGAGAAGTGGTTCCCCTCTTTGAGCTGCCACTCTCTCATTTTGACAAGAGGCTTGCATGCACTTGGGCTCTCTCCTCACTCATTTCCTATTTAAGGAGGCTTCCCTTCCTCATTTGGGTTACACAAAATCTCTCATCCTCTCACTCTCTTGCTCTCTTTTGCTTCCATTTTGTTTTCATTCTTTGAGATTACTGTAATTTCCAGCAATTGGGCATTTTTAATAAAAAACTTTGGAGGAGATCTTGTGTTGTTTGGCAGTGACTTGCTCCCATTTTCTCATGTTTTTTCAAGTACAAGTGAGGCCAAAGAGGCAAATTGTTTTTTCTTGGTAAGATCTTCTTAGTTTGTGTAGATCTTATAAGTTTTTCTCTCTTGCATTCAAGAACCTCAAGCATTTCTTGGTTGAATAGTTTGATTTCTTTAATCGTCGTGAGAATCTCACCTCTCTTTGTATTTGTTTAGCTTATCTTTCAAGTTGCAGGTTATCCGGATTGAAGAGTGTGATTCTTTGGTTAGATGCCCCACTTCTTCAACCATTTGAAGAGCAAAGAACACACTAACTCCATACTTAAATTTTTTTTGCATTTTTCTTTATCTTTATTTGCATCTTCAAGTCTAGTTTAAATATTCATTTTACAAGTTATTTGAAGCCATTGATTCTATAATTTGTATTACATATCTTGAGCAAATTTTTACACTTGTATGCAAGGTGTCCCAAAGTGATTTTGGGCATCTTTTACCACTTTTTGCTTGTTTTTTTTGTAGGTTTAGGGTTTTACAAGGGGAAACTCTCTCAAAATTTGAGCAAAAAATAGTGCAAAGAACCCCTAAGGGTCACCACTTCAAAACCCATTGCCTCAAAGTGGTCAAATCTTCATTCTCTTTCCCACTTTTCCTACATCTTTACTCTTGTTTCTTTTGCTGAAATTTCTTTCGTTGTAACAAGTTCAAGAGACTCTCTTGGACTTGATTCTTTGTTTGATTTTCAAAGTTATATTTGAGGTTTATTTTTTGCCATCACTTGCATGCAAAGGAGGTAGGGCTTTCCCACCCTTGCATTGCCAGTGAAGAGGGTCTAGGGCTTATTATTTTCCATTATTTACTTTTAATTGCTTGCCCCATCTCTTTTTTAGGGAGAGAGTTGTGAGGCTAGGTTAGCATTCGTTATTCTTTGAAATTTGCCATCCATTGCATGCAAAGGAAGTTGGGCTTGCCCACCCTTGCATAGCAATTGAAGAAGGGCTAGAATAATTTGTTTTCTTTCTGCGAGTTTATTTTTTTTGCCTCATCCTTTCCATTCGGAAAATGGATTGAGTGGCTAGGATTAGTTTGTTATTTGGCTTTATTTTATTTTTTGTCCACACCTTGTAAGTGATTTGGCTTTTCCATCCTTGCAATATCGTGCTAGCTAGTGTAGTTAAATTTCTTTAAAGTTTTTTTTAATTCTTTTTTTCTAAGTAAATAAACATTGCCCCAATCTTTGCCCCGTATTCACTCCACTTGCCAGTTGGTTTGACCTTGTGTGACAAGAAAGGGAGAATATTTGAGTTGCTAGATTAATAGGCACCGAAATTTTATCTTGATAAGAAATTGAGAAAAGAAAGGTTGACCTATGGAGCCAGAGGGGTAGAGACTGTTGGGAGCCTCGTGGCACTTAGTCTCCTCCTGTTGAGCACCTAACAATCTTTGAGATTGACTTTGTGGAGCTAGAAGGGAACCTTGTGTTATTTTGTTGAGCACCTAACAATCTCTCTCAAATCGTAAGAGATAAGTGTTAGGGGTAGACACATTAGTTTGGTTGTACTTTTATTGTTTCACAAGTTAATTTCCCTAAGTTCAAGTGAGACCTAAAATGAACTAAAACTTACGGGACGACTTGCAAAACACTACAATCTCTTGTTTCATTCTCAATTTTGCTTTTAAAGCATTTTCAGTTCAAGTTATTTACATTTTCAGGTCAAGTTACATCTCATGGTTACATTTTATTTAATGCAAGTTGAGTTATATTAATGAACAATTTATTGTATTGAATGATCTAAGGATTTTGGAAGCATTTCATTGCAAATTCTTGTCTATTTGTATTTTTACATTATTGTGTATTGTATTTTCCAAAGCCCAGTAGAATAGGCACTGGAATTGAATAGTTGTTTTTGTCTTTCTTGTAATTGCATTTGATTTAATTCGAAAGCAAGGTGTGTCTGTCATTGAAAACCATTGCATATTTGCATGGTTGCATGTCATCAAACTTAATTTAAACCTTAATAAATTCTATCTCCCGATTCAAATCTTTAAGAAATTAAGTAAGTAGGGACTATCCCCCTTGACCTTTAGGGAGTTGGGTCTAAATGGAGGACTTAGGAATCAAGGTGACATTGGGTTCTAAACTCATAGTTGCCTTCGAGAACACACCTAGTGGTTGGAAGACTTTTCCACGGTCAAGTGTGTGTTATCACCAACCTTGTAGTTGCCTATGTGAGATGGATCTAGGATGGATGGTAGAGGGACAAACAACTAAGGAGGTGGAACCAAGATTGCCTCGACTCCCTAATAGATGGTTGTCAGGCCAATCGAGGCAGTCTTCACTTTATGTTATCTTAGCCCAAGACAACAATGGGGGAAATCCTAATCTACTCCCGATAGGAGAGATCAAACCTAGACACCAGATCAGATGAAATGGACTTGAGGTACGTAAGGTGTAAGGTGATGGAAACCCTAGATCTTTGGATGACGTCATTAGGTGAACCAAGGCTTTGGATCAGGGTTTAGGAGATATAAGATTTGATTCAAGCTGGGACATAGATGACCTCTGGGGTAAAAACTAGATCTGGGGTTAAGGTACTAGCAAGAGGTGAAGATATCCATTGCCTTAGGAAACGTGACCAAGGCAGAACAAGTGAGACCGGGATTGGGGCTATCTAGTACCAAGGATTAGACTCGACAGAAGGTATGACGTTGAGGAGAAGGTCAAAATGCAAGGGAAAAAGGCAAAAGAAGGGGTAGCGCTAGGATTGGAGATCAGTGCCTTTAAGATCTAGGGAAATGGAGTCACTTTCTCCTCAATGTTGAAGAAGACCCACCAGTATTTAGACCCGATCTACAAACCCAAAAAGTAGTTTTGCCGAAACAGATCAAATTTCAAGAAAGGAGGGCAACATGGAAGGTAGCGCTAGGGTTTGAAGACCAGTGTTTCTCAGATCTAGGGAAACAGAGTCACTTCTAGCTCAGCGTTGAGGAAGACCCACTTAGGGTTGGGCCTGATCTACATGACCTAGAAATGGTTTGCCGAGAACTCAAGCGGATTGAGCCATAATATTTTTTGGTTTTTTATATTTAGGGTTTTGAGAATAAAATTGGAAGTACAAATGCCATTGGATTGAGATCTTGGAAGAGAAGCACTAACCTATAGATCTTACCTTGTAGATGCCTTGATGATGATGATCCTTGCTATCCCGATCAATTTGAGAAGATTTGAGTGAGTTCTATGCTCAACGTTTTGCCCCAAGAAGCCAATGCACCCTCTCTTTTGCTCAACAAACGTCAACCATATCAGATTTGCTGCATCATGAGAAAAAAACATATGCTACAGAAAAATAGCAAGATGAAATCATAGATTGCCTTGATGCTAATGAAAACCCCTGATATAAAACGCATCCAAGCCAAGCGAGTTGAGGGAGCCCTGCAAAAACGCCCAAGTTGAAGTCACCCTCCTGTAGACAAGACAATGTTTCCCGAAAAAAAATATAGATCTCACATCAAATACCCAAATGCTAGGAAGTAGAAGATTTTCCAATCACCATCTAAGAACACCAGATGCAAAGGAGATCCAAGAATTTCCACAAGAAATATTTTTCTAGTATCCAGATCCAAGAGCCAAAGACCCCCTTTACAAACAAGAAGATCTCTCCTTTAAATAGGAATGAGAGAACCAAAATCCTAACCACTTTTCAAATGAGTGGCTAAGATTAAAAGATACAACTGTTCTAATCAACGGTTGAGATGAGCTCAACATACAATACATGGATCAATCCAATAATATAATATAAAAAGTGGACTAAATCACCCTAGGAGAGGAGATCCCACTCAACAAAAAATAAATGAAGCACATGGTGGGTCCAGGGAGTGTTAACTAACTCCCTTTGGGTGTCCCCATGGCACAATAAAAATAATATAATTATTAACTGTGAAATTGTGTCTCCTTGAGGAAATCGTGAGCCTCCAAAAGCTCCAGAAAATAAAATAATATGCCCGAAAAAATAGATGTGGGCCCATCCAAGTGTTGCAACTGCTGGAGAAGTGGAAGACATCACCCTCGTCATCGAAACTCATCCCATGCCATTTCCATTTCTCAATAGCCCAAATCGGATTCTTTAGTATCCATTTTAATTATTTTTTATCTGCCTCAGAAAACTTGATATGCCACAAATTGCCTCCTAGGGTGCTTGCGTTATCCAATTGAGCCCACCAAGCTCTCTGGGAGAGGGGTAATATGGTACAATCAAGTGGTTGGACTTGCTATCCCTCATACAACGCCCTAGGAGATCCAAGAAAGATATCTCCCCGCTTGACATGCCATCAAGTATGGCAAAACTGCACCAGAAGGGTACACTGAGCCAAATCATCTCTGCAAGTGGCCGAAACTGAAAACAAGCTGTCTCACTGGACTCAGAGAGTCCAAATCCATCTAAGGTGTATACTCATAGCCCCTCTAGGTCTCTGTATGATCATCTACAACATCTAGATAGACAAAATAATAATCTGTAAGTGACCACTTAAGCAGTAATATAACTCAGGCTAGCATCCATCTACTGCAAGTGTTCATAGGTCAAGACATGCTCTACAAATCATTCAAATAACACTTATAACAAATAGTAATCATTTCATTGGCGATCTATCAACCACATACAAAGGATTTCATTTATTAACTATAACTCAGACCAGACTTTCAAGACCATACTCACTTCATAGTTGTAATCATTTTGCTAGTGAAGGGTGAGGGCTAAAATTCACAAGGCTAGGCCAAAGGGTGACTACCAACTTGACATTATGACACTTCGGAATATGGAAAGGTGATACTCACTCTAGCATATGATAGATAAGCAACAACAAAGGGGATGGTAGTGTTTCACAAATGGGTGAGTTAATTTAGAGGTGCTTATTCACCTTGACAAATGCTCACAATCCAACTCAATACAAGTAAGGCCAAAAATCCTTAGATATAACTTTTAGGAACCATTGCTTTTTTGGGCCTTTGATTTTCCATAGCCATGGTCCATGTTTTTCTTACATGGATTTTTATTATTCAAGCTTGATGCATTCATGTATTTTGAAAAACACTACTTTTCATCAATGTTTTAAGATATTCTTTTCATTGTACTTCAAAGCCAATTTCATTAGGCTAGCCTTCCATTCACGTATGTTTAAAAACACTACTTTTCATGAATGGGCTTTTTCATAAGATATTTATTTCATTTCCAAACACATTGTATTGATGGCAGCGCTACTTGTTTCAAGTTAGCCAACACAACCTAGGCAACTCAGAGCTGAGACACAAATAAATAGGGAGGCTTATCCAATCATAGAGGCTCTAGTGGGGAAAAGTCCTCCATGCCACAAGTCAAGTAGTAAGTCGGGTCGGAAACATAATTGGAAGGTAATGGATGGGTGAAGGCAGTGAGTGGTGAAACCAACACTAGCAAGCCAAAGTATGGTGGGAATGACTACCTAAATTCTTCCTAAGGAGGGTAAAACCAATGAGTATAGATTAAGAACTTCCGAGTCTGAGTAAGGACATCAATACATAATATTAATACATCCAAGTCCATATATTTATATGACCGCCAGATCATGCCACTAAATGCTAATACATGTCACAAGAATGAGTATAAGAGCAATGGTAACCATAACACAAGATAATATAAGTCGAGTCATAACATGTAAATAATCCATCTGAACCAACATCTGTCCAATGAAAAAACACTGATACATCTCTGGGCACTACTAACTGCTCTGCAAATGGCTAAATGACTACATCAGTCCTCAAATCTGAGTGTCCTGAGACTTAGTCAATGCATGGGAGAGTGCTATAGTCCATTAATCAAATAATGGTCCATCATAAATGCTCATCTCATTATCTCATATGTAGGGGACCTGGCTGAAAAGTGTACTGAAATCTGAAAAAATAGTATATGGTAGCCCGACTACTATATATGTGATAACTTCTGGCTCCAGCTGGGACAAGTGCTTTGTTGAATAGAGCGCGTGAGAACCTCAGGATCTCTAGTCCTTGCACTCTGCTACAAGCATCCTCGATGCATCCTTCCAGCTCTTCAATTGCTGCCAAAATATCACCAACTACTTGCAAAATGTCCAGAGCTATACCAAACTCACAGATCGGTCGTCAGCACACTGTGTGGATAAAATAAAATACTCAAACTAAAATGCATGAAACTGAAAAGTATAAAGTAAGTCTAATCTATAACCATAACTTTTAAGAAAAAGTTTGATTTTTTATTGTGCAGGAAAAATGGTAAAGATGAAGACTACATTAAGAGCTTTGGAAAACAAGCTTTAGGCAAAGACAACAAGGTGCAAGACTGACAGGCTACACTACTACCTAAAAGGCTTATTCAGGTCCTACCCACCCTACTCTAACTAGTTTAGACAAGTGTCAAGTAAAATCATAAATCCAATGCAACCACTTGTTGAACGAATCTATTGAGCTTTCTTTACAGCTAATGACCCAACAAGCCAGAGATGGTTTAAAAGTAATGTAAATGAAAATTGAAACCATTCAAACTTGGTGTTTGAAGTTCACAGAAAGATCTGGACAATACGTAATGAAATCATGCCAGGGATGAGATTGATTGTTGCAAACTTTTTCCATCCAAAGATCGATATGATCATAAAATTTATGCAATTTTAAATTGGATGAAGAAAAGAATACGATACATGATTCATCCCTCCTAGGCCATCATTGTTTCCCTCATCTTTCTGGTTAGCACACTCAATCATACTCACATCATGATCAATGGTGAAGCAACATAGGGACAAATTAGAGATCATTAAACTAGAAATTGAGATCAACCCCATTTGTTGTTTAAAAAATGAGAAAATATGGAATTGGTCTTTATAGAGCTTTTCATTCACCCAATAAAAGAAATTAGCAAGGTTGAAAGCATTATGCACCAAGGATGAATGGATAAAATGTTTTACCATTTGACCATTTGGCACTTTTGAGACTCTATATCGCATGATACCATAGAGAAGGACTTCAAAAGCTGGGATGGGAGGATGGATTGACAAATTAAAACTTGATTTGTATCACCTAAAGGTGTTAACACCAATCTTGCATGTGATATGGGACATTTGCTAGAGAAATTGGCAAGATTAAAACTAACATCCCAAGAACTAGACTCACTATGATTAATCTCCTCAACCATATCACCTTGATCAAAAGTATGATGGGGAATAGTAACAATATTACAAGAATCATTCCTTGGAGGCTCTTGATGATTATTTGGACACAAATTCTAGTTCGAAAGATGTGACAAAGAAGGCTCTAGGTCAAGCTCGCTCACTAGTATATCATCATCATGTGGTTGTTCTTCTTCGGATCGTTCACTACATTCAACTAAGGATACATGATCATCATCATGATAAGGAAAAATATCAATATGTTCATTTCTAACTTCCTTGTCATCCTTACAAACTTGGTCTTCAACCACAATATGACCACATGATTGGTCCTCAACGGACATTTGATTAATCTCAACCTTTTCTTCTTTTGCAGAGACAAAGTCTGAATCCAGATTCGAATAGCTTGAATACTGGCTCAAATTATCATCAATTAGGCAATGACTATGGGGTTGCTCTTTTAAAGGCTCTATAATGGACTCACAAATGGAAGGCTCAACTATAGATGTTTCTTGATGGTGATTGTTAGGTTCCCTTCCACGGATTAAATCCAAGATTTGCTCTGTGACTGCTTTAGGTAATAATAACAGAGTATCTTGTATGATTTGATTGATATCCCTCTTAGTTTCAGCATGAGGTTTTGAAACATTATCCTCAAAGTACTTTGTAACATTCTTATGGATTGCTCATAATTTGGAACATTCAGGAGAGGAATGATTCAATTGAGAAAGCAAATTGCCAATATACTGATTATAATCATTGCTAGATTCACACTTTAAAGAATTATCAGTGTTCCTACCCCACTTATCTATTAACAGATCTGTGAACATGTCATACCCAGTGATGGGTTCTGGTGCTAAATGATCAAACCATAGTTGAAAATCCCCTCGCAAGGATTCTCCTAAGGCTCGCATATAAACATCCTCATTGTTTGCACCTCTAATTTCCATGTAATCCCAGAGAATATCCAAATGACTTTCAATAGATATATCCTTATTTCCATTAAACTGGGGCAACCTCCTAGTGTAATCGTTTGGCATAGGATGAGGTGCCCCCGGTATTTCAGAAAAGTCAAAAGGAGACTGTTTGTCTTGTTTTTTAACAGCTCTAGTTACTAGGCTATAAGGCTTTGTCTGGGACTGACTTCTAGGTTTATGCCAACTTACAAATTTATCAGGAGTAGTCACGACAAAACTTGTATTACATTGATGAAGAGGATTACAAGGATCATTCACTTGATGCTTGCTTACTAGCCCACTCGGGATGGTTGGGAAATATTTATTGCATGGGTGAGGAAATTGTTGGGTATCATAAAGATTGTGATAACTAGATTCATACCCATAATCATGCTCGAGATCATCCTCATACTCGTAATCTAATTGCCTTCCAAGTTCATTTATGCTTTTATTTAATTCCTTCACGCATATGATAAATATATCTGAATTCATTACGATTTATGGGATGGGTTCGCTTCTCAGTGGAGTCGTGTTGTGGAGTCGCTAGGTGAACGAATTGCCATGTTCAGCAACGGATGATGTCGTAGGAGAGGTAAGGAATGTGGAACCAAGGTAGGGCTCTACCTCCCCGACAACGACGCCAAAACATACTTTCAGGTGTCCAAAACATACCAGAAGGCAATATTTGGCTAAAAGAACATCAAAGTGGCATTTAATTACAAAAAATGCATTAATCTGGCACTAAGGTAAAAATTTGAATAAGTGAAATTTTCAAAATTCAAATTTTATTGAGTATGAAATGACATGGCATGTGGCCCCCATGTCATACAACCCCCATCCATTTAAAAAGCTTGCAAAGTTTGGGTTAAGTTCGAGGCAACGAGTGTTTAAGTGAAGGATGGCGTCAAAACTCCAATGGAATCACTAGAATGGTGCGAGTGTTGCGCTAGCACTATGGAGTGGACCCCCCTTATATCCATATCACATTAAAACTTTGGTTTAGTTTAAAGTTATTTACCATACATCAAAGTTTGGGCAAAAACGAGTATGTTATTGGTGAAGATCGCTCACGTCATGTTTGAGTTGTACAATAACGTGAGGTATGAAGAGAATGGGATTTGAAATTGACGAGTTGGCTTTGGTAGGTGGAGTGAGGTCGCCTACCTCATTTGAGGTGGCACCTCCTCCATACTAACCGTCCAATTAACTGGAAAATCACCCCATCGATTCCTCAGGTTACTCAAGTTCAACTGAACTTGATCCTCAGTGTTGGTGGTGCTCCCTTGGGTCTCTCATTTCTTGTTTAAGCAAGTCACTTCTCCATTGTTTGAGATCGAAAGGTTGAACCTCTGCTTGCATACATTGTCATATTTTTTCTGAGTATTGTTAATAAAAGGCTTTGGAGGCAATTTTCGTGTGGGATCTGTTGTTCGCCGATTGCACACCAACAGTAGAAATCAATTGAAAGCTGTCTCCTCACTTAGGAAAGTGGGAGAGGTGTGACTTTGGGGGGCAAGCACAGAGCTAGGTACTGTCACCTACTCCTAACTCCTCCATTTAGGCTAACTCCTAACGAAGCCAAGGGGGGTAGTCCCTACAAAAGAGTTTCTATGGCTCTTAAGTTGTTAAAGTGTTTTTTGAAGGTTGCAGATGCAGATGGGTGTTTTTTAGGAGTTATTATAATTTGAAGGTGTTTTATTTATTATGAATGTGACACAAGATAAAAAAAAACAATCCACGTTGCAATAAGAGATTAAAAGATAAATTTAAATTCTAGACATCAATTAAACATTCAGCGATAACAATTATATTAAGCCATAGACAATTGATCAAATAATATAATTATGCAAAACAAAACAATGACCAGTGCCTTATGGAGTCAACGAAGCTGAAATGCGCTAGAGAATTAAACACAAGTTTGGAATTTAAACCAATGAGTGTTAGATTGTGCAAGTGGTCTTGGTAAGTTTTAAGGATTTTAATGGTGATCTTGCTTAAGATGTCTGGGAATCCTAACTGGAAATACTTTCAGTGGCTTTGTTTGAAGACATGACGGACCTGTCTGGAATCACAAGCTAGGTGTTCAATAACTTAACCAATGAGTGTCCAGATTGGGTTGCTCGGCACCCACACTTGGAATTTGCCCACTACATGAGTATTTTATCGAGGCAACGCCGGCGCGTTGGTTATGGGGAAAAAGTTTTAATTATGTTGTTATTGCGGTCTTAGCAAATCCGTTCACCGTTCTGAGTACGAGCCCAACTTGAAAATCGGCAGAGCATACTAGGTGAAGGATATCAACGAAGTAAATTAATTAGAGGGAATGTGGCTTGAAAGATTTTATTAAGTCAATTAATTAAGCTCTCCGACAGATAGCGCTTTTGACCTTGTCTTATGCCAAAGGTTCAAGAGTCTTATCTAATCTAAATGCCTAATGCAAGGATGTGCAAAACTAATGATGCTCTCCGATAGAGAATGCTCTTGACTTGTGTTTTTGCAAGTTGAAGAATATTACTTATTGATTAATTTATTAAACAATGAAAAAACAACTCTCCGATAGAGAGCACTCTTGATCTACAAAGTGAGATTCAAGAGATTTCTACTTTAAACAGTTGAATTACTTATGAAAGATACAAAAACTTAAAAGATGAAGTAATCAACTTAGTTAATGAAACAAAAAGGGCTAATCTAACAATTAGTGCCTACTTTGCAAAAAATGAAACTATTCTATGTACTTGAAATAAATCTAAGCTAAGAACCAAGACACTCTTTCCCCAAATGGGGAAGAAAAACCAAATATGGGAGGCCTTATCCCACTTAGCCTTGTTTTATTAATGAAGTACAAATGCCTTGGGAATTTAATCCTTGTAAGAAATTTGAGAAGTAACTTAAGTAAAAATGAAAAACTCCTATGAGTTTGTACAAAGGAGAATGACTTCTTTTTTCGTTTTGGATCCTTGTCTTTGGATCTAGTTCTGCTTGCTCTTTCTTGTTTGGTTTTGCTTTTGGTTCACCTGTGGAAACAAGCTTTAAACAAGGACTAGTAAGCGTGTTAGGAAACCAAGTTTAACCCGTGATTCAAAAAGATTAAGTAGATGAGAAGACAAGTGCCTTGTGAGATGAAACAAAAGATCAAAACAAAGGAATGAGACCCAAAATCAAAACTTGGAAAAAGACCAGGCAAGCTCACCGATTTTTATGTAAAATGCACGATTTTTGACGAAACGACTTGGGACTTTTTGCAAATTTAAAATTAAAGATTTTTTGGCATTTTAGGCTAATTTTCAGAATCTGGAAAATAACAGAAAATTGCAGAAAATCAGTATAAAATAGCAAGTACAAAATTCCACGTTTTTCGAGAAAAAGTCAAAATAAAAAAAAAATTGAAATTTTTTTCTTCTAATTTTTATGCTAATTTCCAGAATTGAAAAATAGCAGAAAAATGTCAAAAATCAGCCAAAAAACATCAAGCATGAAATGGCACGTTTTTCGAGAAAAAGTACAAAAACTTGAAAAAATGAAATTTTGGAAAATTTTTGAAAAAATTTCTGATTTTTATGAATTTCCAGAATTAAGAAAAAGAGAAAAAACTCAGAAAAAACCAGCAAGCCTAAAAGTGGAAAATTTGCACGTTTTTTGAGAAAACTCGTGCACGTTTTCCAAGGCAAAAAGAAAGATAGATTTACAAAAATGGAAATGGAACTAGATCTTTAAAAGTGGGCTTTTAGAAAGATGGATCTAGCTTTAAAACAATAGATCTAAAGTTAGAAAGCCTAGATCTAACTTAGTAGAAGCCAAGCAAGCTTGAAATGAAGATTTAGATGACTTGATCACTTCTATAAAAGTGGAAAAGAGGTAGGATAGAACCTTGAAAATAAAGATCCACTTGTAATAACCAATGTAACCGAGAGGATTTTTTGAAGTTTGTAGGAGAAGGAAAGAAAGATCCGAGACCGCTTGCAACTCTGCAAACAAAATATATTAATAATGGAACACTTGTATGGTGAAGGTATTAGGTGCAGAAAGCTCCAACTAGATGCAATCCCTGAAGACACAAACACTCAATGCAGATTTGATTAGAAGTCTAAGTACTAGATTGTTAGTCTTCAATAAACATAATAATCAAATTGCAATACAAGAGTAGGGTGAAAGAGATATTACTTCACATAGGATGAAGACACAATGCCAAAATCCCATCAAATGACCTCCAAAGTCTCAATATTTTATTAACAAAAGAAGCTTACAAAATCCAACAGAGTTTCTATGCCAAACTCTCCATCCAAATAGAGCTAAAGGAGCCTCTATTTATACAATGAGATCAAGCTAAAACCCTAAAACCAAATCACATAACCTGATCGGCTCGGTCACCTAACTGAGAGCCCAGACCTAAAAATGAAGAGCTGGGAGTGAGGGGAGACCTCCACCTAGGTATGGAGGAGCCATTGCTAGGTCTGGAGTGGCAACTGCTGCTGTTATCTTCAGTCTTTACCTCGATCAAATCATCAAACCAATGAATGCTCTCCATTTCATCCAATTCGGGCGTTTAGCTGGAGATGACAAATTCGTTAATTGAATATATCTTTATTGCTCACTGAATGCTGACTAAAGCTGAGTTATGATAACTCCAATCATCATAAATGCCCATTGAGATGTCATTTAGCCTTTTATTTCACTGAATTTGGATTAATTTGGAGAGTTTTAATTTTCTCCAAAATAATCATTTTTTAATAAATAATCATTTTTTTCCTTGAAAATGATTTTTTTGAGAAAAAGAGCGTTATGTGTCCGATTGATGATCTGAAAGTTGGATCTGACTAGCTAGCCGATCAAGAATGATTTTTGGCTTAAGGTTAGAGCTTTCAATCACTGAAAACGGGGTTCGGATGACTAACATATTACAAATGGGATTTTTCCAATTAATTTATGGAAAAATTAATAAAAAAACTTAGGGAAATAATTAAAAAATTAAAAAATTATTTTTTAACCCGTCCGGTAAAATTTTTTCGGAAAATTTTTAAAGGTCCTATTGACTTAGGACAAGACCATGCTCTATTCTAACAATGCCTAGTAGGTTTATAAACACTTAGTTGGGCTCTAATAACCCCCCAAGGCCCAGAATTCAAAATCAGGCATTCCAGCTTTGGAGGAAGCGGGAGAAAACCTCGTCAATTATACTTGGCTATAGGCAAATCATAATTGTCAAGGGAAAAAGACTCCTTGGAATACCTTAGTTGAGATTCTACGTCTTAGGAGATCGAACCACTTAAAATACCCTACTAGCACATTTTATTACAAACCCCGAGGGGCCATGGTCAAATATATTCAAATGAAAAATTGGCTAGCCAATATTTGTTAGACATGAAGACAGATCAACTTATGCACTGGAATCAAACATTTATCATGTTTGTTAACTGGCGGCTTCTCAGCTAATCCAATTATGGTACAAATAAGTGGATAACATGATCCATAGATGTCTGGTTGATGTTCTCTTTATGCTAAATCATTGAGGTAATCTGTATCAACTCTTTTCATAGTTTGCAATTGTTGGGATTACTTGTCTTTGTAAGGAAATTTACATTTCGGTAAGAATAGGAAGTGATTCTTGTTAGGTTACTTCTTATTGTGGAATATATGAGACTATCAAGTGCTACATGATTTATTTTTTAAATCTATAATACTGCTTGTCTTGCTATCATTTCACACAGGTGCTTTTAATTGCCTTTGTATTTTGTTGAAGGTATTTTACAGGAAACCTGAGTTGGAGCATTTGATGAGCGAGTGGGCTCTCTCTCTTCTCTAGTAATTTTGAAAGAAGAAGCATCATCCCTCTGATCTCACCAAAGGAGGCGTCACCATCCCTTTTCGACTTCTTGTTCCGTCTGGTTTTATCACTTCTTGATCCAAAATTGTCAAGTTTGCTTTGATTATTGTTACTTTGCTTAGATGTACATTTCAAAGACATATCTAAAGTAGATTTAAATTCCTAAATCTAGATCTATTTGAGTAATTAAAAGTTATTTTTTAAAATGTCAGATTTAGCCTTATTCTCTCAAGTTTAAAGTTAAAATTTAAAAGTACTTGGTTAAGAAGACCAAAGAGCCTTCATTTTATTTATTTGGCATATAATGCTTGAGATTTTGCTTGCCAATCTCTTTAAAAAGGAAAGCAAAGATCCTAAGTGTTGTTCGCCGATTGCACACCAGCAGCAGAAATATTCCGAAAGCTGTCTTCTCACTTAGGAAAGTGGGAGAGGTGTGACCTTGGGGGCAAGCACAGAGCTAGGTACTGTCACCTACTCCTAGCTCCTCCGTTTAGGTTAACTCCTAACGAAGCCAAGGGGGATAGTCCCTACAAAAGAGTTTTCTAAGGCTCTTTAAAATTGTTAAAGTGTTTTAATTAGTTGCGGATGCGGATGGGTGTTGTTTAGGAGTTATTTATAATTAAGTGTGTTTGTTTATTATGAGTTTGACACATAAAGCAATCCACGTTGCTAGCAAGAGATTAAAAGATAAGAAATAATTCAAGACTTAATAAATGTGCATTCACAGATAGAAATTAAAGAGGCCAAAGACAATTGATCCCAATATAACAATTATGCGGCTTAAAAGACCAGTGCCTTGTGGAGTCAAAATATTGAAAATGCGTAAAGGAATTAACAGCAAGTCTTGAAATAAAACTGTTGAATATTAGGTTGTGCAAGTGCTCTTGGTATATTTTTAAGGATTTTAAGTGATCTTGCTTAAGGTGTCTGGAAATCCTAACTGGAAATACCTTCAGTGGCTCTGTTCGAAGACATGACGGACCTGTCTGTAATCACAGCTAGGTGTTCAATAACTTAACCAACTGTGTCCAGATTGGGCTTCTCGGCGCCCACACTTGGAATTTGCCCACTACCTGAGTATTTTATCGAAACAACGCCAGTGCGTTGGTTATGGGGGTAAAATTTTTAATTAAATTGTTATTGCGGTCTTAGCAAGTCCGTTCACTATTCTGAGTACGAGCCCGACTCGAAAGTCGACAGAGCATACTAGGTGAAGGATATCAACGAAGTAAGTTAATTAGAGGGGTGTGTGTCGAAATTTTTATTAAGTTAATTAATTAAACTCTCCGACAAAGAGTGCTCTTGACCTTGTCTTATGATAGAGGTTCAAGAGTCTTATCTAATCTAGATGCCTAATGCAAGGATTATGCAAGACTAATGATGCTCTCCGATAGACAGTGCTCTTGACTTGTGTTTCTGCAAGTTCAAGAGTCTTACTTATTGATTAATTAGTTAAACTAGCAAACAGTAAAATGCATGAATATAAAAGAAAGACAGTTAAACAAACTCTCCGACAGAGAGCACTCTTGATCCACCTTATGGTGAGATTCAAGAGATTTTGGTTCTTTTTAAGATTAACAATTATAGAGAAAGATACCACAATGTAATTAATAAAGTCTAATCTAACAATTAGTGGCTATACTTAATGAACAACTAGCAATTAGTGGAAATGAAAACTAAGTCTAATCGAAAGAACTAAGCTAAGTGCTTAAAGTTAAAACTACACACTAAGAAAACATAAAAAAGAACACAAGACACACTTCCACCAAATAGGGGAAGTAGAAAGATGGGAGACTTGCTCCCACTAGCCTTTTTATTAATTTGTTACAATGCTTGAAGTTTGGAGTCCTTTGTGATCTTGAGAGTGTCTTCAAGGCAACCTGTAGAATGGGGATTAAGAAGGGGGAAAAAAGAAAGTTTCTTCCAACTTATTTCTTAGATTTTTTGCCAGCATTCCCGCTTGACCTGTCATAGAAAGAGAAAAACCAGCAAGCTATTTTCCTACAAAATGATGGGTTAAACAATAGAATACACTACAAACATACACCTAGTACTTGAACAAAATATAGGAACTTTGTGCTATTTCAAGTAGTAACTAGATCTAAGAGAAAATGCATAATATTTGACACTTCTTAGATCTAGAAATGAAAGCAAGTAGATGCAAAAGATTAGCTTTATAAATCAGAATTCTACTCGTAAACATAAAGTAAAATAATGAAATTTTTTAACTTTAGGGTGAATGGAGAAGATAAACCACTTGGATCTTGAATCCTTGAAACCACTTTGGATCCCAATAGCATGCAGCTGCTAGATGTATATGCTTTACTCCAAGAAAAGGAGATGCAACTTAGCTCAACCTTTTACTTGGTACGGTGAAGTGATCTGCAAACACAATCTTATACACTTTCCAATATGGGGTTTAAAACATGTATTATTTACTAATCAAGTCTCAAAAGCATGAAATACAGCTGAATAAAACAATGCTCTTTAAGGCTTTTGAAAGTAAATGAAATAAATAGGTAACTTGAAAGCTACAAATACCTATTCTTACGTATTTTTATAAGCCCTCTAAAGCATGTATTAATCTCCACAAATTAACAAAAGTAAAGAAACTAAAACAATATCACCTCATTAGCCGGAACATATGCATCTAAGATCTACACAGCATGAGCCTCCAAAGCCTTTCTTTATTACAAAATAGGTTGCATAAGAGCAACAAGCATTACAATATTTCAGCAGAGGTTCTTTACATCAATCATCCACCCAAATAGAGGTAAAGGAGCCTCTATTTATACAATGAGAGAGTGCTAAAACCCTAAAACCAAATCACATAACTTGACCGGCTTGGTCACATAACTGAGAGCCCAGACCTAAAATGAAGAGTTGAGAGTGAGGGGAGGCCTCCACCTATGCAAGGCGCCCCCACTCCAACCCTAGCCACTGAAAACAACCCAAAACTGAACCCACACGTGTGGAAGGCGCCCCCATGTTGAGGAAGGGCATGAATGGATGAAGGAGGCGTGAGTCTGCATAGGAGAGCCATCTGTTAGGTCTGGAAACCACATATGCTAGGTATGGAGGAGCCACTACCCAGTGATCGTCAGTGCAAGCTTCTGTTCTGCCTCGATCAAAACACCGGACAAATGAATGCTCTCCACCTCATCCCACATGTGAGCTTAACTGAAGGAGGTGCAATTGCTAAGTGAAGGTGTCATTTATATCACTGAATGCTGACTGAAACTACCTTTCGTTCACTCCAATGCTCATTAATGCCCAATGAGATGTCATTTAGCCTTTTATTTTGCTGAATTTGGATTAATTTGGAGAGTTTTAATTTTCTCCAGAATAATCATTTTTTTCCCAAAAAATGACTTTTTTGAGAAAAAGAGCGTTGTGTTCGATTGATGATCTGAAAGTTGGATCTGACTGGCTGGCTGATCAAGAATGATTTTTGGCTTAAGGTTAGAGCCTTCAATCACTGAATTCGGGGTCTGGATGACCGTCTTATTACAAACGAGTTTTTTCCAATTAATTTATGGAAAAATTAATAAAAAAAGCTTAGGGAAATAATTTAAAAAATTAAAAAATTAAAAAATAATGTTTTAACCCGTCCGGAAAAAAAATTTCGGAAAATTTTTGAAGGTCCTATTGACTTAGGACAAGACCATGCTCTATTCTAACAATGCCTAGTAGGTTTATAAACACTTGGTTGGGCTCTAATAACCCCCCAAGGCCCATAATTCAAAATTGGGCATTCCAGCTTTGGAGGAAGCGGGAGAAAACCTCGTCAATTATACTCGGCTATAGGCAAAGCATAATTGTCAAGGGCAAAAAACTCCCTGGAATACCTTAGTTGAGATTCTACATCTTAGGAGACCGAACCACTCAAAATACCCTACTAGCACATTTTATTACAAACCTCGCGGGGCCATGTTCAAAATTATTCAAATGAAAAACTGGCTAGCCAATATTTGCTAGACACGAAGACGGATCAATTGATACACTGGAATCAAACATTGAACATGTCTGTCAACCGACGGCTCCTCAGGTAACCCAACTATGGTACAAAAAGGTGGATAACACTAAGAAGGCAAGCGTCCTAGCTTGCCTTACTTAGTCATTTTCAACTAGTTTTACTTATAATTTTTTTGAAGGTTTTTCTTTTTGGAGATTGTTCGAAGACACTCTTAAAGTGTCTTTGAGCATCTTTTGTATTTAATAGCTTGCTGAGTTTTTGTAAGTATAACAAAAAGGAGAAGGAAACCTTGTCTGTTTTGCAGGAAAATGAACCACTAAGAGCTCATCAAAGTTCCCCTTCCACAAAAATATTTTCTTTTCTGTTGTAAGCATTTGGATCCCGATTTGTGGACCAAAGTGCATTCTTTAATCATTGTAAAAATTAAAATAATTTTTAGAGTAGGCTCATCAGAGTCCACTCCTCATCCCCCCTCGGGGGATTCGCATCGGTGCACATTTTTTGTGATTTGTGATTTTTATCTAGTGTTACCCTCTTTTCTTGATGGGGTTGTCCACAGAGCCGACTAGGAAGATCATGATTTTTGCACGCAGGATTACAACTCAAGTGTTGTTTTCAGTAGGAAGGTTTCGAACTACATGTCCATCCAGTATGGAACCTATACATTGCAATCATCACAACAGGTTGAATTAGAAAAGGAAAGTGAAAGCAGGTCCGAGAAGTAAACGCCAGGCATATTACCACTTATGCTTGCATCCGAGTGGAGGTTACTATTGTTTCACATGAAGAACTATGGTAAGGTAAAAAGCAGCCAATGATCGGGTTTCATATCATTTTTAGCAACTCGGGATGGGAGATAAAGAAGACAGTAAAATAGGGATCACATAAGAGCGATCCACATTTTCATTTACAACTGAAAACACCAAACCATAAAAGTGATCACCTTATCACTTGCAGTGGTGAGACTGAATGTAGCACTTCTCTTCACGTGGCCTAGATCCACGATTTCCTGTGGCATTCACTCTAAACAGAATGCGTGGGTGGTGGCTAACATAGGAAAATTTCATTGAGGATGCTCGAAAAATTGACCTGTCACAGAGCTCTTTACATTGGCCTTGGAGGCTGATTACATTTAATGGTAAATTTTATCATCTGGGAGCCGAGTCTAGTGTTGATGACGAGTAATTGATGGCAATTTTCCTATATGTGGAGTTTCCCAAAGTAATTAGTAAACGTGTCTGCCCTTTGCTTGTCTTCTTGGCAGCTGATTTACTCAGAGTTTTCATGTAAAGGAGATTGGACTCTATTGATGTGGGTGTCTGTGTTTTGTTATGATGAATGAACCCACGTTTCTTCTCAAACAGCTGAATCAGGGAGCAACACTTGTTTGCATATTGATAGTTTTAGCCGATTCACATGAAAGTTGGGAGCAATCCGTCCATGGCAGCCGATTGCATTAAATGATCGAGTTCATCTACAACTTAGCGATATCTGCAATTATTTGAAAGCTACCGAAAGTCTGAGTTTAAAAAGTTTACACTGTTGCTGGGGTATTTCGATTCTCCATGTTAAACGCGTTTTTCTCGGACAGTCAAGTCGTGGCCAGCTAGGAGTTTCGGTGTTCAAATTTTGGTGAGTTATCCACCTAGTGTCTTTGTGGCTAAACGTGGATCTTCTTTGGAGTTTGTGATTTTGGTTGGACCCATCGTATTCCTTGAAAACACCCGATTCATTAAGAATTAGGTGCTTCGCGGTTCTGATTGACGGTTTGTTTCCACAGCCAAGTCGTGGATAAAGTTAGCAGCTAACCAACCCATATATCACATATTCGTCAGCATATGGTTACATGGATTCTCAACAGTTGGTTACGTGGGATTTCCTTAAATAAAGTGGCATTGACACTTGAGTTATGTAATAGTCTTCTTAGATATTTGTTGAGAGAAAAAGGGATCTAACTTTATACCTTTTTTCTTTTTTATTATTGTTTTTTAGAAAGGTTGAGAATGGCTTTTAGGGTCCATAAAAAAACCAACCTTCTTCTTTGTAAGGAGGGAAAAACTAGGAGGATTTTTCCCAGAGATTAATAGAAAAATTATTGTTTTGGGTTTCATGGTTTTCAGTTGAGTGCTCTCTATGGTGTGTGGCATAAACTTGTGTTAATGAGTGTTTGTTGCTGGATAACTTCTTTCTTTTATGTTTGCGTTGAAGACCATAAACAGATGCTACCATCGTATTGGAAGGAGGAAATCCTAGCAGTTGCTAGCCTGTCCCCTTTGTGAGCATGCATGCACGGGTTTGATGCTTACATTTTATCAAGTTTGATTGTGTAGCATCTCCTTTGTTTGCATAGTGCATCTTCTGCATTTAGGAAGAAGAAGATCTAGTAGCTGCCCCTTTGACACAAGGCCCTCGTGGGTTTGATCCTTCCCTCCTTCCGTTAACCATTCAAATACTCTTATGCTACAACCATTTCTCTAACCATTAGTGGGGTTTGATCCTTCCCTCCTTCCGTTAACCATTCAAATACTCTTATGCTACAACCATTTCTCTAAGGAAACCTCTTCCATTCACCTTGTCCGCAATTGTTTTCTGCCTTAGCGATCTTAACATTAGGGACGCTCCCTTTGAGTTGGAGAAGAGCCAACCTGAAGCAAGGAAGAGAGGAGCGTGGTGATAGTGGCTGCTCTTTTCGCAGTTGCTATCGGGCTAATGTGCCTTATTTTGGGCTTTGACACACGAACATTGGTCAGGCGCAACAACATTTTTGGCGCCGTTGTCAGGGACAAAGTCCAGTTCCCGTAGATTTGAAGACTATGCTTCATTGATATTTGTGGGAGATCATATTGCAGATCTTGATTCTCACATGGCGACTCCACAAAGGGACGAAACCCTTGTCTTTTTGCAGATCTGAAGACTTTTTGGGTGTAGAGGTGAGCACACTCATCAGAAGGCTTTCAAGCTCACCTTGGCGATTCCATAGTTCAGCTTGAGGTATGACTATATGTATATTGCAGATTCAATACTTCATTATTTGAGAATATGGATGATGAAATGGAAGGACTTCGTGCTCACTTGCACGGAGCCTTCACCCCACTAGATTTCTCAGGTATCCATGGATTTCCAAATGAGTGCTATAAAAGAGTACTTAGAATTGTTCCAGGGGTCTTTGGAAAGGACGAGGACTCGATAATCCATCATATGGTTTCTTTCTGCAAGTTGATGGCGGATCTCAAAGTTTACCATGAGGATGATCTCATGATTGTATTTGTCTTAACTTTTGAGGGAGATGCAGAAGATTTGTTCAATGATCTTTGGGATGAAAGCATTGACTCAATGGCAAAGTTTTTTGAGAAGTTTCTCCTGTGTTGGCATGAAGGAACAATTGAAGAGATTGAGAAGTTGGCCAGAGAGTATGATGCCCTCCTCACTAGGACACAACCTGATTTTGAAGAGGAGATCTATGAAGAAAATATCATTGAAGATCTGATTGATAAAGCAGTACAAGGACCCTTGGTTGAAGACATTACTGAAGAGCTTCCTGAGATTGCTGAAATAAAGAAAAATGAAGATATGGAGTTGCCTCAGATCTATGTCATTGAAAAAATTCCTGACGCACTCCATGCTGAAGATTTGGACTTGCCTCAAGTTCACAATATGATTTTTGCAGATCAGCTCGAGTAGCCTTATGATGGAGGTTTGTATTTGAGCCCTATCAATCAATGGATAGAGGCTTCTTGTGCATATTCTTCTTGCCCAAACGTTAACAGTCTTTTCTATCCTAACAATCTGATGTTTCAATTCAGCTTTATTCATGAGCAAATGTGAAGACATCTCTGTTTTATGGTGCCTCTATTTTTATCTCTAACCAAGCACAGAAAAAAGGAACTTTGCATAGATAAGATGCAGGAATGGCTCCACTGGTTGTACCATTACACTTAGCATTCTTGCTAAATTTGATAGAATAGGTAGGTAGGTTAAATAAGCTCTTGCATGAGCATTTACATTTGATAGTTTTCTCATTATGCATTGTTCTACTTCAAAGTTTGTAATAAGTAGGTGGTTGGATGTGAATTGAGCCATCCCCATTGCACGGTTAGTTTGGTCTGCATTACCCAGAAGTACTGGTTTTCTCATGCACTCTTTTCAAAAGCACATGTCCCCATATGGAGCCAAATGCCACCCCCTTTTCTTGACGGGGTTGTCCATAGAGCCGGCCAGGAAGATCATGATTTTTGCACACAGGATTATAACTCAAGTGTTGTTTTCAGCGGGAAGGTTTTGAACTACATGTCCATCTAGTATGGAACCTATACATTGCAATCATCACAACAGGTTGAATTAAAAAAGGAAAGTGGAAGCAGGTCCGAGAAGTATATGCCAGGCATATTACCACTTATGCTTGCATCCTAGTGGAGGTTGCTGTTGTTTCACATGAAGAACTATGGTAAGGTAGAAAGCAGCGAGTGATCGGGTTTCATATCATTTTTAAGAACTCGGGACAGGTGATAAGCAGACAGTAAAAAGGGGATCACATTAGAGCGATCCACATTTTCATTTATAGCTTAAAGCACCAAACCATAAAAGTGATCACCTTATCACTTGCAGCCGTGAGACTAAATGTAGCACTTCTCTTCACGTGGCCTAGATCCACGATTTCCTGTGGTAGTCACTCTAAACAAAATGCGTGGGTGGTGGCTAACAGAGGCAAATTTCATTGAGGGTGCCCGGAAAATTGACCTGTCGCAGAGCTCTTTACGTTGGCCTTGGAGGCTGATTACATTTAATGGTAAATTTTATCATCTGGGAGTTGAGTCTAGTGTTGATCACGAGTAATTGATGGCAATTTTCCTATACGTGGAGTTTCTCAAAGTAATTAGTAGACGTGTCTGCCCTTTGCTTGTCTTCCTGGCAGCTGATTTGCTTGGAGTTTTCATTTAAAGGAGATTGGACTCTATTGATGTGAGCGTCTGTGTTTTGTTATGATGAATGAACCCATGTTTCTTCTCAAACAGCCGAATTGGGGAGCAACACCTATCTCCATATTAATTTTTTTAGCCGATTCACATGAAAGTTGGGAGCAATCCATCCATGGAAGCCGATTGCATTAAATGATTGAGTTCATTTCCCGCTTGGCAATATTTGCGATTATTTGAAAGCAGCCGAAAGTCTGAGTTTAAAAAGTTTACATTGTTGCTGGGGTATCTCCATGTTAAATGCGTTCTTCCCAGACAGTCAAGTCGTGGCCAACTAGGAGTTTCGACGTTCAAATTTTGGTGAGTTATCCACGTGGTGTTTCTGTGGCTAAATGTGGATCTTCTTTGGAGTTTGCAATTCTGGTTGGACCCATCGTATTCCTTGAAAACACTCTATTCATTAAGAATTAGGTGCTTCGCGGTTCTGATTGACGGTTTGTTTCCACAGCCAAGTCGTGGATAAAGTTAGCAGCTAACCAACCCATATATCACATATTCGACAGCATATGGTTACATGGATTCTCAACAGTTGGTTACGTGGGATTTCCTTAAATAAAGTGGCATTGACACTTGAGTTATGTAATAGTCTTCTTAGATATTTGTTGACAGAAAAAGGTATCTAACTTTATACCTTTTTTCTTTTTTGTTTTCATTTTTTATTATTATTTTTTAGAAAGGTTGAGAATGGATTTTTGGGTCCATAAAAAGACCAGTCTTCTTCTTTGTAAGGAGGGAAAAACTGGGAGTATTTTTCCCAGGGATTAATAGAAAAACTACTGTTTTGGGTTTCATGGTTTTCAGTTGAGTGCTCCCTATGGGGTGTGGCGTAAACTTGTGTTAATGAGCGTTTGTTGTTGGATAACTTCTTTCTTTTATGTTTGCGTTGAAGACCATAAACAGATGCTACCATCCTATTGGAAGGAGGAAATCCTAGCAGTTGCTAGCCTGCCCCCTTTGTGAGTGTGCATGCATGGGTTTGATGCTTACATTTTATCAAGTTTGATTGTGTAGCATCTCCTTTGTTTGCATAGCGCATCTTTTGCGTTTAGGAGGAAGAAGATCTAGTAGTTGCCCCTTTGACACAAGGCCCTCGTGGGTTCTCCCTTGACTCCATTTCTCCCTTTAGGTATACTGGCATTGGTCCATTAGTGGGGTTTGATCCTTCCCTCTTTTCGTCAACCATTCAAATACTCTTATGCTACAACCATTTCTCTAAGGCAGCTTCTTCCATTCACCTTCTCTGCAATTGTTTCCTGCCTTAGCGATCTTAACATTAGGGACGCCCCCCTTGAGTTGGCAAAGAGCCAACCTGAAGCAAGGAAGAGAGGAGTGGTGACAGTGGCTGCTCTTTTCACAGTTGCTATTGGGTCGGCGTGCCTAATTTTGGGCTTTGACACACGCACGCCGGTCAAGAGTGGCAACAACTAGTTTTATTTTTATTTTTTATGTTTATGTTTTATTTTGCAAAGTAATTTGAATACTATCCCACTACGCTATAGCGAAGTACCGAAAGGGAAAAGATTTGAGCAGTGTGGTAATTAGAAAACTTTATTTTTTGCAATCTTGAGTTTAAAACAAACCCTCTTGCTTTCCCCGAGTACAGGTTCATGGATAAGGGCTTCCCCGAGTACTGAATCTAGAAAAACCTTGTTAAAAAAATATTTAAAACTTACAAGGCCTTCATCCTCGTATGCTCTACTTCCATTGCAGCTTCGTCTGATTAGTTGGTTGTATCAAAAAAGGATTTAGGTGACTAGTAATTAGTTTAACTTTTAATTGATCTCCCTGAACAACAAAAATCCAGCGTTGTCTTTTGCTTTGTGTGGCAAAATTGTATAGAGGAAGCGAGAACTACTGAAAAACGACCGTGGGGCCCCGTTAGGCTACATCCTTGTTGTAGTGTTCAACATCCTCTCGTGACTCCATTCAGCTCACATTTCCTCGCATGCTACCACACTTTGTGAGTCTGGACATATTTCCAGTACCTTAGCGGTATATCGGGAATCCCCCTCCCAGGTAGTAATCCAGATCATTACCACACTAATAAAACCAACCAAGAATTTACCCACTCCCTTAATTATTCATCTAATAATCTAAAATTTACCAACCGAGACACTGCAATACTTTCACTGAGACTACACAAGCAACCCACATTTGCAAAGCACTCTTTTCATTATGGCACTAATCTATTCTGTTATGTTTTGCATAAATTAATTCCGCAATGTGTCTTGAATATTGTGTATCTACTTGAATTAAGGGTTGCTAAAGTAAATCTTATTTGCAGTAATTGGTAATCTCTAATTTCATTCCATATTAAAAATCCTAGAAAATCTGTGTTTCTAGCTTTCATAGTTAGAAACAACCTTAGATATATTTTCATTAGGGTCCACTCCCCTTGGCTTTGTTAGGAGTTGGCCTAAACGGAGGAATTGAGTATCAGGTGACTGCACTCGGCTCGAACTTGCCCCTAAGGTCGCACCTAGTGGCTTGAAGATTTCCGCCACATTACGCGAGGTGCGAATTAGTCGTTCCTCCGTATCAGGTGACAACACTCGGCTCGAGCTTGCCCCCAAGGTCACACCCAGTGGCTTGAAGATTTCTGCCACATTACCCGAGGTGCGAATTAGGCGACAACACCATCTTTGTTCTTGGTTTAAGTTTTTCATGATTGTGTTTATGTTCATAACTTCATACTTTGTTTTAGAAATCGCTTGTCCCACGATACTTAGGATGTCATCATGTAATGTTTCCCTTTTATTATCCTTATGAGTTATTTCGAGAAGTGACATCTCCTAAGGCTTTTCATGCTCGAAGTCACCAGATAGTGTTACATTTAGGTTTCTTCAGGGTGGTAGAGCAGTTAAGGTATAAGATGAAACCTAAAAGATTTGATTTCTTTAACTTGAATTCCTTTGCATACTGTAGGATCCATCTTTTGTTATTGTATTGATTGTCATTATTATCAACAATAATGGCCTGACACTTATTATGATCTTGGTTGAGCTCATTTTTATTTTTATCAAATATATTATTGTTATTTTGGTCATCCCTAAGATATTTTGTCTCGTTGTCTTGTTTATTGTCTTGATCGACTTTGCTGCTCTCATTTTTGTTGACACATTGGACCAACATATCTAAGTTGCTGATATGGTTTGTAGTATGTACTAGACCTTAGTTTTTGTAACACTTCCATTAATGAATTATGGTTCCGTGTTATGGTGTTTATGCCTTGCGTCATGGTGCTCATTTTGTCATTCAAGTCTTTTCGTTTCTCGTTCATGACGTCCAATTTTTCATCTAGCCTTCTTTCTAATACCCGAACAACTTCGTCTTTGATTTCTTTCTTAAGCACTGCATTTTTATTTTTCATTTCTTCCTTCCAACGTTTTTGGTTGGCTACGAGGGCCTTGATGTCATTCTCCAATTTCTCGATTTGGTCTTTTAATTCAGCCATGGTCTTGCTGTTGGTATGCGGAGGTGTGTTATTAGACACTATTTTGACTTGTGGAAAGTGAAAAGACAAATAGTGTCTTTAGTTGGAGAAATAAAAATAAAAAATCTATAATTATAATTATTATTCAAAATAATATTATTACATTATACATTTTTATTTTTATTATGAAGTTGGTAACGAACGGATAACTATAATAATAATAAAATTATTAAGAACAGTAATAAATATATTTGGATTATAAACTTTTAATAAAAAATCAAATATTAATATAATGTTTATACAATATTTGAGATTTTGATTAAAATTTTAGGGTTTACATGGAGAAGGCCGAGAGTGGCGGCTGGAAGAGCAGGGTAGAGCTGATGGGTAAGAGGGTGGGATGAAGGAGTGAGCAGGCGTGGCGAGTTGGAGGCGTAATAGGGAATGAAGGTGGCAACGGTGGAACAAGAGGACGAGAAGGGAGGATTGAGAGGAGGAGTGAGCAGATGGCTGGAGGCAGTGCGTAGGCGTGTATATAATTGAGAGGGATCGGATGGTTGGAGCATTGGAAGGTGGCGTTGGAGGCTGCAATGTGGAGAGTTGCAGAGAGCATAAGGGCGATGGGAGTCACACGAGAGGAGGGTGCAAGTGATAGCAGCGAGGTGGAGGAGTGAAGTGGGTTGGAAGAGAGAGCTCGAGAGAGGGTGATTTGAGGAGATGAGATGGAGACGTAGTTTGGGGAGAGCATGCAGTGGACGGCGTGTGGATGGTAAGGGAAGGGCGCAAGAGCAGCGCGAGCAAGTAGGTCGCAGGTTTGGAGTAGATGGACACGTAGTGCAGTGGGAACAGCAGGCAAGAGGCTAGAGCATGTGGAAAGGTGTGTAGGAGCTGGGAAGGGAGAGCGTGAGCGGCAAGGAGGGAGAGAAGTGCATGCAAGAGGGGAGCGAGCAGTGAGGGCATGTGTGGAGATGTAGAGGGGCTGAAGAGCAAGTGGGGCAGATTAGAGGCTGCGTGGAGGAGACAGAGGGGATTGCAGAATGGTGAGCCGAGCCAAGCCGATAGTGAGTGTGCAGGGCCTGAGGAGTCGATTCGGCTATGATACTAATGTTACACCGTATCCGAGTGTAATGAGCTAGCCCGTATCTGGGATTAAGGAGGAAGATGTTCCATCTTCATCTTGAGTGAATAACTGATTCATATATGAATGGATGATTGATTACAATGGATATGGCTGCCTTAAATATGGCTTAGCCATCAAATATTGAAGAGATACTTTTCTACATAAACTCTATTTAATATTATTAATTACTATTACTAATGGTTATCTAATTATTTACTATTTTATAATTTTAACAACTTTAGTCATTGACTGGAGCTCATAAGGCTTTCCAGGGCACCTGCCTTTGGAGATTGGCTATTATCTTATGTGAAATTAAAAGTTGTTTGAAAAATTCAATGGTTAAAGGATGAGCACTCACTCTTTGTATAGTTTTTGGCTCATTTGCCCCTACAAGTCAACAAGGTGAGACTAGCCTGCAAAGCTTCTGTCTTTGTCATTTTCTGGAAGCCCAAAAGGCTCTCCAGGGCACCTCCCTTTGAGGTTGACTAGTGTTCCACATTGTTAAATCTGTTATATGGAAGCTTGCTAGAGCCTGAAGGAAACAAGCCCAAATACTTTATCCGTTTGTGAGACACCACCATCCCCTATTGCTATCTGTCATGCATATGTTATTTTGGTTGAGTGTATTTGTCATCATTTGGAGAGATCACATGGGTAAAATCAACTAGAGGTCATCACCCTTTACTTAGCCTTGTTTTCCATCCTCACCCAAAACTAGCAAATTGTTTAAACTTTGTAAGTATGGCATATACAAGAAACTTCCAAACGATTCAATGATTACTCAAAAACACAGGTATATCTTATTGGTTGTTAATATTATTTTTGTCATCATGATTCTGAATGACATGATTTAAGTTGGATTTTAATATACATCTTGAAGTAGTTCTTACCTTGGATGCCTGCAAGTTCAACTTATTTCAGCATCTCACTTTTAGTTTGGGTATTTTGACCTGGTCAACTCAGTTGATCAAGTCAAACACGGTTCCCAACGCAGTGGCTAAAAATTTGACAGTGCTTATATTTATTCCAGACATGCCCAGGACCAATACCGCATTTTCAGTTTTCAGAGTTTGGCCTCAGATTGCATGATCAGTGATTATGATCTCTTTATTATTGGTCAGATTATATTATTATTGCAGTGATTTTGGTTCTCCTGGAGCACCACAGTGTTCCAGGGGGTATGAGTAGTCAGTTATACCATTCTTCTATGTTTCCAAATACTCGTGTTTTATGAAGATATGATGAGTTTTATGATTTTCAGAGGCTGTACCATCATAAAAATGAACTAGGAAATCATTGGGAAAATCGATTTGGCTTGTGTGGTCAAGGAAATGCAATGGGAAACTTATCTAGATGATGTATTATGGCTCTCCGGACACCTATGCTCCAGTTTTAGTCATCATTTTGTCCGACATTATTTATTTTGGCCCATCCAGGGGTGACGTCCCCCAAGGAGCGCTCCTCACCTTGGCTGTATGATGTATCACATTGTTATATCTTATGATTTGATGTTGTAATGGGGCCTAGGGAGAATTAAGCCCCTAAGGTGACCCCCTTTGATATATTATCATGTTATATCTTATGTTATCTTATGTTTTGACTTAGACAAGGCATCGTTGGGAAAAAGTGCGCCCCCTTGGTCTAGTCAACTTGGTCCATGTAAAAGTAATCTCAACAGTTGATGATGTTATAATCTCAACTGTCGGATGTAAAAGAAAGTTAGGGTTTGCGTCTCTCAACAGCTATATAAAGGAGAGACCCCCCTCATTGTATCCCATTGGGAAATTTGGCACCATTGGCTCTTGAGGAATATAGAGAAATTTTTCTGGGATCTCTCGTCTTTTGTGGATGATTGAAGAATGTTCTTTGTGATTGACTGACATTATTTCTTGTTTTCATTGGAGATTATTGGTGAATATGCTGCATATTTTTTCTGGATCCATTTTATTTTTCTGACAGAGAAGCCGTTTTGGAGAGGGGCGCACCTGTGGGAGACGTCCATCTTGGTCTTCTTTCCGGATTGGTGGTTACAGGGAGTATTTCTATCTTATGATTTCTTACTCTCATTTTTTCACTTCTCGTCAGCATTTGTTGATTTTTCTTGCCATTCTCATTGTTATTTACTTGGCTTGGCAGGAGAGAGGGCGCATTTGGCTTCCTTGGGCGGTTTTAACAAAGCTAGATTTTCATCATTGCTTTACTTGATCTATACAGAAATAATCTTCATCACTTCTGCATTCATCCTCGGAAACATCAAGTATGTTTCTTCCAGGTAAGATCTATCATTTTTGTCAGTATCTAATTGGAGCTGCATTTTCCTTTCATCAAACCCTCTTTAAAACCCTCATTTCTTAGATCTGTAGGTTCTAGTTTGCGGTGGGGCATAAAACTTAATAACCACTTTGAAATATTTATAAAACCCCTAAGTCTAAAATTTCACGATCATCGGACTCCATTTGCCCACTTGACACACTGATCTGCTTCTTAGGGGAAGACGCCCTCCTTGGGAGGAGTGGGTATTTTCAGATCCGTGAACTGGGTATTGCTAGTTTCACCTCTAATCACCTTAGCTTACACCTAGCAATCAATCTGAATGGCCAATTTCGCTTAATTGCACCATTTACCCCTAGATTCAAATTTCCATGATAAAAACCCTAGGGTAAATTGGGGTTTTTTACTCAGACACTCTTAATCTCTTACTAATGGTACAAAACTCTAATTAAACATAATACTAAGAGATTTAATTAAGTTTACCTGGACTATCTACTTTCCTTCTTCATTTTTAGGGATCTTGGTTATGGGGATGCCCCGTGGGCTTAGTACTTTCACCAAGTATGAAGTGCCAGTATCCTTGACTGGCGTGACATTTGAGTTCTTTCAAAGGTCTTGGATATCGTAGGTTGCGTGTAACACCCTGGTTTTGACCCTGTTGCATTAGAGGTATATGATGTATATATATTGTAATGATCATGGTGTGGAGCTAAAGGCCAAGGCCCTGCCATTGATCGGTTATGCTATGTTTTGGATTTAAATTGTCACCGATGGTATATCGGGGCATGCGGCATATATTATGTTTGTCATCATGTAAATATGCATCTTTAATTAAAATGAACCCGACCAGCTACGATCACGGCAACTAAAATGAGAAAGGGGCATGATTTTCACAAGGATAAGGATGTGGGGGAAGTTGTCAAACCTTGGGCCAGTGAGGGAAAATACCCATGTGTCTTCTTCCCTTGTTTTATTCCAACCACTTTTATAAAGAATGGCTGCTGGTGGTTGAGGCAGTTATGGTCTTTGGGAGTGGGGTGGCAGGACTGTCAGTCCTCACCCACACGCACACTCCACCACGGTTGACTTCACTATGGCCAGGAAAAACCACTGCGATCACTCTCACGCAGGGATTCCACTCTTTCCACGACGGGCTGAACGCTCACGCACTTCCAATTCGCGTCCTCTCTGTTGTTGTTCACCCACGCGCCCAGGAAGAGCTGTTCGTTCTCACGCAGGGACCATAATTGTCCATTATCCTCACGCACAGGTATTTCTTCTGTTTTGGGCTCACACAACGAGCTGGGAGTTGTGCATTTTCATCCACGGTTTTCCCTGTGAAGGGCCATTCGTGTTTTCAGTCGTGTGTATGTTTTTCCTTACCAGTTCGTGGCCTGTACATATGTTTGCCTCTACCCAGCTGTGAACTTGGTTATTCCTTTCCATCCTTGGACTGTGTAAGTTCCATGGTGACTTCCCTGTTCAGATTGGGTCGTTGATTTTCCCCACGTTGTTGACTGCGGTTACTGTGGTCTCCCTTACATTTTGGGGACTGTTGTAAATTCGCTTGAGAGTCATTTTGGCCACGGTAGGGCCAAGAATGACTCAGAATTTGTCTTCCCTGTCCTAAGCTGTATCAGCTGATTGTTTGCATGTGTGCAATGGTTGGTCTTCGGACTGTGTAAGGAGCAAGGATGGGGGCTTAGTTTTGCTTGATAAACCTGGTGGCTGGAAACCACACAGACAGAGCTAGAGGGTTGGCCTTCTTTTCCATCACCCCTGAATAGCACTGAAAGGGAATGCAGGGCCTGATGGACTGTGTAGCAGAGAAGGGACTGATTCCTTGTGTTGGGTGTGGGTGGATGTCTTAGAGGTCAGGCTAGTTCTGGTGTAGGTGTTCTTGGCTCTGTAATGAGCTCACCAGCTTAGCATTAAGCTTTTCCCAACTCCTTGATGGCCTGATAAACCCAACTGTGTTGGCTTGGCTATGTTTTGTATATCCCTGGCTATGTGTAAGCCTGCTAGTTCCCTTGTTCCTTGGAGAATCATGCCCAGCTCGGGGGTGGCAGCGCTGCCGAGACATTAAGGAGCACGCTGACCTATGGTTGGGTGGAACGTTGCAGCGACGTAGCTGGTTGCGGATCGAGTTCTTCATAAGATAAGTGATCTTGTGCATTTTACTTCTGCAACTACATTTTCGGTTAATGATTATGTTGAACATGTTGAATGAATGCTTGCATGAATGTATGTTGTTTCCGCTGTGTATGATAGATACTTGCATCTGTGTATGATAAACAATGGCAATTGTGCATTTTTACTTCAATGCACTTTCTTTCAGCATTCTGTTTCAGCAGTTTTATGAATTCAGCATGTTCATGGGGCTTTTAGTCTGCATGGTTAACGCCATGGGTTGCGCCCTCTTCGCCGGTCGGAGGCACGGGGACATGACATTGCGACTTTAGTTTCCTTTCCCCTGCCTTCCTGGATAGGATCACCCTATGGGGCAACTACAAGATTCGTGATAATAGAACCATTATGTAACAAGCTATTATCAATGACCAGTAACTACAAGAAATTGGAAAAGTTACGACAATGTATATAATCAAAGGAAAAAAATTATGAAACATCAAATTATAAAATGTTGACATTGGAAAGAATCGATTATGGATGGATGGGTAGTCGACAATGGTAACACACCAACAAAAATATGAGGAAATCCTATTACTTGGTTTCATCATATATAAAACCTTTAACTATAAAGCTTTGAGCACAAAGCTTTTCAAAGAGGGGTACTATGTAATATAGGTAATGACCCTAATGGGGTATACAAGGGTCAAATGGATATATAAATGGTAGGTCACCCTAAGAGTGGCCTTACATGGGCAATGAGTGAGAACTAGTAGATATAAGAGGTCAATAGAGTCATTATTACATATTAATAAATGATTATTGTACTTGAATATGTTGGGTTATTTGAAGTTCTTCTCCTAATATGGAGTAGTGTTGGAATTAATCATTATTGTACTTTTGGGAGTTGTGGTCCATGCCCATATTTGTTGTACATTGTCTGCATACATAGTTATCATGCTTTATTGTGATTTATGTTATAGTATCATTTTGGCTGCAATGCCCAGTGCATCTGTAGTGGTCTGTAGAAACAAAAAGAGACATTAGATTGCTTTGTTTCTTGTTTTATATAAGTAGATAAAGTTTTTTCATTAAAGACGAAACATAGAAGTAAATACTCTTCTCCTCATGGAACTATGTGGATACAAATGACTTGATTGTGCATAAGATTCTATTTTTTCATTGAAAGGTGTATGCTGCTATGTTTCAGTATATAGTAATATACTCTTCTCCTTATGGGACTATGTGGATATATAAGACTTGATTGTGCATGAGAGAATTTGTGAATAATATTTCCTCATTGAAAGGTGTATCCTGCTATTATTCGGTGAAGTCTTTTTTTTGCCGTTACAAAGCATAATAGTTATTCGCTTCTGAATCTTCACAGAAACTTGCACAGAAACATTTGTGCTTCACATTTGTAAGGATGCTCTATTCATTGTAACAGACAGCAGCATAGAATCCAAGTTTCCTACATCTAGGAGAATTTGTTTAGTGGGTCTTTGTTCCCGATGACAGCTACACTTTGCTTTGTAAACATTTTGCATCTTAGTGTGGATACCTTCTGATTTCTGATGATTTTTCTCATGTTTCTTTAACAGCATTTTCCATTTAGTAATGCAGGTGCGGCATAATTGGGAATCTGTTAAGGTAGATACTATGTACAGGGCTTTAAAGTCCAAGTTTTCTACCTATTCGCATTTGTCTTCCTTGTTAGTTTCAACTGCGGGATCTGTTCTAGTTGAAGCTTCTCCACATGACCTCTTTTGGGGAGGTGGTCGAGAAGGAGAAGGTCTGAACCACCTTGGAAGGCTGCTTACGAGGATACGAGCTGAGTTCCTGGGAGACAATTCAGACAGTTACGGCAAAGAACTATCAACAATTCAATCATCAACAACGTGAAAGTTAAATATCAGTAACAAAAGCTTCCCGTTCATTTGTAGTTGTATGTGAATTGTGATATTCCTGAAATAAGTTACGAGCAATTGACAAGGGATCATTTCCCTTAGTTTTAGATGTAATTAGCTGCTGCTATATTTACTGAAGCCCTTCAGCAGATTAAATTTAATCTCGGAAATGGTGCCGAGGTTCCACTTGCTCATAGTTGCAAGCATCGAAGATGTATTTGACGTTAGTGTCAGTTGCTTTGAATGGTTGTTCAATATTCGTTTGCAATTCATATTTTAAAATTAATTGCAATGGTAATGCTATTTACCCAGGTATATGGATAGAAAGAGATATTAAAAATGAACGTTCAGATTGTAGATTTAGTATGCACACTCTTGTTCTTGTATGGATTTTGTTCAGAGAAGGAAGACAAAATCAACATTTGTAAGGGCATGACTGCTTCGTATCAAAGTGGAAAAAGTCAATGATGTTAATGGTGTAACTATACTGTGAAGTTGGAATCTAAATTTAGAAATTCTTTTGTAGTATCTTTATAAGTAAACTAAGTATTCTGGAGATTGTCTTTGACTTGTTTTATACTTATACAAGCTTTACATTACCCTTCTATCAACAAGGTCTCTTATCAGTTACGAAGGAAATAAAAGTCTCCATCCTAGTATTACCACTGACTCAATACACTTGTTATTAATGGTCTCTCCCCATAGAGTTCTACCACATTTACTAAAATTAATGCAGTATCCACGTAAGCAATTCCATTGCAAGGGATATGGAATGCATTCCAAAGTAACCAATCACTCAAACACAAAAACCACATTTCCAGTAAATCTGAATTTTGAGATATAAAATGCTCGATACCTCAACTCCAACTTTGAAGGACATTATATATTATTGTTTACATTGTCTTACAGAGTTTTCCTTTGCTAGGAATTGCAAACACAAATGCAAGTTTTAAAGAAAAATATTGGTACCAAAATTTTGGAGTTCATCTTATGTGAATATGTTATTCATAGTATTCATGCTATACATTAAAATTCACTTGCTAATGAAAAATAACAATGTTGTTTCTCAAGCAAGATTGTTCTTGTAAGATGTCATTGTGAATGTTTGATTTTTGTGTAATTAAAAGCCTCACATCTGTTTCATTTACATGGTCTTGAATATGTTAGATTTTAAGATTACTTCAAAAGTGTTTACACCATTTTTGGGGGTGCTTAATGAGATTTAGGTATATGGTGTATGTTCAGCCCTACATGATTTGAGATGGATTGCAGCATGAGAGATGGTTCATGATTGATTTGTACACTTGAGATAACTTGCTTAGTGGATGCTTGATCTCAGATGGTTGTTGGCTTAGCGTTCTTCCCTTAAGCATTGGAGATCTCTTGGCGGTTTGGGGGACGACCTTCATTGAGGTTTGTCCTCATGGTGGATCCACTTGCTAGGAGAATGCCCTACATGGGATGATAAATGTTAATCATCGTGCAGGAGGGCATTAGGTCCTAGTTGGCATTTGTCATCTTGGATTCTTGTTCAAAGACTTGGAGATGGCTCAAGAATGCATGGGGCTTTGACAATGTTTTTGCATGGGGTAGTTAACCTAGTGGAATATATTGTTTAGGAGGATTGATGGAATCCGTGGAGGCTTGTTATGGAGTGGTGTGAATGTGCCTTGTGTAACTACATCACCTATAGTTTTAAAAATCAGAATCAGCTTGGAATCAATCAAGGGTCAACTTGGACTTGGACTTGGCAATCAATCAGTCATGACTCAGCCGATTTGAATTTAATGACTTGGTTTACTAAAAAATACATAAAATATTTAAATTTTAAAGAAAATGAATCGGTAATGAATCAGACTTAGAATTGGTAATGACTCAATTGATATGATCAGTTTGATACTGAATCGATTGATTTGGTTTCTGAATTGGTTGGTATGGTATTGAACCGGCCACCCAAATTGATTTGATGGTTAGTTCAAATTTGTTTGGGGTATGCTCAGTGAATCGACCGATTCCAATTCTGATTTTGTTGATTTTTAAAACTATGCATCACCTTGGAGCCATTATTGAGCATGACATCATGATGGAGCATGACATGTGCACTTTAGAATAGCCATCTCACATGTGTTGGCCTAGAAAAGCTCATGTAGGCTGCTTATAGGGTTTTGTGCCTACATAGTGTTGGGTCAAATTTGCTTTTCATATAGATAGAGGAAGGAGAGTCTTTCCTTTTATGATAATTTGCACTCTTTCTTTGTACTTCACTGCTTCGATAAAGTTGCGAGGGATCCTCATGAACCCTAGGAGGAGTTATGAAGTCTAGAGGAGAGACACCTTTGTTAGAGCTTGATTTTTATGATCATGATTTGCTCTTTTGAAGAAGAAGACATTGGGGATGATCATATCACATATGTCTTCATTCTTATTCACTTTTGTTTAGAGAAGTGACTAGGAAAAGAGTGTGCACTAGCATCTCTATCACTCATTCTTAGTTTTTACTTGTACTTGTCTTCTCTTTCTTGATGTGCTAGGGTTTCTTGGTCTTCTTGGAGCAACTTGGAGTTATGGGTTAAAGTTTATTCCTTGGGGATTACATATTAGGGTTTTGAGAGAAAATCCTAGGGTGGATTGGTGAAAAAGAAGATAAGAGGAGGGCATCTTGCCTTGGAGGTTGTGTTGCATAGATTCTTTCAGTTGGATCTATTTGGTTGAGCTAGTGATTGGTGATTCACCCTCACTATGCATTTTTGAGTAGTTGGGAAAATTAATTGGAAAATTCAAGTTCAGAGTGCATGGTTGCTTAAGTTCTATAGAGTTGAGGAGCTATTTGTTCTCTCTATCAATGCGCATCCAGTCTCTTATCCCTCTTTGAAGAAGAGCTTGTATTGAGCTTACAACATTTCTCCTAGTTTTATGTGTGCAGGTTGCAGAGTATCTTCTTGAGCGCATTAACATCTCAACATGGATTATTCTTCAGCTATGATCCCGACTCCCTTCAACTATCATGAATGGAAAGCCAAAATTGGAATTATTTTGTCCAGTAAGGGACTATACAGAGTTACTCTAGCTTTGGAGAATGAGCTTAATGTTATTGTTGAGAAAATTAAGTGGCATAATAGGTTGGATGAAGCCTATAGATTGCTTTGCCTCTCTATTTCTCCTCATCTACTCTTTCATCTAGATGGTTTGACCACTCCAAACCAAGTAGGGACCAAACTTGGGTCTCTCTTTGGAGTACAAGATGAGAGAAGAGAGCATCAATTGGAGAATGAGTTATTCTCATTGAGTCCAAGCAGTGTCGATTCTATTGAGGGCTACTTCGCCAAATTCAAGTCACTTATTCTATTTCTCAAGCAACGTGGGTTTGAGAAGAAGGAAGATCAATTGATTCTTTCCATTCTTTCAAAATTGGGTCTTGAACACTAAGTTTTTGTGTCTACTTTTCATGCTACTAGGCTTGCTATTGTTGAGAATATAGTTGTCATTGATGTCAAAAGAGTTCGGGAATGATAAAGGAGTAAGTGATGGCAGGGCAAGCAATGGCATGTGTGATAAAGATGGAAAGAAAAATGAGAAGATCCAGTGAGGAGATCAAGTTAGGCAAAGTCCGATTGAGTTTGATTGATCAATCCTCTGATCAATCAACGCAAATCTAAGATGGACTTAGATCTAACGGCTGTCAGCAATTCCACTACATGAAAATACATGGAAGATAATAGTCAGGACAGGTAGCGGAATTGGAATGTAATTGTCCCTCCATCGACGGATGAGCACGATCGCCAAGGAAGATCAACGACCGAAAATTATTTCGTAGGGTGAAGTTGCACGGTGTTAATTAAGCTTTGTGAGCGCGGAATTTTCATGAAGATTAGTTAATACTGGTTCAAGTCCACCATTGATGTGGATTGATAAAAACCCGACGGTCCTAAAGCATTCCGCTACGTGAAATTGCACAATGGTTGCAACTACTCTTCGGGTGCATATTTTTTATGAAGTTTAGATCCGACGGTTAGAATATAGCCCGCAACAGATCTACGGTTGAGGAGCGATCCACAATGTTATAGCGCAATCCGCATTTGATCGTAGATCAATGGTCTGGAGTGAACTCGCAATTCGGAAGGTCGACGGTCAGGAAAGCATCCGCAAGAGATCGACGGTGCAAAAGAAAAATTGTGGAAGTAACGTTTGAGATTTTATGAACCCTCAATCCGGAAGATCGACAATCAGGAAAGATATTTGCAAGAGATTGATGGTGCGAAAGAGAAAATGCGGAAAGAGAATTGTGAAAGTAACGTTTAAGATTTTATGAACCCGCAATTCGCAACAAGCAAATCGGAAGATTGACGGTTAGGAAAGACTCTGTAAGAGATCAATGGTGCAGAAGAAAGATTGCGGAAGCATTTTTAAGAAATTTGGAAAACCCTCAATACGCAATCCGCATCTGATCTAAAGATCAATGGCCAGGGAAGAGTCCGCAAAGAAATCAACGGTGTAGAAAGTATCTTGCGGAAAGGCAGTTGTGGAAAGAAAATTGCGAAAGGACTATTGAGAAAAGTCGAAACGCGCGTTCGCAATCTGCAATTCGCAATCCGGTCTCAGATCGACAGACATGAAAGATTTCGAAATGGAACAATGGCTCAGGATGGTTGAAGAAATTATCTATTGTGGAAAGGCAATTGCAGAAGGATTTTTGTTGCGGTAATATCATTGCGAAAAAGGCAAATTCAGAAGAATTTCTTGTGAAGAATTATCATTGCAGAGAGGCAATTTTGGTAAGATTTTGTTGCGGAAAGGTATGTCTTATAAACCTAAATAGAGTTAAAGAATTGTTAAAGTAAAGAATTGAGTTTTCATGAAGAGGCATGATCTAAGAATGAAAAGGCGCAACGGTTAAGAGATGCATTCACAGAAAACGTGTTAGAGGGTATTTATAGACAATGTTGAGTGAAAGAAATTGTCTTTGCAATCCAGAAGAGGCAGAGACCAATGACGAGAAGAAGTATTTGTGACAGAGATTGAAGAAAAAATAGATCTGAAAGATTGAAAAAAATATATTAGGGTGGCAGGGTGGTGCAAGGGCAGGCTACAAGACTACAAGGAGGTAGTAGCCTCCTTTCAGTAGTAGCTGGTAAATAGGGTGTATTAGCATCATTTTAGTAGCAACTGATAAATCCAGGGGGTTGTAACCTCCTTCCAGTAGTAGCTGGTAAATAGGGTGCAGTAGCATCGTTTTAGTAGCAATTGATAAAACCAAGGGGTCATAACCTCCTTCCAATAGTTGCTTGTAAATAGGGTGTAGCACCATCATTGTTTGTAGAAGCAGGCATAAACTATTTGTAAATATAATTTTGTAGTAATAGGAAGTATTGGTGGTTTACCCAATTGGGATTTCACGATAAATTTGTGTTCTATGTGTTTTTATTGATCATGTGTGTTAATGAATAAATTAAAAGTTGTTTAAATTGTTAAAAGTTATCAATATTGATTCACCCCCCGCTCTCAGTATTGTCCAATATGCGAACAACTATTTTCTAATTGGAAAATGCCTTCTTTGAGTACATTCTTTGATTAACTGACAAATGAACAAGATAAATTGATCCAGATGGGTACTCTTAGATCCCCCAAGGGAAATGATCATTATCTCATAGTTCAAGGAAGTAAGAATGTGTTGCTGCTGCAACATTTCCCAAAAATATTTTTTATATCTTTTGGCCACCTTTGAAAATCTTAATTGCCTTTACTTTGATTGACCTTCTGATTTTCCTGTCCATCATGAACTTTCAGAAAATTTCGTTTTACCAAGGAAGAAAGTCTATTTTTTTATCCGTAGCAGTGGATGGTTTCTCAATTTCGAGCCACTACAGCGGGCTCATCTTTGATTTCAAGCTGCTACGGCGAGCCGTTCCCAGTTTGCAAGCCACAATGTCGGACCATTGTTTCCCTCATTCCCGCTATAGCGGGAAGAGTTTCATGATTGGACCGCTACGGCGGTTATCGTTTTGTCTTATGCGACGATGTTTGCATGCTCTCGCTATGTCGGCGCGCTTTTCACTTTGCATCCGCTATGGCAACAAGTTTCTGATTGTTTTTCGATTTGTTTTCCCGTGAGCCACTATGGCGGGCGTGTTCCATGGTCGTGAGCCACTACGATGAGCACTTTTCTTTCTTGCGAGCCATCGTCGTTTTGCTCCCGCTACGGTGGAAAGTTTCGTGAGTCTTGCCCGTTACGGTGGCGGACCTCGAGGTTTATGTTATTTGGCGTCCGGAAGGCGCTACGGCGGAGGTCTCCTCCTGTTTGGTCCGCTACGGTAGGTGTTCTGCATACTTTGTCGCGGAGGTATCGCCCGATGCACTGTTGCAGAGAATGTGTTGAGTTTAAAGCCATCGTTGCGGATGGATTATTGTGTTCGAACCGTCGTTGTGGGTGAATGCCCATGACGACTTAAGTGCTTCGGCCTGCGGTTGGTTGGCACCAACATTGTATTTTGGTTCACACGTGCAAGGATTAGGGGTTTTTAATAGCCCGTAAAGTTTTTTATTTCCCCATTTCGAGTATTTTTAACCTTGTGGTTTTTCACGGAGTTCGACAAGCTTGGAGAGCACATCCCGTTGAAGTTTTCTGCACGATTTCCTTAGTGGAGATCACGTGGCCTGTACTCATCAGTCATTTTCAATTGCGTGGCATTTTTGTCGACCGGATGAATAGGTTTTTCTTATCTTTTTTTCTCAGTAAGTGATTTGGTAAGGTTTGCAGCTGTCTGTTGTCATTGGTGGTCAATTTTGGTCGGGTATTTAGGGGGTTTTCGTCTCCCGTTTCTTTTGGTCGCTCTGTCACGGGGTATTTTTGCCCTAGAAAATACATAGGACTTATGCATGTTCAGGAGCTTTTTTTACCTAGTTTGCTAGGTCAGAGATGATTTCTCAGAAGGCCGAGCTTCATGCCGATATGGATACAGTCGGCCGCTCATGCGTGGGCGTTGGCCTTGGTTGCGGTTTTCTTTTTCTGAGTAGCTCTCGTAAGGGGAGTTTCCTTAGATTTCGGTCGTGGGAATTGTGGCATCGTTTTTTCCCTAGGGCATCGCCACCATTATTTTGGTTTTTCGAAGCTTCGTTGCACTTGTGAGAGAGTTAGGGCCATTCGGGGGTTTTCAGTTCTTAAAAGTAGAGTGTGGAAGGTTTTTCAGTTGGGGTTGCCCGCAGTTTCAGTAGGGTTTTTGTTTTCTAACCATAATCCTGAGCCGATTTCGTAGTGCTGTTTCCAATGGAAGGAACTTACAGGGTAAAGAAGATTTATGTTTTTATACTGAAGTGATGTATATTTGAATTTGCTTACATTAATCATTTGGGTGCTAAGACAGTTTTTGTTTTACAGGTATTGTTTGCTGCCGAAACCATGCCAAAGAAGGGAAGGAAGAAGCTTAAAATCGTTGAGAGCGATTCTGACACAGAGATTGCTGAAGTTCCGCCAGCAGTAAAGGTCGAGATAGTGTACGAAGACACCAAAGCAGTTACAAGAGCAGAGCCCGATTTGAAATGGGGCCAAATCTATCCTATGATGTTCGATAAGAAAGTGCCAGAAGCTGGATTGGGGGATCTTTCCTTATATGAGAATATTCTAAGTTCTGGGTAACCAAGATAGCCACCAGGCCAAAGGTTTTTCCTTGTGCTGAGGTCATTGGTTGGTTTTTGCCGAATATAGACACAGTGGAAATGATAATCAATGATGAAGAGGGAAAGTCTGTTGCGTCATTTGTGCAAGCATTCATTTTAAAAGCATATAGTCTACCAGAAGTAGAAATAAATGTGACCACAGATTGGGTCAAGAGTATTAAGTTCGACTATACCACCACAGTGAAGGGGATGATGACCGAGGGAAAAACCTTCAGACATAAGCAGCCAGGAGAGTATGAAACATCTAGTCTTTGAACCCCATTCAGATTAATAGCATTGATGTTAAGTAGTGTTAGTTTTTCAACATTAAGCTAGCTTTATTAGGATCTTTAACTAAGAGAATAACAAGCACAACAGTCAAACACGAGACAATGAACACAGTGTTTTTCCTCGGGGAAACCATAAAGGAGAAAACCCCACAACTTCCTCAGAGATAGAATCAACACCAAAATAGAAAAGCCCAAAACAATAAGTGATATCCCGACAGCAGTAATCTTCTTCTTGTCTAGCCCCAGTGTCTTCTCCTTCCTCAACTATGCGCTACACTTGAGTGTGGATGAGTTGTGTGTTAAATAGAGACTTTAGTTCTCTATTTATACTAATCCCGACATGACTAAAATCCTACTAGGGTCGACCTCTACTAGGAGATTCTAATAACCCTAGTTCCCTAGAACTGCGGGGACTTTAACCCTTAGACAATTATAGGGTTACTCACTATGACTTGACATGAATTGTTTACATAATAGATCCTCCCGATCGAAGCATCGGGGCATGACAATATGACTCAATTACATAATATATACATCTCAGAATAAACATCGGGTTACAAGACATAAGATACATAGATGAATACATTCCGAAGTTACAAATACATCAACACTCCCTCGTAACTAGGAAGGTATTCTTTCGACACAATTTTCAACACTGGTCTTCTTCTCTGCATCAACTGGATCATCTCGTCATCTTCAAGTCTTCTTAGTCTTCAAGTCTTCTTCGTCTTTGAGTCTTCAAGTCATCTTCTTCTTCAAGTCTTCTTTGTCTTCGAGTCTTCAAGTCACTTCTTCTTCTTTATCATGGATCTGCATCATCATGACTACTGGCTCATCACTCGATCTGGATCATCATCAAGTCTGGATCATCTCATCTGGATCACTTGATCTAGATCATCATCAAGTCTGGATCATCTCATCTGGATCACTTGATCTGGATCATCATCACAACTGGATCGTCACTTGATCTGGATCGTCATCAAGTCTGGATCATCTCATCTAGATCACTTGATCTAGATCATCATCAAGTATGGATCATCATAATATGCTATCTCGATCATCATCATATGCTATCTCATAATGGTGCTATCTCGATTCTTCTCGTCACAGGAAGTTCTACAGAGTCAATCCTGTAGGCCTACCCTTCATGTAGGTCTTCATCAGCGCTTATATCTGACACTTAAGTCAGAATGGCCCGCCCAGCTTTTACATCTGACCTCATCTTGTCAGAAAGGCACGCCCAGCACTCACATATGACCTCATCCTGTTAGAAAGGCCCAGCACTCACATCTGACCTCATCTTGTCAGAAAGGCTCAGCACTTATATCCGACCATGTGCAAGCACACCGCATCGGAAAGGCTCTGCACTTACATACGACCTCATCCTATCAAAAAGGCACAACACTTACAATTGACCATGCTCGAAAGCACCGCATCGAAAGGGATCAACACTTACAATCCGACCATACACGAAGCACCGCATTGGAAATGGTTCAACATTTACAATCTGACCATGCACGAAGCACCGCATCAGAAAGGGCTCTGCACTTACAATCTGACCATGCACGAAGCATCGCATCAGAAAGGGCATGCACTCACATCTGATCATGGAGGAACTAATCCTACCATCGCATCAGAATGGCCCCCAGTCCCAGATTGAGCTACCTGGTAACTGACCAGGTGCCTACATTCCTAGAATGGCAGTTGCCCTTACATTTGACCTACTCGTCAGAATGGCCAACACTCACATCTGACATGGGAGGAACCTAATCTTTTAGCCATGACAGAATGGTTCAGCCCTTACATCTGATCAAGTGGGAACACATCCCTCTATCACATCAGAATGGCTTCTCAGTCCTAGACTGAGTTTTCCTGGTAACTGACCAGGTGCCTCCATTCCAAGAATGGCAGTTGCCCTTACATCTGTCCTACTCGACAGAATGGCCAGCACTCATATCTGACATGGAAGGAACCAATCCTCTCACCATGATAGAATGGCTTAGTCCTTACATCTAACCATGGAAGGAACCAATCCTATCACCATGTCAGAATGGTTATGGGTCTCATCACTTTCTCTTGGAGGAACCTCGATTTGGAGAACACCAAGCTTCTCCCTGAAGTACTCGAACTTCAGCCTAGCCAATGGCTTCGTCAATACATCAGCTATCTGTTCCTCCGTCGCAACATACTGGAGCTTCACTGCTCCTCTCTGCACCATATCCTTGATATAGTGATACTTGATCTCGATATGCTTTGACTTGTCATGGAACACTGGATTCTCTGACAACTTCACACAACTTTGGTTGTCACAATGTATACACGTAGCATCCAACTGGAGATCAAATATATTAGACAGTAGCTTCCTCAGCCATACTGCCTCACAACTAGCTGAACAAGCTGTGGCATACTCTGCTTCAGCTGTACTCAATGCCACACAGAATTGCTTCCTGCTAAACCAAGAGATCACACCTAATCCCATACTGAAGCAACATTCTGAAGTGCTCTTCCTATCGGTGGCACTGCTTTCCCAATCTGAATTGACATAAACCTCCAGGTTAATCTTCTGATTCAACTCATACTTGAGCCCATAATCAACTGTACCCCTCAGGTACCTCAGAATATGCTTTGCAGCAATCAAGTGAACATTTCTTGGATCTGTCAAGAACTGGATCAAGGTGTTCACAACAAAGCAAATATCTGGTCTCGTGTTCGTCAAGTACATTAATGACCCAATCATCTGACGATACATCGTAGCATCAACCGAATCTGATGAAGCATCACTCAATAGCTTCGGGTTCGATGCCATAGGTGTGGCCATGGCTTTGCAGTCCATCATCCCAAACCTCTTCAGGATCTCTATTGCATACTTCCCTTGTCCAAGGAAAATTCCATCCACACTCTACCACACCTCCATACCTAGAAAATAATGCATCATACCCAAGTCCTTCATCTCGAACTCGGCAGCAAACTTTCTCTTCGTATCAACAATCAACCCATCCATACCTGTCACAAACAGATCATCTACATATAGTAAAAGCATCACTGGGTTGCCATCTTCAACCTTGTAGTAAAGGTTGGAATCAACTTTACTCTTGGTAAAGCCCAAACTGGATAGAAAGCTGTCAATTCTGCCGTACCATGTCCTGGGTCCCTGTTTCAAACCATATAGGGCTTTCTTCAATCTACATACATGAGACTCCCTGTCATGTGTCTCAAAACCGAGTGGCTGTTCCACATACACTTCCTCTTACACTACACCATTCAAGAAAGCAGTCTTGACATCCATTTGGTGTATCTTCCATTTCATCACTGCAGTCAGAGCAAGTACTGATCTGATGGAAGTGTATCTGGCTACAGGTGCAAAGGTTTCTTCATAATCAATCCCTTCTTTCTGAGAGAAACCCTGACCCACAAATCTTTCCTTATATTTTTCAATGCTACCGTCTGCAGCATGCTTGATCTTGTAAATCCATTTGGAAGTTACAACTGACTTCTCTTTTGGTCTTGGGATAACATCCCTAACATCATTCTTCATGATCGACTGATATTATTCGATCATAGCATCCTTCCATTCTTTCTGTTCTGCTGCTTCTTCATAACTGGAAGGTTCTTTGTCAATGAAATCACATAGTAAAGCTACATACCCGAAACAAGATCTGGTCCTCTTTCTTTCTCTGTGATTCTCTTCTAGAGCCCCATATCTTTCTGCACCTTGGATAAGTTCTCGTACCCAAGCAGGTTTCCTCTTATGAGGATTCTTCTCCAGAGGTGGATCTACAGGTCTTTGTGGTTCTTCAAATTCTCTATCTTCTTCTTGAATTTCTTCATTCATGGTTGTGTCATGAATTCTAGGTGCTTCTGCTTCTTCAGCAAGTCTCTTTCTGGATTTGTTGTAAGTTGTGTCTTCATCAAATGTCACATCCCTGCTGATGTCAATCTTCTTGTATCCTAGGAAATAGATTCTGTAAGCATTCGAGCTTTCAGAGTATCCCACAAATATACCCTTCTTTCTTGGAGGATCTAATTTTGTTCTCTTCTCTTTTGGAATGTGTATCTATACAGGACAGCCGAATATTCTGAGATGGCTGACTTCTGGTTTCTTGCTAGAGAATACTTCTTCAAGAGTCTTGTTCTCGAGTACTCTATGTGGAGTATGGTTCTGTACATACATCGTTGTTCTAGCAGATTCCGCCCAAAGATGCATAGGAAGATCTTGATCATGAAGCATTGCTTTTGCAGCTTCCATGATAGTTATGTTCTTCCGTTCCGCAATCCCACTCTATTGTGGATTATAAGGAGTAGACAACTCCCTCTTAATCCCTGATTCTTTACATAGCTCTTTGAATTCATTTGAAGTGAATTCTCTGCCATTATCTGATCAAAAAGTCGTGATCTTCTTTTCAGTATGGTTCTCGATCAAGGCTTTGAATTCCTTGAATTTGCTGAATACTTCATCTTTGTTCTTCATAAAGTAAAGCCATGTCTTCCTAGAAAAATCATCAATAAAAGAAACATAATATGCATACCCGCTTAGTGAGCTTGATGACATAGGACTGCATACATCAGAGTGGATGATTTCCAAGATTCCTTTTGCTTTTCTTTCGCTACTTGGAAATGTCTTCTTTGTGTTCTTACCTTTCACACATCCTTTGTAGACCCCATCATGCTTTGCTTTCATTTCTGGAAGACCTTCAACAACTTTGCTTGCAAGAGGTAGTGCTCTGTAATGCACATGTGCAAGCCTTCTATGCCAAAGTTCACTTGGCTCTACTGTGTCATGGACCAAAGCTTGTTTTGGATGGCTCTTCAATTTGTACAAACCTCCTTCTTGTTCACCAATCACTATTGCATCATCAATAGTCTTTCCTTTTGGCCACATGATGACTTGACCATCTATGAATGCAACCTTCATTCCTTTTGCATCCAATGTTGATATGGAGAGAAGGTTCTTCTTGAGTCCTGGCACAAACAAAACTTCTTTCATTGTTAGAGACTTTCCAGAGTCTAATTTGTAGGAGGATTCCCTACTACCTTTTATTGGATATTGGTAGTCATCTCCTAGCTTCACCTTGTGAGGTGATTCATGTTTTGAGAGCTTCACAAAGGATTCCTTGAATCCAATCATATGTTTGGAAGCCCCACTGTCTATAAGCCAATCATCACTTCCATGAGTAATGTTACCTGTGAGAGCGGAGATCAGAACATATTCATCCTCGCTTGAAGAATCTTCACTTTCATATTTGGATCTCTTCTTGGATGGCTCATCATCCTCTGCAGCATGAACATGATGTATTTTCTTGCTTCCCTTCTTCTTGTGAGAGCTACTTTTGTTCTTAGAACAATCTCTAGCAAAGTGTCCTTTTTCATCACATGTATAGCAAATGTATTTAGACCTATCTCTAGGCTTTCTAGAATTATTCCTGTGATGAGAGTACTTACTTCTATGATGGCTAGATCTGGATTTCTTGGATTGTACTGTGAGAGCTTGATCTTCACTTCCCATCTTCTCTTCTCGAGCTGCTATCCGAGCTTCTTCTTGAGAACGTTCTTCCCACAGTCTGCTGAACTTAACTAACTTCTTTCTAGCACAGATCCCTTGAATGAAAGAGTTCCATGTCCTAGGGAGACCATTCAAGGTGGTCATCACAATTTCTGCATTCTCCACTTCTTCATCTACTGCTTCCAATTGTTCCTTGATCTGAGAAACCCTTGTGAAGTAAGACTGGATGGTCTCTGCATTCTGGATCTTCATATTCTTCAGTTGATTTCTCAGAGTCATCTTCCGGTTTATGTTCTTCCCTTCAAACAATTTGGTTATGGAATCAAACATAGCTTTATGTGTCTTGAGAGATGACACCTATGGGATAAGGTGATCATTGATAGAATCAGCAATGATCCTTTTTGCCATAACCATCTTCTTCTTATGTAAGGCCTTTGCCTCATCTCCCTCTGAAATTGGAACCTCCTCATGGATGTAGGAGTCTAACTCATTCTCTTCCAGGACCAGGGAGATCCTATACTTCCAGGATTGGAAGTTATCAGCTCCCTCAAGCTTTTCATCAAGCTTGGTATGATGAGACATCTTAACTGAGAACCTCAAATGGAAATACGAAAGATTTTAGATCTTACTAGGTTCAAGATGTCGGATTTGAAACTTGAGCTGAAATCCTGTAGTACTGGATTAGGAGAAAATTAGGGTTTTGCTTTTCCGGAGTTCTGTCTACCCAAATGCTTTGAAATTTGTCTCTAACTTCGATTTTGGGGAGGAGATCAATCTAGGCCTGGGCTGACTGAAAAATTCCTCTTCTGTGAAAAGTCCTAATTTCTGGCAGTAGTGTCGGGTCCAAAACTGAACCTCAGAATTGGATTCTGCTTCGACAGAAAGATGCGCCCTAAGGAGGAGAGTTATTCCACCTTACTTTTGCTAAAAATTCGTGGAGGAAGATCCACAAACTAGGAAGCCCTAGTTCCTACAGCTGCACAGTGTCTTCTTCTCAGGTTAGCTCTGATACCATGTTAGTTTTTCAACATTAAGCTAGCTTTATTAGGATCTTTAACTGAGAGAATAACAAGCACAACAATCAAACACAAGAGACAATGAACATATTGTTTTTCCTCGGGGAAACCATAAAGGAGAAAACCCCGCAACTTCCTCAGAAATAGAATTAACACCAAAATAGAAAAGCCGAAAACAGTAAGTGATATCCCGATAGCAGTAATCTTCTTCTTGTCTAGCCCCAGTGTCTTCTCCTTCCGCAACTATGCGCTACACTTGAGTGTGTGTGAGTTGTGTGATAAATAGAGACTCCAGTTCTTTATTTATACTAATCCTGGCATGACTAAAACCCTACTAGGGCCGACCTCTACTAGGAGAGTCTAATAACCCTAGTGCCTCGAAACTACGGGGACTTTAACCCTTATACAATCGGAGGGTTACCCACTATGACTTGACATGACTTGTTTACATAATAGATCCCCCCGATCGGAACATCGGGGCATGACAACATGACTCAATTACATAATAGATACATCTCGGAATAAACATCGAGTTACAAGACATAAGATACATAGATGAATACATTCCGAAGTTACAAATACATCAACAAGTAGGCTGTATTAGGTGTGATGGAAAAACATACAATTTTGGGTGGATTCCATTCATGTATTATGTGGCAATAGAGGGAATAGTCTTTAACTGGGAAGATATTGTTACCAAGAACTTGTCTAAAGGTATCAAGGCAGCTCAGGAGGGTCTAAAGCAGAGCAAATCAGAATTCTATATGTCATCTTTTTTGTTAGATTGCATAATATATAGGCATAAGTTTGAAAAGCTAAATTGTGTATGGATAGAAGGGAAGGCTCCTATTTACGTTGCATATAAGATTATAGGAGCCCACAAATATCACACTCATTATCAGTTAATTTGTGAAAAATTCATAAGGCCCCTTTATAGGTTAATCTTTTTAGAAGATTGCCCATGTTTGTCAGAGGGAGCAGTGGAATCTATAAAAGAATTTGGTGACTATTTTTTCACCAAGGAAGGCACTTACCTGAGAATGCATGGGGGCACTAGAGCACCTTCATTGCTGCCTAAGTATGCAACAGACTATATAGTATTGAAGGAGGCACTCAGATAGGTATTCCTAGATGGTTTTGGAAGCCATTTGTTTGATATCAAGAAGGTGGTTTTCCCACCAGTACCTTTTTATGTGGGAAGTTACAAGTTTAACAGAGACAAAAGCACTCCGGATTTTGTCAAAGAGCTGGAAATATTCCAATTTGGGGAGAAAAGCTTCCATAGGAATGATTCACAAGGAAAGGTGGCAGCTCACAAAACTGCTCACAAAGTAAATATTGAGTATGCCGATTACATAGACAAAGAAGAGCAAGTATTCAGAAATGTCTATAGTATGGCAACCTTGAGCAAGAGGTTGAAAGGAAAAGCATTTGGTGCTAAAGGAAGTAGCAGGAATAACCCAAAGCCAGACGAAGGAGATGAGGAAGCTGCAAAGATAGCTCAAGAAGAAAGCACTCATAGGCTTGCAGCGGGAGAAAAAAAGTTATTGGCTGAAGAAGCACAGAAGGATTAGGAAGAAGCTGCTAAAAGAAGGAGCACGGAGGTTGTTCTGAAGAGAATGGCAGAATTGGAGAAGGCTTTGGCTAAAGGAGATTTAGGCTCTGACCAAGGCATGCAGGATACAGGAGCGCAAGGCCAGGATACTGATGAAGTTCAAGGTGGTGGAGGTTCAAAACAAAGCCCTGTACAGGCTAATCCAGAGAACCTACCAGCCACATCTAGCAGCATCCTAATAGGAGGTCATGTGCCCATAGCTGAAATGGGACTCGTACCTTTTACACCTTCAAAGCAATACGATGTAGCATGTTTGGAGGATATTCGTTTTGATCCTAAAACGAAGTCCATTGTATGGAGGATAGACAAAACTTTGAAGGTAGGAGCTCAGCCAACGGTCACTACAGTGACGGAGAGAATAGTCATGAAAAATGTAGAAGAGCATCCCAAGGAATTAGCTTCTATGGGCATTGCAAATGCTCACAATGTGGACAGGCTTATGGAAAACCTTGAGCAATACAAAGGAAAGATGGCTGAAATGAAAGAAGTGCCAAGGAAAGAAGAAAAGGTAGGAAGAGAGTCCAAAAGAAAATATGAGGCCACTTTGTTAGAGTTTGAAAGGCTTCAACAAAGGCATCAGATCTTAGAAGCAGAATGCGACAGTTTGAAATTATCAATTGAAGAATTGAGTAAGGAGAAAGGAAGTCTGGAAAACAAAGTGGCAGAACTAGAGCTGTAGAAGACTACTGCTGAGGGGAAAGCCAAGCATTATGAAACCCAAGTAGCAGCATTGGAGACCGAGAAAGATTCATTGGAAGTTTCATTAAAATAAACAAATGAGCAGCAAACGAATATTGAGCCATTGAAGAAGCATGCTCTCACACTTAGAAGTAAAATTCATCAGATGCAACTTCAAATAGAAGAGGAGATGTTGAAATTTCAGCAAGTAGAGACAAGGTTGGAGGAAATTGTGAGTACAGCTTCTTACTTTTTAGACAGGACCCAAGATATCCTGGAAATTCTACAAGGACGTTTGACTTGGTTGGAAACAACCAAGGAACCTACAGCTGATGCACCCATTAAGGACTTAGAGATAGTGAAGCAGGAGTATGAACTAATTGAATTCGGGAGTAAAGCAATAGAGGAATTGGTAAAGGCAGTCTAGAAGACTAAAGGTGTTTGTGCAGAATTATGCAGAAAAGTTCTCACCACTTACAATCGTTGTCAAACATTGCAAAGAGAAGGTTAGAAGAATTGCCTGATCATGAAGGATTTTTGAAACAATTGCAGGTCAGATGGCAGGAGGATGAACAAGGTATTCAACTGGTCAAAGGTTTGGATCAGAAGGTGCTGAAAACTGTAATAGCCCAGACAGCAGTGAGCAGTGATTTATTGGAAGATCAACTTCGTTTGATTCTAGCCAGAGTGGAAAATATAAAAGCCCAAGTTGCCAAATATGAGATCACTATCAGATTCCTAGAGCCATCCGGGTTCGAAACTATAGCAACAGATGCAGATATTTGGAAGAAATTCATAAATGATGTGGCTGGGTCCACTCAGTATTTTGTTTTATTAATACATTTTGTAATATTTGCCTAAGTTAGCGATTCCACTAGAAGACAAAGGAAATTTTTGTAACTGATTTGTAAAAGAAGCCCAAAGGGCAAGGGAGACCAAGAGACATTTGAATTTTTATAAATAGGGATCAAGTTGATAGAGTAGGGGACCTTTTTTCATGCTATCTTTCTGAAATGTTATTGTAAGAAGAACTACTTCCTCTTATAATAAAGAAAATATATTTTCTGCTGGAGAAGGCACTGTGGAGCCTCAAATGCTTGCCATAGATTGGTTGAATGTTGAACTATTTCTGTTTCATCTTTTTCTATGAACTGCGAGATCGTTCTAACTTACGAATTATTTCATGTTATGAATTTTTTCCTGTTCATTTCTGTGAAACTTCTGCAGTATATTTGAGTAATGAACGTTTTAATTGACAATGAGCTATCTCTTTGTTTATCTTTCTACTTATATTCATGTATTATGAAATATGAAAAATTATCTGTAATATTCTAAATGCATGTTTTACAGTACACTACTCATCATTAATTACAATATTGCTCCCTAGGGATATGTTAGATAGAATTAGTTAGCATTAGTATAAGTTGTTCTTTGTTTATGATTTAGAAGCAAAAGAGGTAAGACGAGAGGTAAGAACCTGCGCATCACATTTTGAAACTCTTCGTTATCTCTACCAATTGCACTTAATTAGGCACTTGCATATCATACATAAATGTAAAACTAAAAAAAATACACTTAAATGGTGGACCGGGCCGCAACCGGTAAAACAAGCTTTAACCGTTACTTGACCTACGGTAGTCGGACCACAAATAGGACGGATTCCCCATACCAAACAATAACGAGCTGATTGGAAACGCTTATTGGGGAGAATCCCTACTGTTGTTTCCTGGGATTTTCCAGGCCTCACAGAATGAAATATCATAAGATAAGCAAATTTTGAAAGAGAAGAAGCCAAAGTAAAAAACTGAAGATGAAGGTTCAAAGGCTACCGATGAAGATTCAATAAAGAAAGTCAAGAAGAAATGGAGCACATCCAAGTGTTCTTATTGCAACAAAGGGTTTCATCATGAGAAGAAATGTTTCAAGAAGAACCTGGACATTACGGTCTCAATTGCTTGAGAAACATAACATTGAAGTTTTAGATGAGCTAGAGAATCTTGCTGAATCCTCAGAACACTGTCATAGCACGCAGTTCCAAGGTGATATAAACTATTCCTTGTGTTAGGTATAACTCCCGATTCATTATTCTATTCATGGCTAAGCATTCATTTATACATTCATGTGACGGTTGTGTTTCACCTTCCGTCCAGCCTTTTCGGCTTCCAACTATTCCTATTTATTTATTTACAATATTATAATCCCTAATGGATTATATTCTAACAATCCCCCTCTTAATCCGAAGGGGTGTTCGTAAGTCCGAGCATGTTTCTGAACCTTTCAAACTTTTCTCGTCCAAGCGCTTTGGTGAAGATGTCTGCAACTTGATCATTTGTGGAACAATGTCGAAGATGGACTGTCTTGGCTTCTACATGATGTCGAATCAAATGATACTTTGTGTTGATGTGTTTGGTTTGATCATGGAATCTAGGATTCTTAGCCAGCTTGATTGCAGAAGTATTGTCGACCAGTAATGGAGTGGAGTTCTCTTGTTTTTCTTGCAAATCTTCAAGTATCTTCCTGAGCCATACTATTTCTTTCATTGCTTCAGCTGCAGCCACATATTCTGCTTCTGTTCTTGAATCTCCTGGAACTGACTGTTTGCGTGATCTCCATGAAACAACTGCTGATCCAAGACTCATAGTGTATCCAGAAGTTGATACTCCTGTCTCCTTATCGCCATCAA
>LPNX010557123.1:226058-254982 GCA_001517045.1 Pseudotsuga menziesii
AAAAATCAGAAAATTTACTAGCATCTTGGTCATCTTTCTTCTGGTTATGATTGTCTTTGATGGAGTCCCATGAAGCCCAACACTGATCTGATGTGTGCCCAGTCTTTCCGCAACGTTTGCACTGCAAAGATGATCTTTTGCTTCTGCCCCCTCTGCCTCTGAAATTTCTTCTTCCTCATCCTCTCTTGCTGCAATCTCCCTTGGAAGGGTCTTTGGATTGGTCTTTGCCAACTAGGGCAGCACCAATACTAGATGCCAAAGAGTGCATCTCTAATCTGGAAACTATAACTTGCAGAATGATTTAGAAAAAATATGGGATGCAGGTTTAGATTCCTGCTCCTTTACATATTACAATATGATTCTGCAGCCTATCAACCCTATCAAAACAATCTTGCAGCTGCTCTATATTTAATTTCTATATCATTTCAATATATAAATTCTGTGCACTATTCTACACAATGCAGGTCTGAGTCTCTGCACTTTTTACAATACAGTCTATGCCACAATTAACAATCTTCTCATGCAGTGGTTACAGCTTTATTTTCAAAGCACAGTTACAAATTGAAAGGAAAAAACACAGCAATTCCATGCTATATCCTTCATAGCAGCAATTCATAGAGGAGAAAATTCTTCATGCAACAGTCACAGTTCCAATATAGCAGTCACAAGGCTCTTCACTCAATGAAAATAAACAAATGCTTGCAGAATTTAAACTTCAACCCAGCGTAGACTTCAGATGCAAGTTTCACACAGCACACAGCATACAGCAGACAGCTCCACGCAGGAAAAGAACGCAGCAGCTCCAATACAACACTCACGGGCCTCTTCATTATGCAGCATACATTATTTATCTCCACGCACTTTCAATCAGTAGATTAATGCACAAGCAATGAAATCACATGCATTTTTTCTTTCTTTCAACTCACACTACAAAACCTTCATTTGTTCAAGCTTCAAACTTCAGATACAAAGAAAGAGTAACTTAAGGTTTTGTTCAAAAAACCCATAAAACCAAGAAGCAAAGAACTTATTCCTTTCTGGCACTACTCTGGCATGTTCAAAGTTTCTCTAAAAAATCGTTGCATTCACCTCTTTCCAGTGCTTATTAGTCGTCGCGGGTTCCAGCCGTACTGCAATGTACTAGCGAGCTAAGTTGGGAAGAGATCGCCAGCAGCAATTACACAGCAGTTACAGACTTCTTCACGCAGCAATATTTCACTTCAGACTCCACGCAACAATCTTCACGATCTGTGGTAGTGAGTCTCCACAATAAACTTCCCGCATAAAACTAGGGCACAATTAGGGTTCACTTCAAAAAATTAGGGTTCCCACAGACGGCGGCAGGCAGCTTCAAGAACACGCAGTCGTGTTGAAGTTGTGTTGAAGAGATTGAAGTGGTACAGGTGCATATCAGCAAGAGTATTATTTGTAGCAGAGATTATATGGTATGCAAGGACTGGAACAATGTGCTGACATTGTTAACCCACAAGATTATAAGCAGGTCGCGTGTACCAGGAGCAGGTTCACAACAACAAAAGTCACAAACCACGAAATCTAGCAGCGGGAACAACATTCAATACGCGGTGGAGAGTTTGCCAATAGATTCAACAGTCCAGACATACGAGTGAATCATTATTTTGGCCCATTATCTTTCAGGGAACAAATCTGTTCCTCTCCCATTGTAGACATAACAGTTACAACGAGATCTTTCCCCTCGTCAAATCCAGCCTTGATCTGGGCACACAACCAGCAGCAAGAGTCTTCAACGCAGATTCTTCAACGTGACTGTCATCTTAAAAATGATTTAATACTTCAACTCAACGCAGCTCCTCACACAAATGCTGGAGTCTCCAACGGTCTTCACGCAGAGGGCGTTCACTCCAGTAGCAAGCATAGAAAATACTCACAAAAACGTGGAATAGAGAGCAGTCATGAAGTGATATTCAAATGATGATTATCACACTGTCGTTTCAAATTCTTCTACAAGACGTAGCTCCACACAGCGCCTTCACGATTCTGTCTTCAACGCTTCACCATTCACGCTCCAATGCACAGCTTTCACGCACAGCTTTCCCACTGACTCCTCCAACGCATATATTATTTCTTCAACGCAATATAATATATGGACAGCACGCAGTAGCAGATATATACTCTGATATTACAAGCAGAGAGCAAATATTACAGGCAGGTAATCCCCACGAGTATTATTTCCAACATAGTCATTCAAGAGCTTAAAACTCCACCGAATTACAGACATAAAATCGCGGCATGATCAGTTTTTAAAATCGCAGCAGAGGCACACAATATGGTTGTCTGCGCTACGCACCAGTCTTCAATATTCAAGAGATATTCAATGCAATATTCAACAACTACAGATCGCAGAGGATAGGAGAGGCGGCCCACAAACAAATTAGGGTTAGGTATACCACAATCTTTCTAGCAGAGAATAAACTCAGGCAGATGGAGTAACGCATACACTGCATGCTACTCGATTGGCAGACTGATGGAGCAGTCTGGCAATGGACTGGCAAGCAGAATGCCAGGAATGGGCAGCTTGGCAACAGGAGTTATGGCAGCGCTCTGATACCACTTGTTGGGTATAACTCCCGATTCATTATTCTATTCATGGCTAAGCATTCATTTATACATTCATGTGACGGTTGTGTTTCACCTTCTGTCCAGCCTTTTCGGCTTCCAACTATTCCTATTTTATTATTTACAATATTATAATCCCTAACGGATTATATTCTAACACCTTGAGTGCCAAAGCTAAGTCATTTCCTCATATCTCTGATATAGACTCATTTTTTAAAATATCAGAATAAAAAATCTCAGTTTCTTTCTTGAATAATACACCTATCAATTTCTTAGATTCATCTCCCAATACTTGTAATTTTTCACTAGATCATGACTTGTCTTTAAGTAACTCCTCACTCTATTCAAATGGTTATAATTCTGATTTAGAAGCATATTTGCAGGTCGATATGCATGTTATGACATCATCCATACCATTTACGATACCTTTGAATACTCCTAAGACTATACAAACCCCAAGTTCACTAGTTGATTCCTCATTGGTTTCCTATGTAGTGTTACGTATAGCTAATGGTTTCAAGCCTTGCCTATTTTTCATTGGTTGTTTATCCATGACCTTAGTCATAATTGGAATTATCTTACTTATGTTTGGATATGTTCTAAACACTTATGGTTTAGATCTCAAGTCCATCCATCATTCACATTTTTACACTCATCAGTTTTCCCCAGTTGCTTGTTCTTTCCTACTCTAGACCTATATCCTCATGGAGACATTAAACCTTTGGTCTTTGATGCTCCATATGATAATATTTATGATATATCAATCTTTTCAGTCTCATTTCATATTTGGGAAGGTGCTACATCAGTTTGGAAGAAAGATTTGTGATCCACATCACCAATTTGCAGCTATACAAAGAACTGATTGTGTTACTCATTGTGTTGATTTTTCTACTATCTGGGAATGAGTATGCACATATCTGTTTTCCTTTTCAGATTGTGCTTGTAGATTAGAGTATGTTAGTAGCAAAAAGCATTCAGATAATGCTCATACTTCATTAGATGATGAGCTACAAGGAGTTTATCCTCTTCTTTCTTGCAGATTCTACACTCTAGCGTGTGATCATAGAGTTCACAATTTTTTCATCAAAGTATTTCACCAGAAGTAGTTCATTCAGCTCATTCAAGTGAAGATAAAGACATATTGAATACATTTTGTTCAAATTTTTGTCCCTTGTCCTTTCTTGAGGGAGAATTTTCTCCATGTGGTTCATAAATAATTGTAAGGGTGACCATAACCTTGTTGCTAGGCCCTATATGTATCTATGCATTTGATTATTTCAGATAACTCCATCATAAATTCAGACTTGAAGGGGGGTGTTGGGATATTATAAACCCACTCTATACTTAGGATAACAATATTTAATAATTATTGATTAATTTCCTACCTACTAGCTTAGATAGTTGGCATCCACTTGCACCACGTGGTCAACACTTTCCATATATACCCCAAGAGCGCTTTTATCCTGATTCTAGTTAGCTCCTACCAACTTTATTGACTTCCTGAATTAGCAACTATGCCTTCTTGTAGATTTTGTATTTATCCTTCTTTATTCCAGCTTTCCAGTGGATAAGGTAAAGCTAGTCAACTAGGAAACTGTTATTTTTTGTTTCCAACCCATCCTCCATGATTTTCTCTCTAGATTCCATGATTAACATGTTTTTCCATCACTCACGACAACTCACTCATGCTTTAACTAATTCGTGAGGTCCTTGATAGAGTTGGAAAGTGCTTTAGCCACCTATGGGGGTTTATCATATTTAGTAAGCCTAATTTATGAGCTAGCATGAGTTGTCTTCTAGAAACTCAACTTTCCTTTATAAGGACGTATTATTATTCCAATAACCAATCAATTATTCATTCTTCACTTCTTTATGTGATTTAGTCTCTTTATTCTTCTCTCTATTTTTCTTGTGCATGCTTGTGAGAATTATCTTGTAGCTAGATCTACATCGTGTGCTTCTTCTTAGCATCAATGCTCTATTTCTTCATAGCATTAAAGCAGCTATTTCTACACATTGCATAATAATTACTAGGAATAGTTGATTTATAAGCTAGTATTTCAATTTGTTTACGATATCAATCCTAGAGGAATGGTTTTCAATATGTTCTTTGATTTGGTAGTTTGATAAGGCCAATTTCATAACTTGCTGAGCAACTAGCTTTTCAATTAGTTTGTATAAGTTTTAATAAGCTACCACTCTTTTATTTGAAACTATCATTTATGTTGTCTGATTTGTTTAACACTTCAACAAAAGGATTAATTGAAAGCTTGATGCACACTTGTCAAAACATAAACATTTACTTTGGGGATTTATGATAATAACAAGAGCCACAAGGTGGCAATGTCCCTGACGAAAATTAAAGCTATTTAAAAAAAACAAAAAAAACTTAAACAAAAGTAAATCTAATTGTTTCAACCAATTAATTTTAACGACAACTTAACTAGTGATCTTAGTAGCCCATGAATATCTAAACCTAATTAAATCTTAGTTTTAACTTTTCCCTCTCGTTAAAAAAGTAACAAATAAAAAATCCAATCAAATAAACTACCCTGACGGCCCCCATACCCATGTCTACGCAGAGACTGATAATTCCTATATCTTAGAGCCATAAACAACATAATTAAAAAAAAGACAGGAGCATAGATACAACCCATCCACCACAAAAAAAACACTTAGACTAGGCTCGTCACCCATCACTAGGCAAGGGGGGATAGATAGGAGATACTGCCTCCTCCCTAGGTAGCTCCCTGGAATGATCCATGTATTCCTCAAGAACCGCCTCGAGCAGACGAACGCCCACCACGCTTGCTTGCTGACCACCTTTGATAACTTGAATTGCCTCATGAATGCCCCTGGCCAGCTGCAGCCTCTCCTGGATGTCCCGGGATAGGAGAATGCGAGCAATCCATAAAGGATTAGCTGCTAATGGCCTTCCCTGGTGGGATTCATATTCCCGAAGCAAGGCTAGTTCTCTGTGCGCAATTTGGGCTTCTACCGGAGTCGGGGTCTCTGCCAGATATTGTACCCCTTAGTTGAATGCTAAAGGCGTCAGAGCTTCAAATTCCAGTGGCCCTTGCTGAGAGGAACCTTTTGTCGAACGCCCCTCTGCTTCTCCCCTCCGACTTGCACCACGTCGACTACAAACCCTCCATTGCGATGCCATTACGCCATGGACTAGAGCACCCAAAGGTCTAATACTTGCAGACTAAAACCACCCATTCACAGAGTTCTTAATAAATGGTGTGGTTAGATATTCCCAGGTGGGGGTAAGGATTTTCTAGGTGATAGAAGGAGGTACACCATTCTTGTGGAAAATGATTTAACTCCCACCCTCGCACGAACCAACTTCCCATAATTAAAGGCTCTATACCACCTTATCGTATTCGTATCGACGAAGCATTTCTGCTTTCATGCATAATATCGTACTGGGTTATCTAATTTTATTCAATGGCATACGACCCTCATGATTGCAAGCAGTACAAAGGCGAATTCCCATGGTGAAGCCATGGTTTTCCTTATTAAGCAATTACACTTGAACGCTCCGGACGAGCCAGAAAAGGACTGCAGTAAACACATTTAAGGAGGGCAAGACAAAGGACTGTCCCCTGCATATCTGTGTGTCATGTCGTTATCAATGGTAGTCCTTTCCTTATCTCCACCACTTGCCTTGGCACGCCTTTCATTATGAGGAGAGGTGGGATCAAACGTGGCTGTGACATGTGAAAGCGCCAACTCCTTTTGGATCCATTCACCCGCTGCTGCCACCGTACCCTCCTCAGGAATCGATGGAGAGAGACCACCTATCCCGATCACGCGCCGACCAGGAAGTGTCGAAGGTAATTCATGGTGTGGCCGCATGCGAGAAGGTGTGTCATCAGGGGAGGTGGTTTCCTGTTCATGGTGAAGTCAGCTGGAAAACTGGGATGGTATTTTGCTTTGTCTTTCATCTATGTGGATCACCAAGTGTCCAATATCCCTTTTCGCTAGATCCTCGCAGCTCCACCATAGAACTTGGTCTCCTAAGCCCGGATGTTGTTCTACATGGAAGGAAATCTGCTTCCCAACCCATGCGTTAGCTAACACATCTGCTACCTTGTTCCTATTCCGTCGAACATGGGTGAATTGTATGGCTGGGGTGGTGGCTAACAATCACTTAAGTTGTGATAGCCAACTTTTCTGTTTCCAGTTTCTTGAGACCTTGAAAATGGCGGATCCTTGCTGGATTCTTCAGGCTATGGAGATGATAATGAATGAATCCACCTCCAAGGGCATCCATTGTTGCTGTAAGGCCCATTTTAATCCGCTTACCAAGCCTTCTAGTTCAGCCATGTTGTTGGTGTTTTCGCTGATATCCCCCCAGAATATGTTGATCACCTTTCCTACTGCATTCCTGAAGGCACCGCCATATCCAACCGGACCTGGGTTGCCTTTAGTTGATCCATCAAAATTCAATTTGAAAGAACCTACTGCCGATCACTACCAAGAGTCAGGGCTTTGGGGAGGCGCAATTAGGGCGCACGAGCTTTCAGTATTTCCATGTACATTATAGATACCCCAGCCATTTAGAATTTGACGTCATGCTGTATCTGCTTTAATAGATTCTTGAGTCCAATGGATTAAGGTTAAAGTTTCCTTTACATGAATTTCAATTAGAGCCCAAAACTCCTCTGTGTGGCGCAGCTTGTCCTCAAAGATTCTCCGATTCCTATCTTTCCAAATTTCCCATACAATGAATCCCAGGAATAATTCCCAAACCCTGTTCAAAATCTCATTTTTGAAAACATGGTGAGGCCAATTGGCCATGGTTATATCTGGACGCCCATGATGTCTAGCATTTTTCTGAAACCTTGTCACTCCTCTCTCCCAAAGCGCTGAGGCCATAGGGCATTCATATAGAAGGTGGTTACTGGTTTCTGGAGCGATTTCACACAAGCTACATCTTGATGGTCTTATCATCCCACGGCATTGAAGATTATCCTAGGTAAGGATGCGTCAGCTAAGAAGTAACTAGCTGAAATAAGCCACCTTTGGCCACCAGTTCCCACCCCAAATATTTCACCACTTCATCTCCTCTATTCTGTTAGTTTCCACCTAAAGTCTCATTGCCTCTTTGATATTGAAGTTTCCTGTGTTGGAGTAGCCCCTTCGAATATTGTCCAACCCGACCACCTTTGGGATCCTTCTGTTGCATAATTTCTCATAGAAATCCTCTATATTATCCTCAGGGGCTCAAGCTTGCAACCACGACTTTTGTTTCCATGTCCTGAACTAGGTATCTGTTGATCAGGAGTCCCAAAAATCTTGCACCCATTCCAGTGGGCTGTTCTGAAGACAGTGGAGAAGATCTGAGGTATCTTCTCGATTAGCTAAACACGGAGGTTGTTGCCAGGCGTCCCGGGCAAGGTTAGAAAAACCGAACCGGTCGACCCTCAGAACCGGAACCGGAATTAAACCGCTCAAAAACTGGGTAAAAAACCAGATCATAAAACCGATCCATTAAAAATACATAAAATATTCATGTGCATCCATGTGAATTCAAACCATTATACACAAAATATGCAAAGTTTCTCATGTATATAGCATATAAGAGTTTATAGAACCAAAATAGCACTTAAGTGTGTGATTGTTCGTATTTTGGATTTCCATACTAGGAAACTAATTAAATGTTAAGGTAAAATAAATATGACATGTGACTTAAAATAAGTCATTTTTAAGCCTAAAGTACAACTTAACTATTTTTTTTAAGCTGAATTTTTTTTCACTTGTATTAAAAGGGCACTGTCGCCATACCACACAACGAATGAATACAAAACAAAGAAAGGAATATCTGATGTCAAAGTTTCAAACAGGTGCAAAATTTCAAAATGGATGCCAACTATCTGACCAGATCTTACAGTTCTGGCACCATCGCTAAAATTATGCTAGTGTGAAGCCTAATAAAACATTAAAAACCTAATATTAAAAGAAAACATTCCCACCAAGGGCTTCTTGGTTGATGTCTGGCAGTAGAGAAAGATCCAGAGTTGTGTTTCCATTTTCCATATCTTCATGCACCTTCATTCACTTGCCAACTGTTTCTTCATCCTTGACTGCATGACAACCAGTGGAATTCTTTGGAAGAGAAACCCAAGATTGAGAAGAAAATTGAAGAAACACAAAAAATAGGGTGTTATAAGATGATTATTCCTTGAAGCATTCCCCTTTTCTAACTAAAGTATTACTTATCTTCATATAACCATGTTATCCAATGTGGTTTTACATGTGTGGGTTACTAGAATATGGTTTTATGATATTGTATATACATGTATTTGATTCCAGACTGGACCAGTCGGTTTGCTGAGAAAACCAGTTTTGAACCGGTTCGATATCGAATTGGGTGGTCCGTGGACCAGCCCGGCCAGTTCGGTATCAAACCGACCCAAAACGACCAGATACCCCGGTTCAAATAGGAAACCTCATGAAACCAGGCTGACCGTCTAGTTTAGTCGGTTCCGGTCCGGTTTTTACAACGTTGATCCCGGGTGAATGAGGCCAACATTCTATCTCTTACCTCCCAAAAGCTGTTGCATTGGATGAGACCTCTACTCTCTTTGGAAGCCTTCTAGATGCTTGAACCCGAAATATCTTCCCCAAATCGTATGAGTTGATGTTTCAGTCATTGAGGGGCGTATTTTTGGTGCCACAACTTCGCCCAGGGTTCCTCGGACTTAGAAATCCATTTCCACCATATTTTTTCCCCCATGACTCTATTGATGTTGATCGAGTCTCGAAGCCCCATCTCCCCGTCGAATTTTGGTTTACACAAAGTATTCCAATCGACTAGAGCCCATTTCCTGTGCCTTCTATTCCTCCCCCAAAAAAGGTCCTCTAGACGTTTCGAATTTGTTTGAGAACAAATTTGGGAGTGGCCAAAATGGAGAAGAGGTACATAGGCATGGCATGAAGCACTGACTTAACCAAAATTATTCTACTTGGGAGATTAAGAGCTCGATGGGTCCATTGACCAAGATTTTACTTGAGTTTGTCCAATAAATCCTTCCAGGATATTTGTTTGATTTTGGATTCTGCTATGGGAGCACCTAGATATTTGGAAGGCAGAACACCCTCCAAAAATTCAAGGATTTTGAGGATGTTTCGTCGGGTGAATTTTAAGGTGTTAAAAAAGTAAACCTGAGACTTCTCGTTATTTATTTCCAGCCCATTGGCCTTCATAAAAGTGTCTAGCCCCTTCTTTATACCACGAGCTTCCTGAATAGTGGATAGACCCATCAACATTTTGTCATCATGTTGAGGCCTGGAAAATCGCAGGTAACAACAGTTAGGGATTCTCCTCAATAAACGTTCCCAATTAGCGCGTTACTATTTGGTATGGGGAATCCGTCTGGTTTACGGTTCGGCTACCATAGGTCAAGTAACAATTAAAATGTTTTACCGGTTACGACTCGGTCCACCGTGTATATTTTAGTTTTTATGTTTAAGGTATGATGTGCAAGTGCCTAACTAAAAAAATGCAGACGATAGAGATAACGAGGAGGGTCACAATGTGATGAGCAGGTTCTTACCTCTTGTCTTACCTCTCTCGCATCTAAATCACAAACAACAAGAAACTAACTAAGACTTATTAACCTATCCCCAGGGAGCAAAACTATCATTAATGGTGAGTAATTTATTTCAGTGCATACATTAGGAAAGATCACAGATAGTTGTTAATTGTTTCAGAACACATGAACATCAATAGGAATATAAACAACAAGATAGCTTATTGTTAATTACAACCTTCATTACTCAAAGTGGAAATTTTACAGAATAAACTAGAGTACATTCATAACATGAAAATAAATTCAATGAGTTAGAACGATCTCACAGTTAATGGAAATAAGCTGAAAACGAAATAGTTCACATTCAACTGGTCCATAGCAAAACATTTGAAACATTCCACAAAACTTTCTCCAGCAGAAACATGTAACTCTTTATTGTAAAAGGAAATAGTTCTTCTTACAATACACTCTAAAAAATGGTATGGGAAAAAAAGTCCTTTCTACATCTAAAATCTCCTATATTTATACAAAAACAAAACCCTTGGGCTGCCCCTCAATGACTTTTGAGCTTCCCCAACCTTTCATTTCCAAAATTTTGCCTCGTATCATGTGCACATAATTAATACAATATATTACATTTTAAATCAAAATCTTCAAAACACTTTATGAAGATTGGCTAGCTTGGTCGTTGATGAACTTCTTCCATGCATGGGCCTCTGTTTCTATGCTTTCAAATCTGGAAGGCTCAAGAAATTGGATATTAATCTCATATTTAGCAGCCTGGTTCTTTACCCCTTCTATCCTGGCAAGACTCAGGCGCAACTGATCTTCTAGTAGATGTATACTTACTGCTGCATGTGCCACTGCATTCTTCAAGATCCATTCATCTAGGTCCTTGAACAGTTGGATCTCTTGCTCATCTTCCCAATACCTATTTTGTAGATGTTCTATAAACAATTCATGTTCTACTATCGCGTTCAATCTTTTCTCCACAGAATTCTGGCATCTATTGTATGTCGCAAGCACTCTCCTGCAATATTCAACACATGTTGCCTTTGTTTTCTTCATCGTTTTCTTGAACTCTTCCACTACATTATTTGTAAATTCCAATAAATCATACTCCTGTTTTAAACTTTGCTGATACTTAACTGCTAACTCCGCAGGAGATTCCTTATTTGTTTCTGCCCAGACCATTCTTCCTGTTAGAATCTCCAAAATATTCTGAGGTTTGTCCAAAAAATATGAAGTAGTGTCCAAAATTTCCTCTAATATGGTGTCTATTTGTAAAATTTTACACCTTTCGTCCTCAATGCATATCTGTAATTTGTGAATATTCCTTCTTTGAGTTAGAACGTGTTCTTTCAAAGGCTGAAAATCTATCTTATGTTCCATAGCATCTTTCAGTGATGCTATCAATGAAGTGTTTTGCTCTTCTAAGGTTGCCACCTGCATTCGATATTGCTTCTCTCTTTCCTCTGTGGTAGCCTTCTCTATTTCTAACTCAGCAACCTTGCTTTGCAACCTGTCCTTCTCTACACTAAGATTCTCATAGGATACCTGAAGATCATCTCTCTCAGTTTTAAACATTTGATGTTCTAGATGTAGCTTTTGTGATTTAGCTAAGCTATCTTGAGCATTCTTTTCTGTTTTCTCTGCAGATATTTCTAAGGCCTCCTTATTTGCTTGCAGAGTCTGGAATTCCGTTCTTGAAGTCTTAACTTAATTCGTCATGTCTTCATACTTCATTTTCAGCTTCTGATCCTCATCTCTTTCTTTTTTTAAAGTTTCTTTTAACTTAGCTGCATTCTTTCTTGACCGCTCTAGGTTTGTCATAAGCCTGTCCACGTTGTCTTCTGTTGCTTGGGTTAATGCCACCCTAGCTCTTTTTATCAATCTTGGATCTGTATTTGTTCCATGCACCAATGTTTTATCTGTTATCATCTTTCTCAACTGTCCTCCAGTTTCGACCTTTTTCTCAGTTCTTTTTACAATTATTTTCTTCTCCTTATCATAGAAAATAATGCTAAAGTCAAGAACTTCCTCCCCTTCTGTAGGCATGAAAGGGATCAAATCTATCCCAGAAAATGAAGCTTGTCCCAGTGTATTGCCAGAAGATGTAGTAGGCTCTGGGGGATCAGGATTAGATTGTCCATGTCCTTGATCTATTTGATCTTTCTCTCCCTGTGTATCTACCTGCTATGTAGTCTATTGGTCCTTTTGAGATCCTGTTAATCTCAAACCTTCACTTTCTTCTTACTTTTTTTTGATTTCCGCTTCTTCTTTTCTCTTTCTCTCCTTCTCTTCCTTCCTTGCTGCTTCCTCTGTAGCTCGCTTTTTTTCTTCTTCTTCATTCTTCAACCAGCTCTCTGCTTCATGTGCTATCCTTCTAGCATCTTCTTCTCTCTTTTTCGCCTCTTCTTCTTCCAATGTATTAGTCTTTTCTGAAGTTTTTCTCTTTCCACCCATAGTAGTTATTTTATGTTTGAACCTCTTTTTAAGGGCGGTTATGTTCTTTGTACTTCTGCATGTTGCCTCGTCCTTATCCCAAAAATCAGTATATTCAAAATTAATTCCCGCTTCCTTGCAGTAATCTGCTACTTTATTTCGGGAGTCATTCCTATGAAAATTCATTTTTCCAAAATGAAAATGCTCCAACTCCTGAAGAAATTCTGTAGCTTGTTTTACTCTTGAAAACTTGTAGTTTCCAAGCAAGAAAGGCACTGCAGGATATGTTTCCTTTTTATGCTCAAACAAGAAATTTCCTACACCATCAATATACACCTGCGTAACTGCCTCTTTGTGTAGTACATAGTGAGTGGCATACTTAGGGAGTAGGGAAGGGGCTCTGGAACCACCATACATTCTTATATACAACCCTTCCTCGGTCAAATAATAATATTTGAACTCCTCGATGACTTTGAATGCTTCTTTAGACATGCAGTTGCATTTAGTCAAGAAAATGAGGGTATACAAGGGCATGATGAAGTGTTCGCAGATTTCCCTGTAATAGCTATAATATTTATGGGCCCATAACAATCTATATCCTATGTACACTGGGGTTTTGTCCCTCTCCCAGTTACATCTCAAAGCTAGAAAAGACTGAGTGCACAATATACAGTCAATCAGGATAGAGCTCATATAGAACTCTGATTTCTTTTGTGATACCCCTCCCAAGGCCGTGGATATGCATGCTGAGAGGCTATTTGACACTATGTTTGACCAATTAAAAATGGTTCCTTGAGTAGCTACATAGAAGATAATTGGTATCCACCCTATCTTGAAGCTCTTCCCGTGAGCTCTACCAAAAATCCTATTTAACATCAGTGCAATGAACCTATAGGGAGTACAGAGAGTAGAGGTATCATACTCTCTAGAAGGCCTAGTTTGGAATATTTTTGTCGGTATCATCATTCTTTTAACTATCTCTATTAGATCCATAACTGTCTCTTTCAACCAACGTTCCATCAAGTAAACCTGGGCGGAAGGCAAATGATAAGCCATAGAGACATATGCAAGGCTATATGCAGCGTATCCCTGCTTAGCAGTATTCTCCAGAATAATTTTGGTTACATCTTCCCTAGGCAGAATCCAGCCTATCACCTATGAACAAGGGGACAACTCGGGTCTTGTGGCTACTTTCATGAGAGCTGATTTCTCAATGTTGGCATAAATGGTTAGCTCCTCGAAACCCGCATCAGGTACGTTCTGGTTGGCAATCATTCTGTAGGTCTCTCCCCACTTGTAGTCCGGTTCGACCCTAGTGGAAGCTTTGGTATCTTCATATATATACTCAACCTTGGTAATGATCTCAACTTCAGGTTCTCCTTCAACCACAAGAGCCTTTTTCTTTTGTCTCTTTGACATGTTTCCATTACAACAATCACCCTGTCACAATCACAGCATGTTCTTAGATCCATTGAGCTATTAGCAAGTGTTTTAACAATAAACAAGAAACTATATCAATTTGTTTACCTCCTCCATATGCATTCTGAAAAAATAAACTACACACAGTATTCAATGCATGAAAGAATTAACAAGGCGAAAGAAAAAATCTTGTAGGTTTTGTCCTAAAACTGCCTAAGTCCATTTCCTGTAAACTTCACAACGTCGAAAAATAATCCTTTATCTGCACCCGAACTGTATCAAACTAATCTTGAATCAAACTATTCCTACTGCTAGTCTTCAAAACCAAACTCAAAAGTATTAGACCCTACGCAGGACTCTTCTTGTCGAAAAAAAAAACCCTAACTCAACAAAAAATGGAAAACCTCCGCAGTTCCAAGGAAAAAGATTATTGCAAGCAAAGTTTTAACACCCCTTGGGCGGCTATGGACAACCAAAAGAACGGGTGGTGCAGACGGCGAAACGCTTGTTTGCACCGTGCCCTAATATTTCGCACTGGAGCAAAAGCCATTAGCGGAAATTTGAGGTCTAAAATGGGCCTCCTAATGAAAATAATAAAATAATAGTTAAAATAATAAAATAATAGTTATTAATTTTGGAGAAAGAATGAAAAAAACTACTTTTTTTGTTCAGATTTTTTACATATCTCCCTGTTTTTTTACTCAAATTCTGAGCGGGAGAGCTCGTTGGATGCGGAATTTAATTTTGCATCTAACGAGTACCCACACTCCATACTTTTGACGGACCCCGCTACCCCAAAAATAAGAAATACCTGAAAAAACATGATGATGATGTCATCATCACGTTTTTTTAGGTATTTCTTATTTTTGGGGTAGCGGGGTCTGTCAAAAGTATGGAGTGTGGGTACTCATTGGATGTGGAATTAAATTTTGCATCTAACGAGCTCCCCCGCTTGAAATTTGAGTAAAAACACAGGGAGATATGTCAAAAATACGAACAAAAAAAATAGTTTTCTTTTATGAAAAATATGTCAATTCAACCATTATGGTTGACTCATTTTATTGAAATTCTATTTGTTCTTGAATTCCAACTCACAAAATTTATTGTTGGAACATTTTCTTATAAGGCCTATTTTAGACCCCAAATTTCCTCTAATGATCCATAACGGCTCAAACAATCACGCAGACTCAAAAATCTTCCGCTAAAGAAAGTTGCAAATGGCTAAACTCTTCACCCTCAAGTAAAACATCATGCACACTGCAAAGACAAACATCTCTTTATGCGGAAAAACCTAACTCACGGAAAACCTAACCAGGGAAAAAACCAATGGTTCCAAATCAACCAATAAAAAACCAAAACAACAAGGTTGTGGTTCACCTACCTAGCTAACAGCAGTGTAGTCGATGGGATGGCAAAATCTCCACGGTAGCAACGCTAGCGAATCGAGTTCAGACAGTTGGGCGCATGAATCGATGCAAATGACAAGGACTGGAGCAAATGACGAGTTAAAATATGGATAAACAATAAAATAACGCTCCCCTCATATATATAACCTTCGGTGGAAATTGTCTGTGGGAAAAAACCCTATCGGCAGTCACTACCTAAGTCAATAGGAAGAAAAGTTCGGATGGTAGCCGCTACAGTGGGCGCAAAAAGAACTACGGACCCGAGAGACTTTTAAAAATATCGGTCATCGGCAAATCTAAGCACTAAGTGTGGAACCTCAATACTGAACATCCTCCACAGTATCGGCAAGATAAAGTACTATCCTCACGACTTTATTCATTCTAACGTGTGTCGGAGATCGGAACACATAAACTCTAAGGCATCGACGAGGAAAAGCACTAACTATCGAAACTTCAAAACCAAACATCCTCCGTAGTGTCAACAGCGTAAAATGTATTATCGCGACTCCACTTTTTTTTTAAAGGTATCAAAACTCAGACATTCTAAGTTCTAAGGCATCGGCGAGGAAACATCTAACTTTCAGAACGTTCATCATCTGCCTCCTGCAACGTCGAAAACGTAAAAGACTAGTACTCCGGTTCATTCTTGACAAGCCTTCCGACAACGATAAAAAGTAATTGGAAATCAAGACCACTAACTGTTAAGCTTGAAAAACAGAATGAAGGCAAAAAGAATCCGCGGTTTCGACGTATCGGCTAGGGAGTATGAAGTACTGTCGACAGGGTAGACCGTTCAACTTTCGCAACATCGGAAAGATAATTGATTATGTTTTCGATATCGGAAGGATAGCCAACTAATATTCTGATACAAAAATGAAAAGGATCAAGTTTTAAGCAAAAGATCTGAACTTCAGGAAAGCTTTAGTGAAACCAAAAAATCCTAGGCTAGATCTAATAGAAGCAAATCAAAAGGAGGGCCCTAAAATTTAAAATTTTGGGGAAAAATGTTGCAACTGCAACAATTGGTGACTACCTGGTGAACGCAGATCTCTGAACAATTTCTTCTTTGATCAACAGACTGTTTTGACAATACCAACATGCTGAATTCTTCAAGATATCTGGATCTCCCAAATGGAATATGTATGCACTCTAATCATTGATAATAGTTCAATTTAGGGGACAAGGGAACCAAGATTTCAAAGTCCAGATAACTCTTTTGAGGCCAATAATATGAGTTTTATTTTACCTCTGCCTTTGAGTAGTTTCCAGCTTAGACACCACAGGATTGTAACATATGGTAAACATATATATCCGTTTGTTCCTCATTTCCATGCCATTTTGCACTTTTGGTGCTTTTTTGGACTTTTGTCCTCTTTTGAGTCCTCCTGCCTGCCTTCTTTCTGAAATTTTAATTCAGGCTCCTCTATGCATAGTGTCCTTTTGTGTGAGAGATATGTTTAATTTTCAGCTCACGGACGAAGAAGAACTTTGGCAATCTTATACGTACTAATATGGTTCAGTACTTTGCTTTGATACATATTTCTTTTTTGAGGAGATTTTGACTCTTATTTGTCTTTGGCTTTCAATTCATGGCATGGAATCATTTAAATATAATATACTGTTTACCTTGCTTCCTTTCCATGGGTCTTTTACTGTCACCCCCTAAGACATTTTTAGTGTGAGATGAATGGAGCCTCGAAATAGTATTCTGGACCTTTTGATCCTGAGTTATTTCACAAGGATTAAGCAGGACTTCAATGTGTTCATAGCCATTCAGGAAAACTTCTAAACTTGAAGAAGTTTTGAAATGAATTAATAGTACACAGTTTTGTAATCAAGATTTTAGTTAACCAGAATTTTGATGAACTCCATGCAACCAAAAGTTGTGCTTCTTTATTAAACATTACAATCAATCAAACTCTAACTAGACAAACCAAAGAGAATCTAAAAACAAACCAAATGTTTATTTATGTACAAAACAACCAAAATAAAATATCAAGAAAAATAAGGTTTGAGAACTAAACCATTTACTAGTAAGTTCTCTTCCCACCCCTGTAAGTCTTGCAACTTGTAAGTTGAGGGGCCAAGCTTTGCTGCAATTTGAAAAGGGCCTACCCATAACTGCTGAAACTTAGTGTGCTTTCCCTTTTCATCGTGTGGGTGATCCCACTTAAGAACCAGATCTCCTACTTCGAATTCCTTGTTCCCAGCTTTATGTTTATCAAACCAAAATTTCACTATTTCCTATTGATGCTTAAATCTTTCTTTGGCTTTGGACCTAGATTCTTCTGACTTCAAAAGATTGTAAATTCTGATTTGTAGGATTTCATTATCGGTACCCCTAGATTCTTGAGCTACTATGGAAGATAGTAACAAAATGTTGGGGGGAAGGATAGCTTCTTTTCCATAAACAAGAGTATATGGTGACACACCTAAGGAATTCTTGGGTGTGACTCTATCAGCCCAGAGAGCATTAGGTAACGCTAAATGCCAACTTCTCTGATTCTCTATTACGGTTTTCTTTAGAATCCTATTCAGATTTTTGTTTGTGGATTCTGCCAAACCATTTCCTTATGGGTAATAGTTTGTAGAATAATGCAACTTGATTCCTCTTTCATTAGCAAATGCAGTTAATCTAATAGAAGAAAAGTAAGTAGCATTATCAAAAACCAGGGAAATTGGAACCCCAAACCTGGTCATAATGTGATTCTGTAAGAAATCCATGACTGCATCTTCATTTACTTTTCGTAACAGAATAGCCTCGATCCATCTGGTGAAGTAATGAGTTGCTGTGAAAATATACTTGTGCTGCAAGGAAGAATTTGGGTTTATTTCTCCAATAATATCGATTCCCCATTGTTCGAATGGTTCTGATATAATTATTGGTTTTAAAGGCCCTTCTGCTTTAGCTTGTCTTCCAACACCTCTCTAACAAGCATCACATTTTCTAACATGAGCATGAGCATCCTTAAACAGTGTAGGCCAATAATATCCAGCTCTGAGAATATTATGTGCTGTTGTATCCCCTGAAAAATGACCTCCAGCAGGCCCATCATGCAATTCTGTTATGACCTTCTTTGGATATTCCTGTTCTAAGCACCTGAGAAAAACTCCATCGTAGTTCTTTCTGAACAATACTCCATCAATTATCTAATATGAAGTTGATTTCAGACGTAATGTTCTTCGTTGTTTGGGACTCCAATGCTCCGGCAAATATCCTTCTTGAAGGTAATGGACTAGGTCCTGGTACCAGGAATCTGTATCTGTAAACAAAGGACATACATCCACCATATGTAACTCAGCTTCATTATCCCAGTTGTTTTCTTCATTATTTTGACCTTTCTTGTAAGGCAGTCACCCAGTTGCCTCTTTTTTCTCCTAATTCTTTTTGTATAAAAAGAGATCGTACAGCTGGGTGTGGAACTATTACTTTGGTGTGATTCTTAAGTATACATGGCCTGAATTGTTTTACCGCTTTAAAAACTGCATAAGCTTGTTTGTCAACTGTTGGATAATTCAATTCAGCGCCCTGCAGACCAGTGCTCATAAATGATATGGGGTACTCATCTCCCCCATATTCCTTCTAGGTAAGCACAGCTACCAATGAATCATCGGACGCAAAAGTGTACAGAATAAAATCCTTTTCTAAATTTGGACTTTTGAGTGATGGTGCATGAGCAACAGATGTTTTTATCTTACTGAATGCATTCTTCTCCATTTCAGTCCATTTGAATTGTACACTCTATTTAACCATTTGCTGCAAAGGTTTGACAATTTGAGCAAAGTCTGGTACAAACCTTCGCACAAAATTGATTGTCCCCATAAATGATTGCATACCCTTTTTATTATGGGGTAAAGGGATCTATTCTATGGCTTTAATCCTTTCTGGGTCTATGGAGATCCCTTTCTTAGAAATAACATGACCCGGTAGCTTTCCTTCTGTGACTGCAAATACACATTTCTTAGGATTTAGTGAAATACCATATTTCTGACAACGCTCGAAAATTTGTTTCAAATGAAATGCATGTTCCTCTCTCTTTTTCAAAAATATTATGACATCATCTAGATAAACCACAACACTATGGTCAATCAGACTGCGGAAAGCTATATCCATGGCCCTTTGGAAAGTAGCTCCATCATTAATAAGTCCAAAGGCATTCTCCTCCACACAAAAGTTCCCCACTTGGTTCTGAATGTGGTTTTAAGCTTGTCTTCTTCAGCTACTAATACTTGATTAGAACCAGAGAATCCATCTAATAATGAAAACAATTCAAAACCTGAAACCATCTATAATATTTGCTCCATGGTTGGGACCGGATAGTTATCTTTATTTGACACACGATTAAGGTTTTTGAAATCTACACAGAGCTTCATTTCTCTTGACTTTTTCCTTACTGGCACCAAGTTAGAAACCCATTCCGAATGTCTGAATTTAAATATGATTTTAGCATCCAACAATTTTTTTACCTCACTTTGAATTAAAGGTTCCAGCTTAGGATGCATCTTCCTCAGAGGCTGCTGGTAAGGCTTGATTCCATCTTTAATTGGGATAACATGTTGTATGATCTTTGTGTCATAAGTTTTAAGCTCTTCATAGGTCCAAGAAAACACATCTTTGTACTGTTTGAAAAGACTGATGAAATTACTTCTTTGGCCCAGAGAACAACACTTCCCCAAATTTACATATTTGGGTTCAGCTTCAGTCCCCAAATTTATCAGCTCAAATTGTAAGGACAAGCTATGAGTCTTTACATTCGCTGGCTTTTTGAATTTGTTATCTAAATCAAACATTCGTTCCAAGGTCTTGACTCCCTTAGGAATAAAGTTCCCGAATTTTAGTTCTGCTTGATGTTCTTCATCATCTATTATTGCTCCTTTGAAAGTATCGTCATTCATCAAACACTCCAAAATTTGCTGATCATTGTCAAAAACCCGTAGATTTGTGATCATATCTGGAACAGAAGGCCTGAAAAGTAATTCAATAGAGAATCTATTATCTGAAGGTACTAGCCTTGCAGCTGAGGTAGCTAGTAAATTAGCTATTGCATTCTTTAATCTAGGAATGGACACAATATTAAATGTATGAAAATTTATAAGCAAATCCCAAACTTCATTTTGGTAAGCTTTCAAATGTGGTGAAATACGGTGTATCTTATTCTGAATTTGCTTAAAAACAATCTCAGAATCTCCATATACTTTCAGTTCTATTGCTTTTTAAAGTCCCCGAACTAGTGATTCGTACTCAGATGTGTTATTTGTGCATTCGAATTCTAATCTACATGAAAGAAAATGTTTATTTTTTCTTGGATCAATTAGGACATAGCCAACCCCTGATCCTTCCAATGTTTTAGAACCATCAAAATAAAGAGTCCAAAAACTATCTACCTCTACTGAATTTGAATTACAGACTACATCTGAAACTAGATCTACTATATTACAGTCAATCTCATCAGCCAATGAAAATCGAAGGAGATGGGGCTGGGTATCAGGTATACTGCTGGCTTCTTTAGCTTGGTAATTTCTCGATTCCAATTCAATGAAATAATTTCCCAACACAGAGTTTACTGGTTCATTTTTCCCTCTAACTGAGTGACATTTTATTTCATTTGAGGCTCTCTTAATACTTTTATCTGATTGGGACTTCCCTTATGAGGCAACCACATATGTGACCAATCTGATGCAAAGTATCCATCTAGCCTTGCCGACTAGTATCGACTCAAAACCAGTCCATAAGCATCTGGTATGTCCGCTACTACAATGTCAATGTACTGGCATACCCTATCATCTGCAGATAAGCGAATCAGAACATCCTCCATTTCTCCTATTACTTTTACAGCTGTCCTGTCTAATTGAAGAACTTTCCAAGTAGATGGTTTAGGTTGACCATTGATTTTCTTGCAGATTGAAAGTGGCATAACATTGACTGATGCTCCTGAGTCTACTAAACATTTGTGCACATTATAGTTGAAAATTTCAAAAGTTAGGAGAAATGCTGGGGTTTTATACTTAGACTTCCCTCCCACGCTTGCCTCACCAATTTATTCCTCAGGTTGATTGTCAGTGGGAGGCTCCTCTTCTGGTATCTCAAGTGCTTTTAAAAGTTTCTCTTTTTGCTGAGGTAAATTACACATTTCAAATAATGAGATATTTGCTTTAGATTTTTTAATGTCTTCCACATTATCATACTCCATCTCAGGTTCTTTAAGATTTTTCTTGACATTATCAATCTTATCTTCAACAGGCTTAATAGGTGTGTTGGTTTTCTTCAGATATTGACTTGAAATGGTAAAATCAGGTACTTTAACAGTTGTAGTGTTCTTCTGTATCTTCTTAATTTTTTCTTGAAGTTTCTTAATCTTAGGAAGTATTGATTTATCTTCTTGTAACAGACTCTGACTTCTTGTTGTCACATTGGTTTCTGGTGTTTCCTCTTGTTTCAGAAAATCTTCTTCTTTCGTATCAAACATAGAGACACAGTTCCATAAAACTAAAGTATATTCCTCTTGTTTTTCTGTATATTGATTATCTTTTTCTTCCTCCTTACCAGTTTATGTCAGTTTGGAGTCCAATAATTGATTCATTACTAATGTCATAGAATTAATCCATTGTGGTCAATTCTTCTCAGAATGAGGTTGCTGATGAAAGGTATAAAAACTAGCCATGCCTACATCAGTTAAATTCATTGATGCAGGACTGTGTGGAGGAGGTTTAGGTTGACTGTTGTCTTCCATTTTCTTATAATAAGGATTATATGGTTTGTGAGCCTCCTTTTCCTTTTCTAAATCTATCACTCTGTTGTACAGCTTTTGCATCATCTTCACCATCCCTTCGAAATCCTGTGACCTCTCTTCTTTGGGTTTAGTTAGTAATAAAGGTTTCTTGTTTCCAAAAGTATTTTCTTCCTACTACATAGGGTAATTTTCTATACTCTCCATCTCAGCCTCTACCTCCTCAGCTTCTTCATAGGTTTCTGCTAATGTAGGTCTAACTTATCTCTTGGAAAACATGGCTAGATTAGGCCCAAGGGCTGAGGTATAGTATTCAATTAGAGCATTTTCAGATGGCTTATCAGCTACAGTGAAATTCTTTAGGTAAGCAGCAAATATTTGAGTGAAATTATGCACTCTTTCTTTCCTTTCTTTCTTTAGAGCACATAATCCTTTCATTAAAGATGCATGAGTTTTATGGACTAGATATTTACTCCTAAACATTCTCTCAAAGGTGTTCCAATCTGTAATCGAATTTGCAAGAAGGACAAAATACCATGAGGCTTCTTTTCCTTTCAAGGTATGGGGAAATAATCTACACACCACATCTCCATGCTCTCCAGCTCGTAATCCTTCTACAGCCAAATAAAAACTCTGTAAATGATCATCTACCAAAATTCCTTCACTTGGTTCAAACTTAGGTAACATCTTGTCGAAAGCTTGAGGCAAATCATGCAAAGGAGGTGCCAAATTTAAAGGCGACCTAGCCCTCAAAACAAGTTGTGGAGGTGGTTGGTTTGCATTTACATTAGCCATAATTCTGAGTGGAGAATGAGGTTGTGACTGAACAAGGGTCTGGAAAGGTGAACAGTAAGGTGAACCTAGATCCAATTGATTTAAAGGTTGGTCAACTTCTTGTAAGGTTGCTTCTACTAGTTCTTCAAGATCCTCTACCAATAATGAATCTTCTAATTGAGGGTGATCTTTTTTCTAATACTCTCTTCTAGGTAAGACATAAATAATCGGTAATCCTCCAATATTTTTTGCATATGCCTTGGTAATTTTTCTTAAATCATCGACCACTTCGTTATTGATAGGATACAGATACCCTTTCTATTTATCTTCAGGAGTGGGTTTGTGAAGCAAACTACTTTCAGAACTGTCACCTGTGGAGTGATTTCGAGGAAGCGGGCTTCCTCAGCCAGCCATGCACTGGTGGCCCTCCTTCTAGTGCCAAAAATTGTTGAGGCATGGAAAATCGCAGGTAACAACAGTTAGGGATTCTCCCTAATAAACGTTCCCAATTAGCCCGTTACTGTTTGGTATGGGGAATCCATCTGGTTTACGGTCTAGATACCATAGGTCAAGTAACAATTGAAATGTTTTACCGGTTACGCCCTGGTCCACCGTGTATATTTTAGTTTTTATGTTTAAGGTATGATGTGCTAGTGCCTAACTAAAAAAATGCAGACGATAGAGATAACGAAGAGGGTCACAATGTGATGCGTAGGTTCTTACCTCTCGTCTTACCTCTCTCTCATCTAAATCACAAACAACAAGAAACTAACTAAGACTTATTAACCTATCCCTAGGGATAAAAACAATCATTAATGGTGAGTGATGTATTTCAATGCATGCATTAGGAAAGATCACAGATAGCCGTTAATTGTTTCAGAACACATGAACATCAATAGGAATATAAACAACAAGATAGCTTATTGTTAATTACAACCTTCATTACTCAAAGTGGAAATTTCACAGAATAAACTAGAGTACTTTCATAACATGAAAATAAATTCAATGAGTTAGAACGATCTCACAGTTAATGGAAATAAGCTGAAAACGAAATAGTTCATATTCAAGTGGTCCATAGCAAAACATTTGAAACATTCCACAAAACTTTCTCTAGTAGAAACATGTAACTCTTTATTGTAAAAGGAAATAGTTCTTCTTACAATACACTCTAAAAAATGGTTTGGGAAAAAAAGTCCTTTATACATCTAAACTCTCCTATATTTATACAAAAACAAAACCCTTAGGCTTCCCCTCAATGAATTTTGAGCTTCCCCAACCTTTCATTTCCAAAATTTTGTCTCATAGCATGTGCACATAATTAATACAATATATTACATTTTAAATCAAAATTTTCGAAACACTTTATGAAGAACGACCAACTTGGTCATTGATGAACTTATTCCATGCATGGGCCTCTACTGCTATGCCTTCATATCTCGAAGGCTCAAGAAATTGAATATCAATCTCATATTTAGCAGCCTGGTTCTTTACCCCTTCTATCCTGGTAGGACTCAAGCGCAACAGATCTTCTAGTAGATGTATACTTACTGCTGCATGTGCCACTGCATTCTTCAATATCCATTCATCTAGGTCCTTGACCTGTTGGATCTCTTGCTTGTCTTCCTGATACCTGTTCTGTAGATGCTCTATAAACAATTCATGTTCTGGTATCGCGTCCAATCTTTTCTTCGCAGAAGTCTGGCATCTATTGTATGTAGCAAGCACTCTCCTGCAATATTCAGCATATGCTACCTTTGTTTTCTTCACGGTTTTCTTGAACTCTTCCGCTACATTATTTTCAAATTCCAATAAATCATACTCCTGTTTTAAACTCTACTGATGCTTAACTGCTAACTCCGCAAGAGATTCCTTATTTGTTTCTGCCCAGACCATTCTTCCTGTTAGAATCTCCAAAATATCCTGAGATCTATCCAAAAAATATGAATTAGTGTCCAAAATTTCCTCTAATCTGGTGTGAATTTGTAAAATTTTACACCTTTCGTCCTCAATGCATATCTGTAATTTGTGAATCTTCCTTCTTTTAGTTAGAATGTGTTCTTTCAAAGGCTGAAAATTTGTCTTCTATTCCATAGCATCTTTCAGTGATGCTGTCAATGAAGTGTTTTGCTCTTCTAAGGCTGCCACCTACATTCGATATTGCTTCTCTCTTTCCCTTGTGGTCACCTTCTCTATTTCTAACTCAGTAACCTTGCTTTGCAACCTGTCCTTCTCTGCACTTAGATTCTCATAAGATACCTGAAGATCATCTCTCTCAGTTTTAAACATTTGATGTTCTAGCTGTAGCTTTTGTAATTTTGCTAAGCTATCTTGAGCATTCTTTTCCGTTTTCTCTGCAAATATTTCTAAGGCCTCCTTATTTTCTTGCAGAGTCTAGAATTCCATTCTTGAAGTCTTGACTTCATTCATCATGTCTTCATACTTCCTTTTCAGTTTTTGACCCTCATCTCTTTATTTCTTTAAAGTTTCTTTTAACTTAGCCGCATTCTTTCTTGACTACTCTAGGTCCATCATAATCCTGTCCACGTTGTCTTCTGTTGCTTGGGTTAATGCCACCCCAACTCTTACTATCAATCTTGGATTTGTATTTGTTCCATGCACCAATGTTTTATCTGTTATCATCTTTCTCAACTGTCCTCCAGTTTCGACCTTTTTCTGAGTTCTTTTTACGATTCTTATCTTCTCCTTATCATAGAAAATAGTGCTAAAGTCAAGAACTTCCTCCCCTTCTGTAGGAATGAAAGGGATCAAATCTATCCCAGAAAATGAAGCTTGTCCCAGTGTACTGCCAGAATATGCAGCAGGCTCCGGGGGATCAGGATTAGATTGTCCGTGTCCTTGATCTATTTGATCTTGTCATCCCTGTGTATCTACCTGCTCTGTAGTCTATTGGTCCTTTTGAGATGCTGTTAATTTCAAACCTTCACTTTCTTCTTGTTTTTTCTTGATTTTTCTTGATCTCCGCTTCTTTATTCTCTTTCTCTCCTCCTCTTCCTTCCTTGCTGCTTCCTCTGCAGCTCGCTTTTTTTTTCTTCTTCATTCTTCAACCAGCTCTCTGCTTCCTATGCTAGCCTTCTAACATCTTATTCTCTCTTTTTCGCCTCTTCTTCTTCCAATGTCTTAGTCTTCTCTGAAGTTTTGCCCTTTCCACCCATAGTATTTATTTTCTGTTTGAACCTCTTTTTAAGGGCGGTTATGTTCTTTGCACTTCTGAATGTTGCCTCGTCCTTATCCCAAAAATCAGTATATTCAAAATTAGTTCCCGCTTCCTTGCAGTAATCTGCTACTTTATTTCGGGAGTCACTCCTATGAAAATTCATTTCGCCAAAATGAAAATGCTCCAGCTCCTGAACAAATTTTGCAGCTTGTTTTACCCTTGAAAACTTGTAGCTACCAAGCAGGAAAGACACTGCAGGATATGTTGCCTTTTTATGCTCAAACAAAAAATTTCCTACACCATCAATATACACCTGTCTAACTGCCTCTTTGTGTAGTACATAGTCAGTGGCATACTTAGGGAGTAGGGAAGGGGCTTTGGAACCACCATACATTCTTATATACAACCCTTCCTCGGTCAAATAATAATCTTCGAACTCCTTGATGACTTTGAATGCTTCTTCAGACATGTAGTTGCATTCAGTCAAGAAAATGAGGGTATACAAGGGCGTGATGAAGTGGTCACAAATTTCCCTGTAATAGCTATAATATTTATGGGCCCATAACAATCTATATGCTGTGTACACTGGGGTTCTGTCCCTCTCCCAGTTACATCTCAAAGCTAGAAAAGACTGAGTGCACAATATACAGTCAATCAGGATAGAGCTCATATAGAACTCTGATCTCTTTTGTGATACCCCTCCCAAGGCTGCGGATATGCATGCTGAGAGGCTATTTGACATTATGTTTGACCAATTAAAAATAGTTTTTTGAGTATCCACATAGAAGATAATTGGTATCCACTCTATCTTGAAGCTCTTCCCGTGAGCTCTACCAAAAATTCTATTTAACATCAGTGCAATGAACCTATAGGGAGTACGGAGAGTAGAGGTATCATACTCTCCGGAAGGTCTAGTTTAGAAGTTTTTTCCCCATAGCATCATTCTTTTAACTGTCTCTATCAGATCCATAGCTGTCTCTTTCAACCAACTTTTTGTCAAATAAACCTGGGTGGAAGGTAGATGATAAGCCATAGAGACATATGCAGGGCTATATGCAGCATAGCCCTTCTTAGCACTATTCTCCAGAATCATTGTGGTTACATCCTCCCTAGGCAGAATCCAGCCTATCACCTCTGAACAAGGGAACAACTCGGGTCTTGTGGCTACTTTCATGAGAGCTGATTTCTCAATGTTGGCATAAATGGTTAGCTCCTCGAAACCCGCATCAGGTACGTTCTGGTTGGCAATCATCCTGTAGATCTCTCCCCACTTGTAGTCCGGTTTGACCCCAGTGGAAACTTTGGTATCTTCATATATATACTCAACCTTGGTGATGATATCAACTTCAGGTTCTCCTTCAACCACATGAGCCATTTTCTTTTGTCTCTTCGACATGTTTTCGTTACAACAATCACCCTATCACAATCACAGCATGTTCTTAGACCCATTGAGCTATTAGCAAGTGTTTTAACAATAAACAAGAAACTATATCAATTTGTTTACCTCCTCCATATGGATTCTGAAAAAATAAAATACACACAGTATTCAATGCATGAAAGAATTAACAAGGAAAAAGAAAAAATCCTGCAGGTTGTGTCCTAAAACTTCCTGTAAACTTCACAACATCGAAAAATAATCCTTTATCTGCACCCAAACCGTATCAAGCTAATCCTGAATCAAACTATTCCTACTGCTAGTCTTCAAAACCAAACTCAAAAGTATTAGACCCTACGCAGTGCTCTTCCTGTCGAAAAAAAAACCCTAACCCAACCAAACATGGAAAACCTTCGCAGTTCCAAGGAAAAAGGTAAGTGCAAGCAAAGGTTTAACACCCCTTGGGCGGCTATGGACAACCAAAATAATGGGTGGTGTAGATAGCGAAACACTTGTCTGCACCGTGCCCTAATCTTTCGCACTGGAGCAAAAGCATCCATAACGGCTCAAACAATCAGGCAAACTCAAAAATCTTCTGCTAAAGAAAACTGCAAACGGCTAAACTCTTCACCCTCAAGTAAAACATCATGCACACTGCAAAGACAAACATCTCTTTATGTAGACAAACCTAACTCACGGAAAACCTTACCAGGGAAAAAACCAATGGTTACAAATCGACCAATAAAAAACCAAAACAACAAGGTCGTGGTTCACCTACCTGGAAAATAGCAATGTAGTCGACGGGATGGAAAAATCTCCATGGTAGCAACTCTAGTGAATCGAGTTCAAATAGCTGGGTGTGTGAATCAGTGCAAACGACAAGGACTGGAGCAAACGGTGAGTTAAAATACATATAAACAATAAAATAATGCTCCGCTCATATATATAACGTTCAGTGGAAACTGTTGGTGGGACAAAACCCTATCGGCAATCACTACCTAAGTCAATCGGAAGAAAAGTTTGGATGGTAGCCGCAACAGCGGGCGCAAAAACAACTACGGACCCAGGAGACTTTTAAAAATATCGGTCATCGGTAGCTCTAAGCACTAAGTGCGAAAACTCAATACTGAACATCCTCTGCAGTATCGGCAACATAAAGTACTATCCTTCCGACTTTATTCATTCTAACGTGTGTCAAAGATCGGAACACCTAAACTCTCATTAGAGGAAATTTCAACTCAAAATGGGCCTCCTAAAAAGAATTAATAAAATAATATTTATTAATTTTGGAGGAAGAAAAGAAAAAAACTACTTTTTTGTTTGTATTTTTGACATAGCTCCTTGTGTTTTTACTCAAATTTCGATTAGGAGAGCTCGTTGGATGTGGAATTAAATTCCGCATCCAACGAGCTCTCCCGATCGAAATTTGAGTAAAAACACAGGGAGATATGTCAAAAATACAAACA
>LPNX010557123.1:261653-276036 GCA_001517045.1 Pseudotsuga menziesii
GTCCGACTGATGAGCAGATTGCAGACATATTCACCAAGAGCTTTTCAAAAAAGAAGTTCACTTACCTCCGTTCACTGTTGGGGGTGAGTTCATCAGAGTGATCCAGACTACTTTCAGTGTTCAGCTTGAGGGGGGGTTTTTCCCACTGGGTTTTCCCTCTTTTCCTCACTTAGTTTGTTTTGAGCATTGTTTCAGTTTCAGCATTGTACAGGGTGACCTATGGCCTTAGTTTCCAGGGCCCTAGCATTTTATGCATCTATGTTTTCTAACTCTTCCTGAGTATAGCTTAAGGGGGGTGTTGGAGACATTTACCATCATACACACTCTTTTGGTCAAATTGGCCTAGTTAAACCACTATCCTAAGTTTAATTGACATCAGTGGAGCATTAATTGCCATCATCTAGTCACACCCACACCTACCTACAGTTAAGGAGGCTAACTGAGCCTTATCCTACAGTCAAGGAGGCTAACTGGAGCACTCCGGGGGTGATCTGAGTGACATTAATGCACCTAATTGCTAACTGGTGGTTACAATCAGTTCAACCAGTTAGTTAAGGCACCTCCAGTCATTAAATATATTATTTAATGATTATTTATTATTATTTAATGATTTGGAGTCAACAAGGCGCCTCCACAAACTTCTAATGGTCAGTTCAGCTTCAGTTAACCTCATCGGGGTTCATTGAAGTCATGGAGCACTAACACTTGATGGTTGGCTTTCTATGACATGTGTTTGATCTCCTTTAGTTGAGATTCAGTCATTTATTGCTCTCCGACTTCAATTAGGGTTTGGTGAGTCAATTAGGGTTTTGGTCAAGTGGGTAACTGAGTGTGATTGAATGGCTAAGAGTCAGTTAAGCCAGACTCACTCACTGAATTCGAATTGTCTCCTTAGGTATTCGAATTCTTCATGGAGTTAAGCTATTGCTTGACATTGGTATTGTAACCATTTCACTGTTTATTAAATATACAGAAAGGAAACCAATTCCAGTTCCGATTAACACCAATTCATGAGTATTTGTTAATTATTCTTTGATGATTTTGATTCCTAGTTCCTAGATCATGTGCAAGAATTAATAGGACCTTGGTCTGAGCCTCATATTTATTATGGTCAGGCTCCTCCAAAAGGTTGACGAATAAATCCTTCAGGGTAAGTTCCATTTCCTCTTGGGTTTTCGCATGTGTTCCATCCACCCTTTTTAGCTGAACCATGCGGTTGCCTTGCCGGTGTGGATGGCGGATTTATGGAAGAATCTAGTGTTGCATTCTCCTTCTTTGATCCACTTGATTCTTGATTTCTATTTTTAGAGGAGTTCTTCCCGTTTCTCTCTTAAGATGAATTCTTGAAGAAGGGTTTTCTCCTAAGCTCTTACCTCCTCTCTGAATCCCTATTGCATGCCTCGTTGTTGAACCTCTTGAACTTTCCTGTCCATCTGCCTTTTCTCTTGGAATATGTTCCCAAAGGATTCCAAATTCCAACGTTTAATTTTTCCTTTTAGAATATTGAGTTTTGTTGAAACTGATACATGATTGTACCTTTGATGGGGAAAATGTCCATCCACCACTGCTGAATTTTCTCCCAGAATTTGAGGTGAAGGATCTAGAATTGTTCGAAACAAAAAGGTCTCTGAAGATTCACCATGATTCTCTTCCAATCCAAACTTATTGGCCAGTGGTTTGAACCAGCTGAAGGAAGTACCACGTCTGTCAACTCTCCCTCTCCATCATAACCGATTCTGAAACTAGGAAGCACTCTAAGTGCTAGGAAATGGTTCGATCCCTTTCTCTCTGATTATTCCAAGTGTAGATACCGTTGGCCATTCTGACATCTACCATATCAAGGGTTGCAATAACTTCGTTAAAGTGATCGTTGTTGGGGTTTAACTGACATATTCCACCTTTTTTCTCGTCTAGGATTTTGATCAGGTTAAAATCCCCTCCTAGAATCCAGGGACACGGCTCGACCTTCGTCTTTAAAGTCAGCAAGGAATCCAAAAAAAATTGGTTTCAAATAGGCTCGAGAGGGCCCACAAATGTTGGAAGTAAAGTCCCAAGTCCTTGTACCCATTACTTGAAAAGACGTCGAAAGAAAAAACTGCAAGTCAAGAAATCCTGTAAGGGCCACCTCCCTCGGATTCCAAATAATTCCTATCCCTCTAGCTTCTCCTCTAGCATCTGTAGCAACTACTTCACTGTTGAGCCAAAATTTCTTACCTATTTCTTTAAGATCTGCTTCAAAACATTTAGTTTCTTGAAGAAAAACTATAACCAGATTTTCAATATCTATTTTCCTTTTTAGAAGTTTGAATCTCCAGGGGGATGTCACATCCTCTTATGTTCCAGGATGCAATCAGCATCTTATAACTGCTTGGGGGAGGAATTTAGGGATGCATATATGGTTGGATATTTCCCTGAGATAACTAACTTTGCCCCTATTAGTTGAATTCGCTGAACATTGTTGTGTCTACCTCGCTTCTCTCTTCTGCCTTTGTTTTTCCTGTCTGGTTCCTTGAGATATTCTGCTGCTATTCCCAGGTACTTGAAGTTTTTAGTCTTTATAATGGCTTTCTCTAGCGAGGAGACCTTTTGAGGGAGAATATGATCCGGGATTTTGGCCGAACAAGATGCCTCCAGTCCTTCTGGATCCAACTCTCCTATCTCCATCTCTTCCCCTTCTTGGTTTGGAATTGCATTCTCCTTCGTAATTACTTCCTTGTTAGATTTTTGTATTTGGATGTTTGAGGATGGGGGTGGCTCTAGATCTTGATGTTTTGGGATCTGCCCTTCCTTCAGGGTTTCAATCACCTTTTTAGGTTGAAGAGATTCGAACCGATTATGGGTCTGAACTTTCTTGTGGATCTTAGGACTGATTGCTTTCATGGACAATCTTTTCTTGGTAGCTACCTTAATAAAACCTTATGCATATTTTCCTTCTTGAGATTTAGTACCACCAGGTTTTTTTATTAAGAGGACAGTCCAAAAAATATGCCCATGTTCATGGCAGTGCCTACAACGAAAATGGAAATGTCCGTAATCAATCGCTTGGAACCACTCCTCATCATCCCAAGATAGCTCAATCCCATCGGGTAGATCTTGAGAAATATCCAGCTAGAGGCAGATCTTGGCATAAGAAGTATAACACATATGTTTGGTTTGCTCTGATACTTTTACAAATATTCCCAACGTATTACCAATATCTAAAAGGATTTCTTCTTTCCAGATGTTTATGCCAGAATTTGTTCTCAAACTACAGAATAACAAGCCAACACAATCTCAATAATCACAATAAAGTAAAATAGGGTTTTCTAAGGTTTTGGTTGAACAGTTTGAAGACAAGAGGGAAAACATTCATAAAACCAAAGTAAACACTAAATCATGAGCATTTGAATGACTTAGATGCATAACATATAAACCATAATCCAACAGAAAACACAATATTGAGTTTCACCCACAGTTAACAAGCATTTCAAGCATAAAAACATTAAATAGGAAATGAATATACCAACTGAGTAATTAACACAAATTAGAAATGAAACCAGTTAATAATCTAAAGGGCATATAGCAGCATATATTTCTTAATTCAGTACTCAAAAACACATAAGATTCTTTTACTTAGCTCATAAACAAAGCATGATAGCCTCCCCTTGTCAGCAAAAAATCGAACCCTTTGTCCTCTTTCAGACTTACATTTATCATGTTCTTTCAAAAACAGTTGCATAATTGAACCCTAACTGCTTTTAGTCCATTTATTGAATAGTTCAATCTAAACTATCATTACACAAAATAAAATGACTTTCCAAACTAACTAATAACTGATCTTCTTAACTAATTTTACAAATCTTTTGCTGCTTCAGCGAGTAAAGCAATTCCCTCCAAGGCCTGAGCTTTCCTTCTAGCTTTCAAGTGATCTACCTCCAAATCTGCAGCCCTCCTTGTTAGCTCCTCATTCTACTGTGTCAACTACTGGATAGTTTGCTCTAGCTCTGTGAACTGATTCTCTGTTTTCCTTTTCCTTTTAAGAGCTTCCCTAGAAACTAAAATCAATTCCTGGTAATGATTGTTAACCTCTTCCAAGTCTTCTCTTAGTCTCTTGTTTGCAGTAACTAATACATCATTAGTTTCATGCATATATTCAATTTGATGCTTGTATTGCTTAATTCTTCTTTGCAGGTTTTCTTTTTCAGAATCAATACATTTGTCTCCTGATATTGTTTGCATCCCTTTTGGTGTCCATGGGATTTTCAGTTTCTTATAGATTTCTTCATCCTCCTTCATAAGTTCTATGGAGGTCCCATGAATCTCTGGATGTTCTTCTACTTCAACATTGCAGTGAACCTCTTCTTCAATTATATCTCTTTTCTCCATACGGGAACTATTTACATCATTTTGCTGTTGTTCTTGAATCATCTGATTTCGAATCTCCATGAAAATGTCAGATATCTTAGTATCAATAAAGACAGATTTATTTTTTAACCCTTTTGGTTTTTTATCTTTCATAACTTCCTTGCTGTCATCTTCACTACCATCCAATTCCTCTTGAGATGATGAATATTCTATTGCTGTAACATTTTCCTTATTCAGTTTGGAATTTAATAACTTCTTCATGTTAACCTAAGCTTGTTCTTTGGCTTTGTCTTAGGTCTCCAGACTGCTCCAACCTCTTCTAGCATTTTCAGAACCTTTCCTTGATGAGTTACTGAAGCAAATTCAACAACCTTCATTCTTTTCTTTTTGGACATTGTTTCCGCTTCAAAATGAGTGTGAATTTCTTGCTTAGAACAAACCCTAGCTTCATTAGTAGCAGGAACCCTAGCCTCATCAGATAAGTATGTTTCATCTTCTTCTGATAGTACTGTAATAGGGCTCCGCATCTGGTTTTGTAGGTAAAACTTCTTCTACTAGCTCAACTTCTTTAATCTCTGCTTTCCTCAACATTAACTTGCTGTCCAAGCTCAATTTTTTCATTTTCCTGATTCAAAGCTTCTCGTGGTTTATCAGCTTTTTCATCTTTGACTATGACCTTCTTTCTAAGTTTCTTAATCAGATTTTGACCCTTATTTACCTGTCTCTTCTGGGATTGTTCCTCCTGCTCAGTCTTGAAACCTGACCAAAATAAGAAGTGCTCCCATGTCTTTTCTCTTTTCTACAATACAGTACTTATGATCAGTTTTATGAGCCCATGGTGAAAAATTGATTGTTTTGTATGGTCCTGGTGTTCTCTCACTCTACATGACATCTTCTGTAAGCTTTTCAAAAAGAATAAAGGAAGATTCATTTTAGATTCATGACTGAGATGTTGAAGGAATCTAAAATGATATTTAAACACAAAGGTAAATCTCCCCTCACAAGTGACATAGCTTTGTAAGATTTTGATAGGTTCAATCCACTCAAGTTTAAAGTTTTGAATGGGAACACCTTTTCCCCAGTATGCTACTACACCTGGAAGCAAATATCTCTGAGCATCAAAGGTGAAGGGCACCTTTTTGAACCAAAATTCTCCCTCATCCAGAATCCATCATGCTTCTGCTAGTAATTCCCTGGTTAATTTGAATTTCAAAGTGTCAAAAGACACTACATCCTTGTCTAAACATTGAGCAAACTTGTAAGAAACCTTTGAATGATAACCTTCAATCTTTTCGAAGAACACTAACCATCCTGCTTCTGCAAACAACTGTGCACAATCTGGAAATTTTTTTACCCTGCTTAAGTCTAAGGGTTCTGCCCTATTGGTCTTTCCACTCTTTTTCATTTTGAAATATTGTCATACAGCTTTTGTATATACAACACACTCTTACTGTCTTTTAAGCTGGACAATCCTTTAACTTCATTACTGATCATCCATCATTTAACATGAATTAGGTTTAAAACTAATACTCTGTCATCAATTCTATCATTAGTCGTTTGTTTAGAAAAACCCCAAATTAATGAACCTTGGTAATGGTTTGCAGACTACCTGTTAAAAACGACTAAACCAACTGCTGGAAACTTGTTATATCAACTGTTAGGTGTCGAATTGCATGCTCCAATCTTCTCTGACCGCTTTGAGCACTCCAGACAACAGCTCCTGAAAGCCCTAATTTTCGCTCTATTTCAAAATTCCGATTTTCAAGTACTAATTTTTTGCCATGATCTCCACCTGCTCTACGTGCACTTCAGGAAAAAATGTGATTCGAAACGCCTTTGTCTCATTATGGTCTGCAATCATTATTGCATCACTTCTGCAAGAAACCGCCACAATTTTCCTTCATGATGATATTCACACTTGTCACAGTGATTAACATTTGAATGTTCCCGCGGTATCGGCATCTCCCATCACTAACCACTAATCTTTCTCAGCATCGGCGATCAGAGGTTCAAGTCTGAACGAATCAGCACTTCCCATTACTAACTTGTTGGCGATCAAAAGCAATAATCTCTAATGCATCGGAACCTCAAGACACTATGCTGCTGCAGTGTCGGCGCTTTAGACCATTAGCTTCACGATCGGCGATCGGAAGCTCTATCAACAACCTCGTCGGAGCTTTAAACCACTATGCTACTATAGTGTCGGCGCTTTAGAGAACTAAATCTCCGCAACGTTGATAGATGATTTTTAACTTACGTGGCTTTCTTGTAGTGCCTCTGTGCATTTGTTTTTGACTTGCGCTACAAGAAAATCTAGGTTAATGATTTGCAAAAATTAAGCTAATGATAAGGGTTTAAACTTGGTTTAGAAGTCTCAATTAAATTTTTATGCTATTTTTTAGACTTTTTAATCCATATAAGCCTTATATAAGCCCTTTGATCATGAAATCAAACCAAAACTTGTAAAAATGAACTAAGAAATCAAATAACATAAAAGCTAAAGGGAAAAATTCAAACTATGCCAATCAACAAAATTTTCTAGGAATAAAAAGTAAAACCAAGCTTCAAAACATAAATAAAAGTATTAAAAGATGGAAAACAAAAACAAGACCTAACACCAATATTCTGAGGGTAAGGAATACATGTTGATGTATATGTAACTTCGGAATGTATTTCACTTATATTTCTCATATATTGTAACCCGATGTTTATTCCGGGATGTACTTGAGTTATGTCAAACCCCAATGTTCCTATCGGGAAGGTCTATCATGTAAACAAGTCATGTCAAGTCATTGTGGGTAACCCTCCTATTGTCTAAGGGTTAAAGTCCTCGCAGTTCTGGGGCACTAGGGTTATTAGACTCTCCTAGTGAGGTCGGCCCTAGTAGGGTTTTAGTCATGTCGGGATTAGTATAAATAGAGAGTTGGACTCTCTATTTATCACACAACTCATACACACTCAAGTGTAGCACATATTTGAGGAAGGAGAAGGCACTAGGGCTAGAGAGAAAGAAGGTTACTACTGTCGGGAGATCACTTACTGTTTTGGGTTCTTCTTTTGGTGTTGATTCTATCTCTGAGGAAGTTGCGGGGTTTTCACCATTTACCACCACACCAGGGTCTTCTCTACCAGCAAGATTCCAACAAATTTGCCGATGAGAGCGTGATCTTTCATATACTGAATATCCTCACAAACATGGACCGAACGACTTTGGAGCTTCGAAACCATTTTAGACTTCGGCACATAGTGCCCTGGTTTTCGGGTTTCCTTGGTTGAGGTTACATCTTTGCTAAGCCTTCTTGTCCCTTCTCCCTTCCCCAAGTGAAGATCTGGACCTGAAACCACAACTTTTATGTGGAGGAACATTGGTGCTCTGATACCATCCTCAACTATGCGCTACACTTGAGTGTGTATATGTTGTGTGATAAATAGAGAGTCCAGCTCTGTGGAGGAACATTGGTGCTCTGATACCATCCTCAACTATGCACTACACTTGAGTGTGTATATGTTGTGTGATAAATAGAGATTCTAGCTCTCTATTTATACTAATCCCGACATGACTAAAACCCTACTAGGGCCGACCTCACTAGGAGAGTCTAATAACCCTAGTGCCCCGGAACTGCAGGGACTTTAACCCTTAGACAATAGGAGGGTCAGCCACAATGACTTGACATGACTTGTTTACATGATAGACCTTCTCGAGAGGAACATCGAGGCATGACATAACTCAAGTACATCCCGGAATAAACATCAGGTTACAATATATAAGAAATATAAGTGAAATACATTCCGAAGTTACATATACATCAACACTCCCTCTTAACTAGGAAGGTATTATTTCGACACAATTTTCAGCACAAGTCTTCTTCTCTGTATCTTCTGGATCATCCTTGAGTCCTTGTCATCTTCAAGTCTTCTTCATCTTCAAGTCATATTCATCTTCAAGTCATCTTCATCATCGAATCTGGATCATCATTGGATCTGGATCATCACTGAACATCATCACTGGACTAGATCATCACTTGATCTGGATCATCACTGGGCATCATCACTGGATCTGGATCATCACTGCTGGATCATCATCACTAGATATGGATCATCACTTGATCTGGATCATCACTGGGTCATCATCACAAGTGTTATCTCTTGATTCTTCTCATCATAGGAACCTCTACAGAGCCAGTCCTTTTTCATACTGGATGTATCATCACAGAGCTAGTCCTTTTTCATACTAGATGTGGCATCACAGAGCTGGTCCTTTTTCATATCAGATGAGGCATCATAGAGCTGCTCCTTTTTCATACCAGATGTGGCAGCTACTCAAAGCTAGTCCTTTTCAGAGCTGGTCCTTTTTCATACCAGATGAGTCTTCACAGAGCTGGTCCTTTTTCATACCAGATGAGGCATCACAGAGCTGGTCCTTTTTCATACCAGAAGTGGTAGCTACTCAGAGCTAGTCCTTTTTCATACTAGATGAGTCTTCATAGAGCTGGTCCTTTTTCATACTAGATGTGGCAACTACTCAGAGCTAGTCCTTTTTCATACTAGATGAGTCTTCATAGAGCTAGTCCTTTTTCATACTAGATGTGGAACCTACAAAGAGCTAGTCCTTTTTCATACTAGATGTGTCTTCACAGAGCCAGCCCTTTTTCATGTTGGATGTGGGACCTACACAGAGCTAGTCCTTTTTCATACTAGACGTGTCTTCACAGAGCCAACCCTTTTTCATGTTGGATGTGGGATCATCACATACACCTGACAATGGAAGGAACCAATCCTCTCACCCTGTCATAGCTCTTACATCCGAACATGGAAGGAACCAATCCTCTCACCATGTTGGAAGGGCATAACACTTATATCTAACCATGGAAGGAACCAATCCTCTCACCATGTCAGAATGGCTCAGCACGGATACATCACTTCCTCTTGGGAGGAATCTCGATCTCGATAACACCAAGCTTCTCCTTGAAGTATTCAAACTTCACCCTAGCCAATGGCTTAGTCAACACATTAGCTATCTGTTCGTCCGTTGCAACATACTGAAGTTTCACTGCTCCTCTCTGCACCATATCCCTGATATAGTGATACTTGATCTCGATATGCTTCGACTTGTCATGGAATACTGGATTCTCTGACAACTTTACACAACTCTGGTTGTCACAGTATATACAAGTAGCATCTAACTGGAGATCAAATAAATCGGACAGTAGCTTCCTCAGCCATACTGCCTCACAACTAGCTGAACATGATGCAACATACTTTGCTTTAGCTGTACTCAGTGCTACACAGGATTGCTTCCTGCTAAACCACAAGATCACACCTGATCCCATACTGAAGCAACACCCTGAAGTGCTCTTCCTATCGATGGCACTGCCTGCCCAATCTGAATCAACATAACCCTCCAAGTTAATCCTTTGATTAGTCTTATACTTGAGCCCATAATCAACCATACCTTTCAGGTACCTCAGAATATGCTTTGCAGCAGTCAAGTGAACATGTCTCGGATCTGTCAAGTATTGGCTCAAGGTGTTCACAGCAAAGCAAATATATGGTCTCGTGTTCGTCAAGTACATCAAGGACCCAATCATCTGATGATACATTGTGGCATCAACTGTCTCTGATGAAGCATCATTCAATAGCTTCAAGTTTGATACTATAGATGTGGTTAATGCCTTGCAGTCCATCATCCCAAATCTCTTCAGGATCTCTACTGCATACTTCCCTTGTCCAAGGAAGATTCCATCTGTAGTCTACCACACCTCCATACCTAAAAAATAATGCATCATACCCAAGTCCTTCATTTCAAAGTCAGCAGCAAGCTTTCTCTTCATATCAGCAATCAACCCATCCATACATGTCATAAACAGATCATCTACATATAGTAGAAGCATCATCGAGTGGCTGAAAGATATTGGGTTCCAGAAAAGAATCTCAAAGAAAGAAAGAGGACCAGATCCTGTTTCAGTTATGTAGCTTTACTATGTGATTTTATTGATACAGAACCTTCCAAATATGAAGAAGCGGCAGAACGAAAATAATGGAAGGATGCGATGATCGAAGAGTATCAATCGATCATGAAGAATGATGTTTGGGATGTTGTCCCAAGACCAGAAGGGAAGTCAGTTGTAACTTCCAAATGGATCTACAAGATCAAGCATGCTGCATACGGTAGGATAGAGAAATATAAAGCAAGATTTGTTTCTCGTGGTTTCTCACAGAAAGAAGGAATATACTATGAAGAAACCTTTGCACCTGTAGCCAGATACACTTCCATCAGATCGGTACTTTCTCTGGCTATAGTGATGAAATGGAAGATACACCAGATGGATGTCAAGACTACTTTCTTGAATGGTGTAGTAGAAGAGGAAGTGTATGTGGAGCATCCACTCAGTTTTGAGACTCATGACAGGGAGTCTCATGTGTGCAAATTGAAGAAAGCGCTGTACGGTTTGAAACAGGCACCCAGGACATGGTACGGCAGAATTGACAGCTTTCTATCTAGTTTGGGATTTACCAAGAGTAAAGCAGATTCCAACCTTTACTACAAGGTTGAAGATGGAAACCAAGTGATGCTTCTACTATATGTAGATTATCTGTTTGTGACAGGTATGGATGGGTTGATTGCTAATAGGAAGAGAAATCTTGCTGCCAAGTTCGAAATGAAGGACTTGGGTATTTTCTTGGACAAGGGAAGTATGCAGTAGAGATCCTAAAGAGAATTGGGATGATGGACTACAAGGCATTAACCACACCTATGGCATCAAACCTGAAGCTATTGAATGATGCTTCATCAGAGACAGTTGATGCCATGATGTATTGTCAGATGATTGGGTCCTTGATGTACCTGACGAACACGAGACTAGATATTTGCTTTGCTGTGAACACCTTGAGCCAATACTTGACAGATCCGAGACATGTTCACTTGACTGTTGCAAAGCATATTTTGAGGTAACTGAAAGGTACGGTTGATTATGGGTTCAAGTATAAGCCTAATCAAAGGATTAACCTGGAGGGTTATGTTGATTCAGATTGGGTAGGCAGTGCCATCGATAGGAAGAGCACTTCAGGGTGTTGCTTCAGTATGGGATCAGGTGTGATCTCGTGGTTTAGCAGGAAGCAATCCTGTGTGGCACTGAGTACAGCTGAAGCAGAGTATGTTGCAGCTTGTTCAGCTAGTTGTGAGGCAGTATGGTTGAGGAAGCTACTGTCTGATTTATTTGATCTCTAGTTAGATGCTACTTGTATATACTGTGACAACCAGAGTTGTGTAAAATTGTCAGAGAATCTAGTATTCCATGACAATTCAAAGCATATCGAGATCAAGTATGACTATATCAGGGATATGGTGCAAAGAGGAGCAGTGAAACTCCAATATGTTGCGACGGACGAACAGATAGATGATGTGTTGACTAAGCCATTGGCTAGGGTGAAGTTTGAGTACTTCAGGGAGAAGCTGGTGTTCTCCAAATCGAGATTCCTCATAAGAGGAAGTGATGTGTCCGTGCTGAGCCATTCTGACATGGTGAGAGGATTGGTTCCTTCCATGGTCAGATATAAGTGTTGTGCCCTTCCAACATGGTGAGAGGATTGGTTCCTTCCATTGTCAGGTGTATGTGATGATCCCACATCCAGCATGAAAAAGGGATGGCTCTGTGAAGACACATCTAGTATGAAAAAGGACTAGCTCTGTGTAGGTCCCACATCCAACATGAAAAAGGGCTGGATCTGTGAAGACACATCTAGTATGAAAAAGGACTAGCTCTGTGTAGGTTCCACATCTAGTATGAAAAAGGACTAGCTCTATGAAGACTCATCTAGTATGAAAAAGGACTAGCTCTGAGTAGCTGCCACATCTAGACCTGAAACCCTACTAGGGATGACCTCACTAGGAGAGTCTAATAACCCTAGTGCCTCGGAACTATGGGGACTTTAACCCTTAGACAATAGGAGGGTTACCCACAATGACTTGACATGACTTGTTTACATGATAGACCTTCCCGATAGGAACATCGGGGCATGACATAACTCAAGTACATCCCAGAATAAACATCGGGTTACAATATATAAGAAATATAAGTGAAATACATTCCAAAGTTACATATACATCAACACTCCCTCTTAACTAGGAAGGTATTCTTTCGACACAATTTTCAGCACAAGTCTTCTTCTCTATATCTTCTAGATCATCCTCGAGTCCTCGTCATCTTCAAGTCTTCTTCACCTTCAAGTCATGTTCATCTTCAAGTCATCTTCATCATTGGATTTGGATTGTCACTCGATCTGGATCATCACTGGATCTGGATTATCACTTGATCTAGATCATCACTAAGAGTCATCACTAGATCTGGATCATCACTGGGTCATCATCACAGGTGCTATCTCTTGATTCTTCTTGTCATAGGAACCTCTACAGAGCCAATCCTTTTTCATACTGGATGTATCATCACAGAGCTAGTCCTTTTTCATACTAGATGTGGCATCATAGAGCTGGTCCTTTTTCATACTACATGGGTTTCATTAATTCGGCCAAGTTTGGAATGACTCTTCTGATGAAATTGATATGACCATTGAAGGACTGAAGGGCTTTAACATTCTTAAGGAGAGGAATATTTTTTATGGCCTCTACTCTTTCATGATCAATTTTGACTCCGTCTTTGTTGATGATGTGTCCTAAGAGTTTTCCCTCTTCTATGCCTAACACCGACTTAGCTGGATTCAAAGAAATTCCATACTTCCTACACCGCTTGAAAATCTGCCTGAGATGACCAACATGGCTGTATATTTCCTTTGAAAAAATAGTGAGATCATCTTGGTAGATTTTAATGATTTTGCCAACCAACTCCTTGAAATCATAATCCATGGCCCTTTGGAAAGTAGCTCCTGCGTTTAAAATACCAAAGGGCATTCTCAGATATTCAAAAGTGCCCCAAGGAGTTGTGAAGGTTGTCTTATGCCTATCTTCCTCTTGAATGACTACCTGGTTATAGCCTGAAAAACCATCCAGCATTGACATCATGCTTGATCCAGTGACCCGTTGGAGGAGGGTCTCCATGTTGGGGAGGGGGTAATTGTCCTTCTGACATGCTATGTTTCGATTCCTGAAATATATATATATTCGTATACTCCCGTTCTTCTTTCTAACCACAACTAAGTTAGAGCACCACGTTGAATGTCTTGTAGGATCTATTATTCCTGCTGCTAGCATTTTTTCTAACTCCTTTTTAATGATTGGTGCTAACTTAGGATTTATTTGCCTAAGTTTTTGTCTGAAAGGTTTTCCTTTTTGACATTCTGACTTTAGGGGAATGGTATGTTGAAATACATCTTCCCAATAAGATTTGAGCTCATTGTAAGTAAAGGAAAATACATCCCTATACTCCTTGACCAATTTTATGAGGCTATTCCTTTCCTTTTCTAAAGTACCTTTTCCAATTTTTATAATTTTAGGTTTTGTTTCAACATTGCTTTTTCTTCTGTCTTGTCTGTCAAAGACATTTTCTAAGGCAACTAGACCATGTGGGACAACATTGTTAAACTAACCACCTTCTCCATAATACTCTTTGTTTTCTTCCTGATCATTAGCTTTAAAGTTAAGGAATTCATCGACATTATGAATGAATCTCAAAATATGTTCATCGTCTTTGAAGACCTGCCAATGTTCAACATTGTCAAGAAAAGAAGGTCTAAAGTTAATCTCTAAAGGAAAATTCCCCTCTAACATCTCATCCGATGGCTGAAGAGTTGACGCTAAAACTGCAAGTCTATCGGAGGCACTATTCTAATCTCTAGGGACTGCTTCTATGTTAAGGGCATTAAAGAATTCCATTGTATCCTAGATTGCATTTCTATATTTTTTAAGTCTTTGACACTTACATGCAAACTGACCCTTAACTTGTTGGATGATTAAATTAGAGTCCCCTTTAATATAAAGTAACTTAATCCCCATGTCCTTGGCAATCTCAATGCCCAGTAGAAGTGCCTCATACTCCGCCACATTGTTAGTTGCTTCGAACTCCAATCTAAAAGCAAAGTTGAAAAC
>LPNX010557123.1:276110-308258 GCA_001517045.1 Pseudotsuga menziesii
TTACCCTTTGGTGAAACAATGACAACACCAGCCCCCTTGACCATTTTAGAGTAAGCACCATCAAAATTCATTCTCCACAACTCACTAAGTTTTTCGGTCTTCATCTCTTCTTGGATGGGTTCCAAGAAGGTGGAGTTTATTTGATAGGATCCATTCTCATCAATGTGGTAAGCATACTCATTTAATGGTCTTTGAGGGTTTTCAACATGGTGCCTTTTTTCCTTTTCAGAATACAACTTAACAAGTGGAAATTCTGACGTTGGAATGGTAGCATAGGTCCAATCCATCTGGATTGATCCTCCCAAAGTGGCACCCCATTTCCTAGAAAGCAACATACCCCATTTGTCTGGAACATCAATAACCAGGATGTCCATTGTGATCTGGATATCCAGATACTTGGCCAATCTGACTAGCTGGTTCTCAATCATCCCTTTGACCTTGACCGGTTTAGAGTCCATGTCACACACGTTCTGGTAAGGTCTCGTGGTCCTTAGGTCAAGCTGTTGCATGGATTTTTTGGTCATGATGCTACAACTAGATCCTGAGTCTAACATACAATTATGTAGAAGAAGATAGCCCATCATCAATGATACGTAGAAAGGGGGATGATCTTCTTTTCTTGGGTCCCTAGTATGTAGAACTATAGGTCGATCAGCAAAGAAATTATTCAGAGTCCACTCCACGGTATCAGAAAAAGTGAATTTTTTAGGGGTAATAGGCTTTAAAGGACTTGAAGAACTTTCTTCAGCTTGAGGATCAACATTACTTTGCAGCTCTAGGATTTTCAAAAGTCTCTCTCTTTGGCCAGGGATTTTGCATAATTCAAGGACCGGAACAAGGACTTTTGTATTCGCTAACCAATTACCTAAGTCAAAACTTAAATCAACAATTTCTTTTCTTTCAACTTCTTTGGGAGGATTAGGAGCTGTTACCTTGGGAATATTTTGTGCAGAAGACCCCTTTATTTGATAAGTGATCCCTTTGAAGTTCTGGATATTGTTGATCTGCTCCGCTGAAGGCATCTCACCGTAGTACTGAGTCAAGTTGTCAAGTTTCTTTCCATAACAATTGGCCTTTGGCCAATTTCCTATGGGGAGGTTGGGGATGTCATCTATGTTATTTATGAAATCAGGCTCGCTTGTCGACGTATTCGGACCGCAACCTTCAGGATGACCATGCTCCTGAACATAGCAAGCATAGTGGCAGCCAGATTCCTCATGGAAATCTCTGCATGCTCTACAAAATGCTTTATACTGCTCAACCATGTTAGTAGCCTCTAGCTGATGGGGAGGCCTCTACTCATGGTTGGGAGGATTTCTTTGCCAAGTTGGCTTGGCAGGAAAGGTTCTAGGAGTGGAGTGAGTTTGAGTTCTTTCCATTGTGATCACCCTATTTTGAATTTCTTTTAATTGTGCTAAGTGTTTCTGCTCTACCTCCTCCATATTTTTCTTCATCTCAATCATTTGTTTTTCATAGGCATCCTTCATAGCTGATAAAGGATCCTTGTCTTTTGGTTCACTGATTTTTAATGGAGTTGAAGACCTTGAGTAACCATGGAGGTTAGACTCACCAGATGACTGCATGTTTAGATCAATTTTGATTGCCATCTCCTGAGCCTAGAGCAAGTTAGTAGGCTCCTTGTCTCTGATCTGGTACTTAATTTTCCACTAAATGCCTCAATGTAATATACCAGAATGGTTGGTTTAGTTGGGGCATACTCAGTAGGGATGACATTTGATAATTCCGTGAACCTAGAATTGAAGTCGTCCATTGTTTCTGTGTCTTTCTTCTTTATGTTGGTCAAGGACGCAAGTTGATGACGAGGTTCTCTCTTTTCACTGAACTTGTTGGTGAAAGAAGTTTTGAAAGCTGCTAGACTATTAAAGGAATTGTCTGGTAAATTGCTATACCAGTCGCCCGCCTTTCCATCCAGAGATAGAGCAAATAACTTCATATACACATCATCATGTTGGCTGACCAGATCATTGACATAAGCATTGATACACCTGGAAAAGTTCCTGAGGTGCATGGTGGAGGTAATGGCATCAGTGTCTGTATACATCGGGATTTTCTCGACAGCTTTGTCTGGAAGACAGTGGGGTTGACTTGCTATCTGAGAAAACTCAAGCTGAGTAAAACACTCGCCCATTATGTCAGAAACAGTGGTATTAGTGTTTTCAGGAAATAAAAGGTGGATGTCTGAAACAGACTCAAATCCAAGTTCTGCAAGGATCCTGCGAGAAGATAGTTTGTTCAATCTCCTCCTATAGACCTTTTCGGGGCTAGAGATGAAATCAAACAAACCTGCAGATTTTCTTCTAGTAGAATACCTTGAGGTGTTAATTGACAGTGGAGTCGCCAGGTGGATTTAAGTCTAACTTCGGAGAGTGATTGGACTAGAAATCTATCAAAAAGGATAAAAGGTAAAAAACTAAAAGAAACAAAGGTCGTCTAGGAACAAAAAGATTTGTCCCCGGCAGCGGCGCCAAAAGATGTTGTCTGACGATTGCACACCAGCAGCAAAAATCTTTCGAAAGTTGTCTCCTCACTTAGGAAAGTGGGAGAGGTGTGACCTTGGGGGCAAGCACAGAGCTAGGTACTGTCACCTACTCCTAGCTCCTCCATTTAGGCTAAATCCTAACGAAGCCAAGGGGGGTAGTCCCTAACAAAGAGTTTTCTATGGCTCAATGTTTAAGTTAAGTTTTAGATGTTTTCAGATGCGGATGGGTGTTGTTTAGGAGTTATTGTGATTTTAGATGATTAATGTGATGAATTGAGCACAAGACAAGGCAATCCATGTTGCTATCACCATAATTAAAAGATAGACAAATATTTGAGAACTCCACAAACTTGATAAAGCATTCACAGATATAACTTATAATGAAAACATTCAATGGAAAAGTGGCCCAAATTATCAACAATGCTGAAAGATAGAACCAGTGCCTATGGAGTCAACTTATCAAAGATGATTCGTGTTTAGAAAGATGTGAATCTTAAAAGATGCTAGTGAATGTTAAGTTTTGCAAGTGCTCTTGGTAATTTTTAAGAGTTTTTAATAGTGGTCTTTCTTTAGGGTGTCAACAAAAAGATTTATCAAAGCCGGGAGACTCTTCTAAGTTGCCTCCGTTGAAGACATGTCGGGCCCGGCTAGTATCCCAGGTTGATATTGTCAAGTGACCAGCTAGCCGAGAATCTATGACAGTGGGAGGTTCCGATGCCTCTACTAGGAAGTACTTTGGGAGAATCCCTACAACGCCAGTGTGTTGGTTACGGGGTGTTTAAGTGTTATTAGGTTACTCTTGCGGGGTTTAAAGATCCAGTGCCATTTCTGGATACTCTGATCTAGGATCGGTTAGAGCATACTCCGGCAAGGAGGGAGGGGGGTTAATTAATTAAAGGGGCGTGAGTTGCAAATTTTATTAAGTTAATTAATTAAAACCCTCCAACAAAGAGCGCTCTTGACCTCGTCTTATGATAGTGGTTCAAAAGACTTAGCTAATCTAGATGAAACTAATGCAAGGGTTGTGCAAACCTAAGGTGCTCTTCGATAGAGAGTGCTGTTGCTCGTGTTTCTGCAAGTTCAAGAGTCTTACTTATGGCTGATTTGATTAAACAAACACAACAATTAATATGAAAGGTGGTTAATTAAAACTCTCCAACAGAGAGCACTCTTGATACACCTTACGGTGAGATTCAAGAGATTTTGGTTCTTTTTATGATTTAACAATTTATAACAAGACACCAACAAGCAATGATGAATCTAGCAATTAGTGGAAATGAAGCTATGGAACAACTAGCAATTAGTAAGAATGAAACTAAGTTTAATCAGAGAGATAAACTAATTGCTTAAGGAAAACTGAACTAAGTAAATCATGAAAATGAACACAAGACACACTTCCCCAAAATAGGGGAAGTAGAAAAGAAAGGAGACTTGCTCCCACTCAGCCTTTTTTTATTAATCTTTTACAATGATGATGTGTTCTTTGCTTCTTGGAAGAACGAGGAAAGAAGGGGATGAAAGAGAAAGTATAGCAGTCTTTTTGTTCTTCTTGCACTCCTTGTTTGTTCGTGGCCTTTGGGCTCTCCTTCACCTGTCTGCAATCTAAGAGTTCTAGAAACACACTTGTTATGATATTAGTTGATAAAAAATAACTTGAAATTTAATCTACAAACTTGCAACAAACACTTACCCAAACTTACCGAAAAGAAGGAAAAAAAGAGGCAAGAAAAAGGCAAGGTAAGAGGGGTGAAAAAAGGGTGAAAAGAGGGGAAAATACAAGTCAAAGAAGGATGAAAACTAAGTGAGAAAGAGGGCTGCAAATCAGAGAACGAGGTCTGCAAATGAGGGTGAAAAGGGCTAAAAGTACAGCCCAAAAGATGGTTGAAGAAAATGATGGAAAGGGGCTGCAAAAAGTGGAAACAAAGAGGCAAAAGAGGGCTGTCCAAAAGGGTAAAAATGGGGAAAAGTGGACAGCAAACAAAAGGAAGTAAAGGCTGCAAATAAAAGGCCTAAAAGGCTGAAAATAAAGCATAGGGCAGCCGACTAGGACAAAGGCTAAGTGAATGAATGTTCACTTTAGCCCAAACGTGCCCTAATCCCAAGAAAATAAAGATTTTAAATTTGAAAGATGAATAAAAGTAAGGAGAGAATGGTCAAACCTGTGGATCTTTTTTAAAGCATTTGGATCTTGTGAAGCATGCAATTACCAGAAAAGTGTACTTGACTCCAAGAGAAGAAGATGTAGCTGAGCTCGAACTTCTGCTTGGTTGGATGGAAGGATCTGCAAAAAACACTCATAGACTTGCCAAACAAAGGATTAGATCATGTATTGTTCACAAATTGAAATAAAGAAGAGCATGAACTATAACTGAATAAAACAATGCTCTTTTTTAAATTCTAAAAGTAAATCAATAAACAGCTAACTTGCAAACTGCAAATACATGTTCTTATGTGCTTACAGAAGCCTTCTAAAGCATAACAACATAATCTCAAATAGACAAGAAAGAAAAGCATTAAAACAACATCACCTCATCCATCAAGTGCAGTCATCCAAAAAATCACACCACATGAGCCTCCAAAGCCTTAATGTTATTCCAATGGTTGCATAGAAGCAACAAGCAATTACAAAAGTTTCACCAGAGTTTCTCTACACAAAAATCCATCTGAATAGAGCTAAAGGAGCCTCTATTTGTACAATGAGAGAGTGTTAAAACCCTAAAACCAATCCTCATACCCTAACCAGCCTGGCCACCAAACAGAGGTCCAAACCTAAATCGGAGAACCGGGAGTGAGGGGAGGCCTCCACCCAGGCAAGGCGCCCCCACTCCAACCCTAAACACTGAAATCCATCCACAGATGAGCTCACATGTGTGGAAGGCGCCCTCAAGAGAGAGAGGGTCGTGAATGGATGAAGGAGACGCCCTGTTGCATAGGTAAGCTGCCTGCTAGGTCTGGAAGCCTACCTTGTTAGGTCTGGAGGAGCCACTGCCTAGTGGTCATCAATGCAAGCCTCAGTTCAGCCTCGATCAGATCACCAGACGAATGAATGCTCTCCACCTCACCCACACGTGAGCCTGACTGAAGGGGGGCGCAATAGCTAGGTTAAGAAGGCCTCCAAGTCATTAAATGCTAACTGAACCTACTTTCCGTTAATTCCAATGCTCATTAATTCCCGGTGAGATGTCATTTGGCCTTTTATTTCGCTAAATTTGGATTAATTTGGAGAGTTTTAATTTTCTCCAAAATAACCATTTTTAATTAAAATTCATTTTTTCCTCAAAACTGACTTTTTTGAGAAAAAAGGCATTTGTGTCCAATTGTTGATCTGAAAGTTGGTTCTGACTGGCTGGCTAATCAAGAATGATTTTTGACTTAAGGTTAGAGCCTTCAATCACTAAATTTGGAGTCTGGATGACCGACTTACCACGAACGGGTTTTTTCCATTTAATTTATAAAAAAATTAACCCAAAAAACTTAGGAAAAGTAATTAAAAATTAAAAAATAATTTTTTCCCCGTTCGAAGAAAGATTTTTTCGAAATTTTTTTGTGTCCAGATGACTTAGGACATGACCATGATCTACCTAAATAATGTCTAGTAGGTTTATAACACTCAATTGGGCTCTAATAACCCCCCAAGGCCCAAAATTCAACATCGGGCATTTCGGCTTTGGAGGAAGCAGGAGAAAACCTCGTCAATTATACTCGGCTGAAGGCAAAGCATAATTATCAGTGGCAAAAAATTCCCTGGAATACCTTATTTGAGATTCTACGTCTCAGGAGACCGAACCACTCAAAAAATATCCTACTAGCACATTTATTACAAACCTCACGGGGCCATGGTCTAAATTATTAAAATAAAAAAGTGGTTAGCCAATATTGTCTAGACATGCAGACAGATCAACTGATACACTGGAATTAGACTTTGAACAAGTCTATCAACTGGCATCTCCTCAGGTAACCCAACTATGGTACAAAAAAGTTGGTAACACTAGCACTGCAGGATTTCAGCTCCAAATCTAGATCCGACATCTTGACCTGGTAAGATCTAAATCTTTTGTATTTCCATTTGAGGTTCTCAGTTTAAGATGTCTCATCATACCAAGCTTGATGAAAATCTTGAGGGAGCTGATAACATCCGAGCCTGGAAGTATAGGATCTAGATTTGGAGCTGAAATCCTGTAGTGCTGGTTCAGTAGCAAATTAGGGTTTTGCTTTTCCGAAGTTCTGTCCACCCAAATGCCTTGAAATTTATCCCTAACTTCAATTTTGGGGAGGAGATCAATCCAGGTTTGGGCTCACTGAAAAATTCCTCTTCTATGAAAAGCCCTAATTTTCGATAGTAGTGTTGGGTCCAAAACTGAAAAACCTCAGAATTGGATTCTGCTTCGACAGAAAGATGCGCCCTAAGGAGGAGAGTTACATATACATCAACACTCCCTCTTAACTAGGAAGGTATTCTTTTGACACAATTTTCAGCACAAGTCTTCTTCTCTGTATCTTCTGGATCATCCTTGAGTCCTCGTCATCTTCAAGTCTTCTTCATCTTCAAGTCATCTTCCTCATCGGATCTGGATCCTCACTCGATCTAGATCATCATTGGACATCATCACTGGGCATCATCACTGGATCTGGATCATCACTCGATCTAGATCATCACTACTGGATCATCATCACTAGATCTAGATCATCACTGGGTCATCATCACAGGTGCTATCTCTGGATTCTTCTCGTCATAGGAACCTTTACAGAGCCAGTCCTTTTTCATACTGGATGTATCATCACAGAGCTAGTCCTTTTTCATACTAGATGTGGCATCACAGAGCTGGTCCTTTTTCATACCAGATGAGGCATCACAGAGCTGGTCCTTTTTCATACTAGATGTGGCAGCTACTCAGAGCTAGTCCTTTTTCATACTAGATGAGTCTTCACAGAGCTAGTTCTTTTTCATACTAGATGAGGCATCACAGAGCTGGTCCTTTTTCATACTAGATGAGGCATCACAGAGCTGGTCCTTTTTCATACCAGATGAGGCATCACAGAGCTGGTCCTTTTTCATACTAGATGAGGCATCACAGAGCTGGTCCTTTTTCATACCAGATGTGGCAGCTACTCAAAGCTAGTCATTTTTCATACTAGATGAGTCTTCATACAGCTGGTCCTTTTTCATACCAGATGAGGCATCATAGAGCTGGTCCTTTTTCATACCAGATGTGGCAGCTACTCAGATCTAGTCCTTTTTCATACTAGATGAGTCTTTATAGAGCCAGCCCTTTTTCATGCTGGATGTGCCATCTACACAGAGCTAGTCCTTTTTCATACTAGATGTGTCTTCACAGAGCCAGCCCTTTTTCATGCTGGATGTGCCATTTACACAAAGCTAGTCCTTTTTCATACTAGATGTGTCTTCACAGAGCCAACCCTTTTTCATGCTGGATGTGGCATTCACACATATACCTGACAATGGAAGGAACCAATCCTCTCACCATGTCACAGCTCTTACATCCGACCATGGAAAGAACCAATCCTCTCACCATGTTGGAAGGGCACAACACTTATATCTGACCATGGAAGGAACCAATCCTCTCACCATGTCAGAAGGGCTTAGCACGGACACATCACTTCCTCTTGGGAGGAATCTCGATCTAGAGAACACCAAGCTTCTCCTTGAAGTACTCAAACTTCACCCTAGCTAATGGCTTAGTCAACACATTAGCTATTTGTTCGTCCGTCGCAACATACTAGAGCTTCACTGCTCCTCTCTGCACCATATCCCTGATATAGTGATACTTGATCTTGATATGCTTCGACTTGTCATGGAATACTAGATTCTCTGACAACTTTACACAACTCCGGTTGTCACAGTATATACAAGTAGCATCTAATTGGAGATCAAATAAATCAGACAGTAGCTTCCTCAGCCATACTTCCTCACAACTAGCTAAACAGGATGCAACATACTCTGCTTCAACTGTACTCAGTGCCACACATGATTGCTTCCTGCTAAACCATGAGATCACACCTGATTCCATACTGAAGTAACACCCTAATGTGCTCTTCCTATTGATGGCACTACCTACCCAATCTAAATCAACATAACCCTCCAAGTTAATCTTCTGATCAACCTTATACTTGAGCCCATAATCAACCGTACCCTTCAGGTACCTCAGAATATGCTTTGCAGTAGTCAAGTGAACATGTCTCGGATCTGTCAAGTATTGGCTCAAGGTGTTCACAGCAAAGTAAATATCTAGTCTCGTGTTCGTTAGGTACATCAAGGACCCAATCATCTGACGATACATCGTGGCATCAACTGTCTCTGATGAAGCATCACTCAATAGCTTCAGGTTTGATGCCATAGGTGTGCTTAATGTCTTGCAGTCCATCATCCCAAATCTCTTCAAGATCTCTACCGCATACTTCCCTTGTCCAAGGAAGATTCCATCTATAGTCTGCCACACCTCCATACCTAGAAAATAATGCATCATTCCCAAGTCCTTCATCTCGAACTTAGCAGCAAGCTTTCTCTTCATATCGGAAATCAACCCATCCATACCTGTCACAAACAGATCATCTATATATAGTAGAAGCATCACCGGGTTGCCATCTTCCACCTTGTAGTAAAGGTTGGAATCTGCTTTACTCTTGGTAAAGCCCAAGCTGGATAGAAAGCTGTCAATTCTGCCCACCATGTCCTGGGTGCCTGTTTCAAACCGTACAGAGATTTCTTCAATCTACACACATGAGACTCCCTATCATGTGTCTCAAAACCGAGTGGCTGCTCTACATACACTTCCTCTTCTACTACACCATTCAAGAAAGCAGTCTTGACATCCACTTGGTGTATCTTCCATTTCATCACTGCAGCCAAAGCAGATACCGATCTGTTGGAATTGTATCTGGCTACAGGTGCAAAGGTTTCTTCATAGTCTATTCCTTCTTTCTAAGAGAAACCCTGAGCCACAAATCTTGCCTTATACTTTTCAATGCTACCGTCTGTAGCATGCTTGATCTTGTAGATCCACTTGGAAGTTACAATTGACTTCCCTTCTGGTCTTGGGACAACATCCCAAACATCATTCTTCATGATCGATTGATACTCTTCGATCATCGCATCCTTCCATTCTTTCTGTTCTGCTGCTTCTTCATACTTGGAAGGTTCTTTATCAATAAAGTCACATACTAAAGCTACATAACTGGAACAGGATCTGGTTCTCTTTCTTTCTTTGAGATTCTCTTATGGAACTCCATATCTTTCCGCACCTTGAATAATCTCTCGTACCCAAGCAGCTTTCCTCTTGTGAGGATTCTTCTCCTGTGGTGGATCTATAGGTCTTTATGGTTCTTCAAATTCTCAATCTTCTTCTTCAGTTTCTTCGTTCATGATTGTATCATGAATTCTGGGAGCTTCTGCTTCTTCAGGTTCTTTAGCAGGTTTCTTTCTGGATTTGATGTAGGCTAAATCTTCGTCAAATGTTACATCCCTGCTGATGTCAATCTTTTTGAACCTTGGGAAGTATATTCTGTAAGCCTTCGAACTTTTAAAGTATCCCACAAATATACCCTTCTTTCTTGAAGGATCTAATTTTGTTCTCTTCTCTTTTGGAATGTGTATGTACACAGGACAACCAAAAATTCTGAGATGGTTGACTTTTGGTTTCTTGCCGGAGAAGACTTCTTGAGGAGTCTTGTTCTCAAGTACTCTGTGTGGAGTACGGTTCTGTACATACACTGTTGTTCTGGTTGCTTCTGCCCAAAGATGCATAGGAATATATTGATCATGAAGCATAGCTCTTGCAGCTTCCATGATAGTTCTATTCTTCCTCTCTGCAATCCCATTATGTTGTGGATTATAAGGAGTAGACAACTCCCTCTTAATCCCTGAGTCTTTACATAGTTCCTTGAACTCATTTGAAGTGAATTCTCTGCCATTGTCTGATCGAAAAGTCTTGATATTCTTTTCAGTATGGTTCTCGATCAAGGCTTTGAATTCCTTGAACTTGCTGAACACTTCAACTTTATTCTTCATGAAGTAAATCCATGTCTTCCTAGAAAAGTCATCAATAAAAGAGACATAGTACACATACTCGCTTAGTGAGCATGATGACATTGGTCCGCATACATCGGAGTGGATGATTTCCAAGATTCCTTTTGCTTTGCTCTCGCTACTTGGAAATGTCTTCTTTGTGTTCTTTCCTTTCGCACATCCTTTGCAGACCTCTTCATGTTTTGCTTGAATTTCTGGAAGACCTTCAACAACTTTGCTTGCAAGTGGTAGTGCTTTGTAATGCACATGTGCAAGCCTTCTATGCCAAATTTCATTTGGTTCTACTGTGTCATGAACCAAAGTTTGATCTAGTTGGCCCTTCAACTTGTATAGACCTCCTTCTTGTTCTCCAATCACTATTGCATCGTCAAAAGTCTTTCCCTTTGGCCACATAAGAACTTGGCCATCTACAAAAGAAACCCTCATTCCTTTTGCATCCAATGCAGATATGGAGAGGAGGTTCTTCTTTAGTCCTGGAACAAATAATACATTCTTCATCTTTAAAGACTTTCCCAAGTCTAGTTTATAGGAGGATTCACCACTACCTTTTATTGGATATTGGTAGTCATCCCCAAGTTTCACCTTGTGAGGTGACTCATGTTCAGATAGCTTCACAAATGATTCTTTGAATCCCGTCATGTGCTTGGAAGAACCACTATCTATGTGCCAATCATTGCTTCCATGTGAAACAGTTCCTGTGAGAGCAAAGATCAGTACATATTCTTCCTCACTTGAAGAATCATCGCTTTCTTGTCTAATTCTCTTTGTGGAAGGTTCATCATCCTCTGCAGCATGGGCATGATGTCTTCTCTTGTTTCCCTTCTTCTTTAGGTTTCTTTTTTTAGGGCAGAATCTTGATATGTGACCTTTCTCATCACATGTGTAACATCTAATAGTATTCAGATCTTTTCTTGAGTGTGAGATCTCACCTTTGGAGTAATAATGGCTCCTTCTGTTTTTCTTGGAGTGAACTATGAGAGCTTGATCTTCACTTCCCATCTTCTCTTCTCGAGCTGCTATTCAAGCTTCTTCTTGAGAGCATTCTTCCCACAGTCTGCTGAACTTGACTAACTTTTTTCTGGCATAGAATCCTTGAATGAAAGAGTCCCATGATCTAGGGAGACCATTCAAGGTGGTCATCACAATCTCTGCATTTTCCACTTCTTCATCTACTGCTTCCAGTTGCTCCTTGATCTGAGAAACCCTTGTAAAGTAAGACTGAATAGTCTCAGCATTCTGAATCTTCACATTCTTCAATTGGTTTCTCAGAGTCATCTTCTTGTTTATGTTCTTCCCTTCAAACAATTTGGTTATGGCATCAAACATAGCTTTAGGTGTCTTGAGGGAGGACACCTGTGGTATGAGATGATCCTTGATAGAATCAGCAATGATTCTGTTTGCCATAACCAACTTCTTCTTATGCAAGGCCTTAGCCTCATCTCCCTCTGGAATTGGAACCTCCTCATTGATATAGGAGTCCAACTCATTTTCTTCCAGGACCAGGGAGATCCTATACTTCCAAACTCATAAGTTATCAGCTCCCTCAAGCTCATCAAGCTTGGTATGATGAGACATCTTAAACTGAGAACCTCAAATGGAAATACAAAAGATTTAGATCTTACCAGGTCAAGATGTCGGATCTAGATTTGGAGCTGAAATCCTGCAATGCTGGTTCAGTAGCAAATTAGGGTTTTGCTTTTCTGGAGTTCTGTCCACCCAAATGCCTTGAAATTTATCCCTAAATTCGATTTTGGGGAGTAGATCAATCCAAGCCTGGGCTCATTGAAAAAATCCTCTTCTGTGAAAAGCCCTAATTTTCAACAGTAGTGTTGGGTCCAAAACTGAAAAACCTCATAATTGGATTCTGCTTCGACATAAAGATGCGCCTTAAGGAGGAGAGTTATTCCACCTTACTTTTGCTGAAAATCTGTGGAGGAAGATCCACCAACTAGGAAGACCTAGTTCCCGTAGCTGCACAGTGTCTTCTTCTTAGGTTAGCTCTTATACCATGTTAAAATTTCATCATTAAGCTAGAATTATATTAGGATCTTTACTGAGAGAATAACAAGCACATCAATCAAACACTAGAGACAATGAACACAATGTTTATCCTCGGGGAAACCATAAATGGTGAAAACCCCGCAACTTCCTCAGAGATAGAATCAACACCAAAAGAAGAACCCAAAACAGTAAGTGATCTCCCAACAGCAGTAACCTTCTTTCTCTCTAGCCCCAATGCCTTCTCCTTCCTCAACTATGCACTACACTTGAGTGTGTATGAGTTGTATGATAAATAGAGAGTCCAACTCTCTATTTATACTAATCCTGACATGACTAAAACCCTACTAGGGCTGACCTCACTAGGAGAGTCTAATAACCCTAGTGCCCTGGAACTGCGGGGACTTTAACCCTTAGACAATAGGAGGGTTACCCACAATGACTTGACATGACTTGTTTACATGATAGACCTTCCCGATAGGAACATCGGGGCATGAGTCGTGGATAAACCGCAACTTTTCCTTACACCAGTATTCTGAGGGTAAGGAATACAAATGGATCTAGACCGGGGCAATAGTCAGGGTTTCCTTATCTAGGTTAAAACACTCTTTCCAAGGTCTGAGGTAAAGGCCCGCTGAATTGAAGAAGTATGGCCCATTATCAACAATTCTAGATCGATCTGCTTCAATGAAGAAGATGATCGTGACGAAATGTTTTGCATCCAATTGAAGGTCATAATGTCCATGGGGATTCGAGGTTGTGTTTATCCACCACACCAGGGTCTTCTCTATCGGCCAGATTCCAACAAATTTTCCGATGAGAACGTGATCTTTCATATACTGAATATCCTCACAAACATGGACCGAACGGATTTGGAGCTTCGAAACCATTTTAGACTTCGGCACATAGTGCCCCGATTTCCGGGTTTCCCCAGCCGAGGTGACATCTTTGCTAAGCCTGCTTGTCCCTTCTCCCTTCCCCAAGTGGAGATCTGGACCTGAAACCGCAACTTTTCCTTTGTCCCTTTCCGAGCCCTGTGGAGGGGGCGGCTCCCTCCACCCGTGTGCTCATTCATGTCGACGCACCCTTCCCCCAATGCGAAGGTACAGGGTCCTATCTTTGACAGAAACTTGCAAAAACAAACCAAAACCTACAACCCTAATTCACCATGAAACCTTCCGCCTCTCTAGAACGCATGAGTAGGTCCTTTGTGTTACATTGCTTATAATTTTAATCACTTGGTTTATAATATATTCATTATGATTTTTATTTTGAAACCAAAAAACAATTTTTATTCATTTATTTAGTTTTCAAAATAAAGATAACTTGTATTCCACGTTTGCAAAGGAAATGACAAGGTTAAAACCGTTGTGAATAAAGTTCTTCTAAGGGATTTTATCAAAATGTATTGAGATTACTTGGCAAATCCATAATTTTTTTTATTGTGAATGTTACTCAAAACAAATTTGCAAACTGTCTCGTCTAACATTGCGTTTCAGTCTGCCTTATAATCGCGCCATCAAATGTGGACTTCGACTAAGATAAAATATCTTATTTCATGTGTGCAACAAGTTAAAATGGTTTTATCTTCTTATTTTACCATTAGTAATAATCTTTTCATTGGTTCTGAAAGTTCATTCTTTCTTTCCAGTTTATATCCATTTGCACGTTTTTTATTATGTCTTTTGATCAGCAGGTTTGAAGGCGAAAGTGTAAGGATCCGATGATTTTTTTGGAATCTAGCTCATTTGGAGGGAGCGTTCAAGAGCCACCCACACTATTGGCTGTCACAACATTTGAAAAATCATTATTTCAATGAAAGAGTTACGAATTTAAATGTTGAAATACCTACATAATCCAGAGATTTCATGGGGCATTATGTACATATTAAGATCCACGTTTCAAGGAAGAAAAGGATCGAGGATTCGTGCTTCCTACCCGCGTTAAAGATACGGAGATCATGGATTTGAAGGTGCGTCTGCCAGCATGATCATCAACCTACGTTGAATATCCAAGTCAGCACTCAAACCGCCAATTCCTAGTATCTTCCAGGATGCAAATTTCTGGGGTCGAAAACGCTAGCCATATATTTTGCAGTATTTGTAAACAAACCCAGTTTCGTTTTGCAGTATTTGTAAACAAACCGAGTTGCAGAAAACGGTAGCCATATATTTTGCAGTATTTGTACACAAACCCAGCTGTCACATCATGGATTCATTCGATCAACATAGATGTGCGAGATGGATACTTAATTTTCCAACGGGAAAACTGCTACAATACTGTGATTAAGAACGTGCTAGAAGATACCAGTTCATAGGTAAAGAAATAAATAGCGAAAGATAGCAGCCTATGTACAGAACAAAGATACTACCTTGAAGAACTGGGAGATCTTTACGCTTTTTGATATCTTTGTTTTTTATTTACTCTTTTACGAAATATTTCATTTTGTTTTTACTAATGGATGTTTTGTGTGCAGAGATAAAGGTCAAAACGATATCCCAAAGGGAATCATTGCGATGGTTTTACTTATGGGGAATCCATAAAGAATTGCAGTTTGCAAATTCGACGACCAAAATCGTTCAAGAAATTGAATGTTGCAGCTGATGTGGAGGAGATTGTTATGAGTCCTTATGCCTATTTAAGCACAAGAAATTCACTTGGAGAAGAGGGGGGCATACTCTTTGAGAGGAGAAACTTGGCTTTCTTCTTATATTTGTTTCCTTTGGGGAAAAGCACTCTACAAAATTGAAGGAATTTCTTTCTCTCATTCTATACTTACTTATGTATCATATTTCTTGAACAGAGAATCAAGAGATGTTACCTTTTAATCAGTTTTCTTCTGGTTGTAGATCATGCTTTGTAATTATTTATGAAGCTGCAATTGAAGACCAGATGTTACTCAACTATCATTTTAACACAGTCATTTGTAATCAACGATGTTATGTAAGATTTTCTTTGTTTATAATTTGCACATTTGATTACGAATTAAATTTGATCATCTTGACTCATTTGTGTTGAGATTTTCATGTCTTATTATGTGAAATGAACATTTTTTTATAACAATTTATTTGAAGGTGAATAATAAGTGTTTTCTATTAATTATCTTTAAAATTAATTGGTGTTTTTATTAAAATGACTATTTATTTAATTTTGTTTAGGTAAGTCATTCATAAAACTTTGTTTTTTATGCATCGCTCTTTTGTAGGATAGTTTAGGATAGATTGTGTTTTCAACTATTGAAATTTGCATTATAGATTAGTTATATATTTCGTATTAATTTATATTACATCATTAAGATCATAATTACATGTTTCAAAACTCATATTAGTTTGTGAAACTCTCTTGTTGATAGCAAACCCATATAGGCAACTGGGCCTTTGTTCTCGCGAGAATTAGCTATTTCAAACACACTGAGGGTTGCTTTAAGCACCTTGTGTGGACTTTCTCTTGGTGTTGGCCATAGTCAGAGAATCCGGCCAACAGTTCTCTAAACGTTATAAAAAGTATCAATCAATGCATAAAAAATATTAAGCAATGCATCATGTCAATATAACCACATTTTTTGGTTCGTTGGTACCTGATAAGCTCACAAAGCAGATGAAATGGCGTCCCAATATTGTTATCCAGAAATAAACGGCTCCAACACAACGTATACAAATATTCATCCACATAATGTATATATGAAGCTAACAACAATTTAAATCCCTATGAGGAATATTAAGATTATTAAGATTACTATGGGTTAATATATATATATATAAGACTATACAAGAAAATAAGTCTATATGCACCCAAAAGTTGATTGGTTTGAACTTCAAATATCCAAACGTAACCTTACAACGGATTGTATAATCCCTCATAGGGTTTAACCAAAAGAACTTTCAACTATGAGTGAACCCTAATAAGATATATAATGACAAGGACCACATGGCTTTAGAAAAACCGTAGAACTTACATTCACCTCAACCAAGCTGGTTGTTCTAGGAAAGCATTGAAAACTGACTTCAAGCTACAATGAAGGGACAATTCTTTATCTAGTTTTCTTAGCAGTCACAACATTGCGGCTAATGAACGTATGTGACAAGTGTTTCCAAGAAATGGTGTAAGTGTCCACATCCGCCCAATGGGGAATATGCATACAAGTAACATTGGAACGTTACTAGTGGAAACCTGCTTGCTGCGTCTGCTAGGGTTCCTGGCCGTCGACGTTGGCTGACTGCATGGATCCTCCTCAGCCGGATCTGGATGGTATTGATGTGCTTTTCCAATGCATCGTGGCCTCTCAAGCGCCCCCTTCGTCAATCACTCCTTCCTCTTCACAGTTTGTAAAACGTTCTGAAGTCCCCGATGTCAAGTTTTCTTCAATTGCATCCAAGCGGAAAACAATCACTTTGTCTAAAAAATGACTGATTGGTTTGTTTACGAGCCTTTGGCCGTCCCCCAGATCCGTCAAAATTTGGCTCAGGAAAAACTGGAGGCCCCTCATTTAAGGAGAAGTTCAAAAAATCTTTTTGTGGGAAGGGTTACTTTGTCTTCATCTTTGAAAAAAAAGAAGACCGGGATCTCATCTTCAGGAATGGGCCATATTTCATGGGCCCTAGGGGTATGTATCTAAACAAATGGGACTTTTCTTTCGACCTTGAGAAAGAAATCCCCAAGGCATTCCTGGTTTGGGTTAAGCTTCCCCGCGTTCCCTTACACTGCTGGAAAGATGAGGACTTCTACTTAGTTGGAAATACCCTAGGGAAATACATTGATAAATCGGATCCTAAGGCCCCCATGTTTTCCTATGCCAGAATATGTGTAGAAGTCGATCTGGAGAAAGGGCTACCCGAGGCCATCAACCTGTCAATGGATGGATGGAATCATCTACAGATTGTGGACTATGAGAAAATACCCTTTAAATGCAAATACTATCATGAATACGGGCACTTCGCAAAGTTTTGTCCCAAAAAGCCAGACAAACCTAATATGGATGGAGTTCCTGAAGAGGGCTAGAACAAACTCAATAGAAGAAGGTGCAAAGGTTGTACCCCCACAAGCTCATCCTCCCCCGGCCAAGAACGTTGCCGGAAATAAGTTCCAAGTATTAGCCAATGAAGATACTGAAACTGTTGAAACAACAGCCAGAGAGGATACAATCATTCCTCGGGAAGAGGAGAATCCAAAAGAATCGCTTCCCTCAGTGCAGGCTAATCCAATGGCTCATGCCATCCCTGTCCAAAGTCACTATGAATCAAGGCTTGAATCCTCGGAAAATTTTGGCGGTTCAGTCACTCGATCCAGGGAAAAAGCGCATATGGAGGAAACTTCGAAGAACTCCAACGAAGATCAAGAACCTAAAACCAGAAGTCGAAGAAAATCCAACAAGACCGTCAGAGAACAAGAAGCTGCAAAGGATAGAGCAGCAGGGAAGAAGTCTAGCTTAGACTTCTTGGTAAGAAACCCTCAAGCCAACAAATACCTTCTCAGCGCCAAAGAAGAGAAAAGAGAAAAGGCACCCCACCTTCGCAAGGAATAATGAAGCTTATCTCCTGGAACTGTTGAGGATTAGGAGGTCAACAAAAGATAGAAGTTATCAAAAAGTTCAAATCAATGGAATCCAACTCCACCCTCCTCATCCAGTAGACAAAAAATACTGTTGAAGACAGTCTTTCAATAATGAAAAGAATATGGGCAAAAGGAGAAGGGAAAGCAGTCAACGCTACTGGGGCCTCTGGGAGCATGCTCACTTGGTGGGATGAGGGAAAATATTTAATGCGCTCTGCCATAGAAAATAGGAATTGGCTCTTTGTTGAGCTGGAAGACAAGGAAAATAAGGAAGTCCTTTGAGTAGGAAATATCTATGGCCCCACTATTCAGGCACATAAAGAATCTTTTTGGAATTATTTGGAGGATTAATGTGCTGGGAAAAAACATGTTCCATGCATCATTGCAGGCAATTTCAATGTCACCATCTCGGCAGAGGAACATAGGGGTGGCTCCTAGGTCAGGGACCCCTTTGGAGAAAGGTTGGAAGACTTGATATCTCTTTGGAGCTTACTTGACATTAAGCCTAAGAATGGAAAATTCACTTGGAATAACAGAAGGCTAGGACCGGGACACATTACAACCAGACTGGATCGTCTACTGGTCAACACCTCCTTTTTCAAGAATCTATCCTTCCCAGAATCCAGACTCCTATGCTCGGTCGTCTTAGATCACAAACTCGTATGCTTCTTCCTTTCTTCTGTGGGGAAGCTCGGGCCCCTACCCTTCTGATTCAACCCCCTCTATCTTGAGTCGGATGGAGTCATCATCATCTGGAACATCATCAATACGTGAATACAAGAACATCATCATCTTGGAACAACATCATCATCATGGATCATCATCATCATAGATCATCATCATCAATATGTGAATACTGGAAAATCATCATCATCTGGAACATCATCAATACGTGAATACAAGAACGTCATCATCGTCGAGAACATCATTAGTATGTGAATACTGGAACAATGTCTGCAACATCATCATCAATATGTAAATATTGGGACAACATCATCTTCATATAAATGCTAGAACATCATGATCTGCACCATTAGCAAGTAAATGTTGGAACATCATATGCATCATCATCATTAGTAAATAAATGTTGGAACACCCTCATCATGAAAACCTTGGAACATCATCAGCAGCAGCAAGTCACATGTTGGAACACCCCCAGCATGAAAATGATGGAACATCATCATCAGCAGTGAGTAAATATTGGAACACACTCAGCATGAAAATGTTGGAACATCATTAGCAGCAGCAACTGAATGTTGGAATACCATTAGCATGAGAATGTTGGAACATCAACATCATCAGCAAGTGAATGTTGGAACACCCTCAGCATGAAAATGCTGGAACATCATCAGCAGCAGCAAATGAATGTTGAAACACCATCAGCATGAGAATGATGGAACATCATCATCATCAACAAGTGAATGTTGAAACATGGTGGGAATTTGTAGCAGCTCTACGATAGGCACTCCGGTAGACCCAACTATCCTTGTTTGGATTACTAATCCTATCGAACCAACGAAGCCTAGCTAGATATACCAATATACCCAAGTCTCAAGGAATTGTCTAGCTTATTAATCCTTTTGGACCAAACAATCCTATTCAGACATGTCGATCCAACATAGGATCAAATAGGCCTTGTCAGCCCAAGCTAACATACCAACCCTAGACTCAGATGCCTCCACTCTCTATAGGGAACCACACCATCAACAACATCATCACTCCCTCTTTCAAGGGAGGCCCTTTCAGACTACACCAAGCTTGTCTTGAAAGTATTCAAACTCTATATGAGATAGAGGCTTAGTCAACACATCAACAACTTGTTCTTTATCACTTGTTCTTCATCATTCTTCTCTTCTAGGTGTTTGCATACAATCCTTCCTCCATGTCAAATACATCAACAACTTGTTCTTCATTGTTCTTCTCTTGTAGGTGATTGCATACGATCCTTCCTACAACTCAAATTCAGTTGCATTGTTAGAAACATTTCATAATATTCAAAAACATATTCATAGTGACAAATTCTTATGCATAAAGACATATGTCACACATTCATGCAACTATTTTAGCCAATATACTATTCATCCATATCCCTTATACATATTGTAACTTTCTAGATGCCTTCCATCTCTACTAAAACATTATTAAGAGCATGCACTACTCCCAACATGTCAACAAAAAGGTTTCAGTCTAGATAAGTAGAAATGGAATGTTGTATAGCACCATAGGCCACTTAACCAGCACATGCATATTAGTAGTATATTGTTCATCAATGCAAACACTTTAACATGCATAATAAATTTCCTAAATCTAGGAACATAACTATGTACACAAATGAACAATATCATTTAAGCAACTAGATATGCAAGAAATGATCATTCAAATGCTTATCTTTGTTTGTTTGGTAGACTCCCTCTTGATATTTGTCTCCTTGCAGGAATTATTGGTCTCTAACAACGTGCTCTACTTAATCATTTGATTCTCAAGACCTATGCATATCTTGCTCATGATTGAAAATGTTGAGAAAGTATTCAACAACACAGAGCACATAAGACTGTGTATTGGTGTTGAATCTTTGTGTCCCTATAAATGCATCCTTTATTATCTAATTTTGAAATGGATAAGAGCATGATCTTCATTTTCATGGGTATAATTCTTATGGATCAACGTACATATTCCTCATTACCTGAGGAATATCTCCTTACTTTCTTCTCAGTTGCAATATATTCAGTAACACTAGTCTTCCTTATGCTAAGCGACGGGATCACACTTGATCCCAAACTGAAACAACTAACTGAAGTGCTCTTCGTATTTGTATCATTGTCAACCCAGTCGGAGTCAATATATCCCTGTAGGTAGATCCTATGATCTCTTACATATCTGAGGTCACAATCTAGTGTACCCTTTAGGTACCTTACCACATGCTTTGCCACAACCATGTGAACACATCTCAGCTCCACCATGTACTAGATCAAAGTATTCACCGCAAGCAAATATTCAACCTCATGTTCTTCAAGTATGAACCAATCATCTTCCTGTAAACTATGCCATCAGTTGTCTCTGAAGTAGAATCACATCTCAAATTCAAGTTTGATGCCATTGGTGTAGCTATAGTCCAACATCTCGAACCTCTTCAAAATATCGACTACATATTTTCCTTTGCTAAGGAAAATCTCCTCTAGATTCTAACACACCTCTAATATCGAGAATCATGTCAATATTCTCAAACACTAAGATCTATTGTAGTCATTCCCTCTGAAGCAGAGCACCATCCTGCCTCTCCATCTTGTAGTCTCTACATCGGAACATTCTGCACTGGAGTGACTAGTATCCTTCTCTTTCATCTTTGAAGGTCATTGGATATCAAGATCCTCCATCTCAAACTTTGTTGCAAGTTCCTTTTGCACCCATCTATGAGAATATCATCCTATGTAGGCTACCATCTTCAAACTTGTAGAAAAGGTTGAGATCTTCATCACTCTAGGTGATCCTTAATATCCTCATGTAACTTTGTGTGCTATCTTATGGGCGCATTCTGAGCCTGTACAAAGCCTTTTACACATATGTGGTCCTCTGTAGAGAGTCTTGAGTCCTGGAGGTTGCTAGATCTTCCCTTTTACTTTGATTACATCATTTATCTAGTGTAATATCCACCATTCAAGAGTTGTGTCTAGTCACAATAGCAACATACCTCCATAATCAACTCCCTCTTTATGATAGAAACCACAAACCTAGATTTGTATTTCTCAATGCTTCCATCTGCTCATGCTTGATCTAGTAGATCCACTATTACAAACTTCCCTTTAGGTCTTGAAACCATATCTAGACATCATTCTTCATGATCAATTGGTACTCCTCGATCATGTCATCCTTCTATTCTTCCTTCTTTGGGCATTCTTTCGCAAAGTGTCATTTCTCACCATAAGTGAAACATTTGAGCTGTGAGAGGTCCTTCTTCTCAAATCTTTTTATTCTTGCGAGAATTTTCTTCCTTATTGTTCTTTCTCTTCTTGATATGATATTTTATGGCTTTATTGTCATCTTCATCCATCTCTTCGTATTTTGCTATCAATCGATCTTCTTCTTACGTGAATTCCTCTGTAGGTGAGCTTCCTTCTAGAACAAATTCCTTGAATGGAAGATTCCCATGATCTTGGGAAATCATTCAAGGTTTGTATCTCTACTTTTGCTTCTTCGACATTGTCTCCAATAGATTCTAGTTGTTCCATGATCTAGGAGACCCTTGTGAAGTATGATTGAGACTTTTTGACATCTGCATCTTCACACCCTTGAGCTGAGTCCTCAAAGTCGTATCCATGTTGATATTCTTGACTTCATATAAGTTGGTCAATACATCGAACATCTCCTTGGGACTATTCGAAGAGGATGCATGTGAGATAAAATGGTATTTGATGGAGAGGGAAATTATCCTCTTGGATTTTACCAAGTTCTTCTTATGCTTAGCTTTGTCCTCATCTCCCTCTGTATCTACAACTTCTTCTTTGACGTACTCTTCCAAGTCATTCTCTTCTAGTATGAGAAGCACTCTATACTTCCATGTCCAGAAGTTCTCGGCTCCTTCAAGCTTGTCCTCAATCTTGGTGTTGTTTATCATCTTGATAAAAGTAATAACTTCAAATGGAAATAAAGAGAATAGAACTTACCAATGAGAGTGCTTCAACTAGATGATCGCTTCAACGGTTTTCTGGGAGACTGCTTCTGGTGGACCTAGGGTTTGATAAAGAAACCCTAATTTTTCAACTTTGGTGACTTTCAAATCTGATTGGATAGAAAGATGTGCCTCCTTAAGGCGAGCTGAGCAGTATACTCCTTTTCCTAAATCTTTGGACAAAACTGCAAAATAAATAATTCCCTGATTTTCCCAGCATAAGTGTTAGGTCAAAAATTGAAAATCCATAGAACTGGAAACCACTTCCACGGAAATATGCGCCATCCTAGGGGGAGTTAGATAGTGCTCATTTTTTAAATGATCTATGGAGAGAAGTGCTTGGAACTGGAAGCCCTAGTTTCTACAATTTCTTTCGTTGAATTGTCTGGTCTTAATCCTGATGTATCTCCAAAATTTCTGCTCCTCGAGGTTTGAAAATCCATCCTGAGGTAATATGATTTGTCTTATTTCCAACCCCATAGGTTAGAGAAATATTGGATTCACAAAGTGGAACTTATGATAAGTTTCCCATGGTGACATGTTTATGGATTGGTTCAGTATAGAAAGCTTGTATAGACTACCATGTGTCATTGTTTCAACTTCAGGTTCTGAAACTCGCATTAGATAAACTACATTCCAATCCCTTTTTGGAATTTCTTATTAAATTTGATTTGGATATTCCTATCCTGAGATATAGCATTTCTCCCTAGGTCACTTGTTTAATACTAAATTCTGGAAGAGGCTGGAACCTTGTTTTGGAGGGATCATATCTCCTAAAGTGAATCAAATCTGAGGTTGAAACTCATACATAAGGTAGATCAATATTTCATCTTCATCTTGTCCGAGTTTCATCTCTTGTACCTTCACCAAAATCGATTTATAGCGAAAATCCAAGAATACTATATTTTTCCTTCTAGGGTTTCAAGCATGAAGCCCTAGTATCTGTCAGTGGCAGCAGTAGCAGTGTTATGGTTGCACAAAGACTTCTTTTAGGGTGGCTCTGACCACATGTTAGAATTTAATGGTTATAAAATATCTTAAAATATTTAGCATCATAACATCATAACCATATGCAATAGGATCACTGAAAGAAAGACAAGCACAAAAACACAAAAGAACACAGAGATTTATCCTGGGAAACCCTCATGGGGGAGAAAACCCAACAAAACTTCCTCTATATAGAATTCGACCAAGTACAATGTAAGACCCCAAGAACAAGACTAGAAGCTCCCTTTCAACAATAGAATTCTTCTCTCTCTCTCTCTCTCTCTCTCTCCTACGCAATTGCTAGAGTGAGAAGTGTGTACAAATGAGGGAGGCGCCTCACCTATTTATACTCATTAAGTGAGTGACTCAATTATGTAACTAGGTCGACCTATTTCTATAATTAGGTCCAACCTACCTAGGAAGACTCAAAATAACATTTATATAATAATTTTGTGGGTACTATTTACCCAACTTACAATGGAGGTTTTACCTCAAGACTTTTACATGACCAATTGCATCAATGACATCTCCGAACGGAAGAATAACATATCCGAAGGGAGGAATAATAATAATAAAATAAAAGGTACAATAGAATATCTTCCGAAGTTACATTTTTTTATCAATGTTTTCTATGATGAATAAATAACCAAAGAATTCAAGACAATCCATTGAAGAAGTCCCAGAGAAAGTGGACGGAAAGGAAGGAAAAAATACCCTAGCAAAAGGGGGAACTTGGTCCTATAAGGGAAACATACAAGTTCACCTCAAGAGTGAAAATCACGTCAACTAAAGAATATAAATAGAAGTGTTCTCACACTTCATCTGACACATTCACACATCCCATCTTCTTCTCTCCACAAGTGTGCACCTCCAAGGAAGGCCTAGCAAAGGCATGAAGTATAATTTTGGGGCTCTCTTATTCTCTTGGAAGAAAATCTACCCTTGTCAAGGTTTCTTGTGAAGTAGGGTGAACCTCTCTTGTTCTAGGGCTCAACTTCATGTTTGGTATTGTACTTGAATAGGATTAATTTCTTCTAAGAAACGTTTGTTGGGTTTTCTCCCATTTGGGTTTCCAAGGGTAAAATCTGTGTGTCTCTTTTGCATGGTTATCTTTCAATGATCCTTGTTTTATTCTCGTTTTAAGTGAATATTGATTATGGAATGAAATTGTGGGATGAAATATTTGTTTGAAGAATCATTGTAAATAATTATCAAGGATTGAGAATTGAATTAAAATTCAACGTGGTATTAGAGCAGTTCTGAATAGAAGTCATTGTTAGAGACTTTGTGCCATAATATGGAAATTAGAACTTCTAATTTTTGGCACTTCTCTCCATATATTGGACTTGAAAAGAGAATTGTAGAAGTCACCCTAGGAGGGTGTACTTACTTGTGGAAGCATATTTCAGTTTTGTGAAAAAATGATTTTGACCTAATTTCTGTCGAAACCAGATAATTAGGGCTTCCAGTTTTTAACCTTTTTGGCCACAGATTGGACTGAAAATTAGTGTTCTAGATCTCTCCCTAGGAGGGCACATCTATCTTTGGAGGAAAATTTCAACTTTTCCAAACTTCATTTTTTACCTAGCTCCTACTAGGGTTTCTAGGTCAGATTTACTGATTTTGTCAATATGGTGTCCAGAATAGAAGATAGGTTGGATGATGTTAAGATTGCAGATGAACTCAAGTATTCTTTTATCTCTGCCCTTAATAGCACTATTACAAATAATAGTGATATCAGGTCGGTAGACAATGGTGCTTCTAGGGACATGACAACTCAAGAACAGAAGAAGGATATTTCAAAGGTTGAGTGCTTTTGTTGTCATGAATATGGATACTATGCTTTCCAGTGTCCTTGGAAGAAAGAAAAAGGAAGAGAAAGCAGCATGCTTCAATAACTAATGTTGAAGAGCTTCCACCTCAAAAGAAAAGAAGACAGATTTGATGAAGATTGCAAAGAGTACTTATAAGTATTCCAAAAGCTTCAATTAGAACATGAAGGTATATGCAAGGATTATACACCTGGAAAGAATGCCAAGGGATATTTTCCAAGCAATGATAGTAGGTCCAAGGGGATCTTGGATCTAGTACATTCAGAAACATGCGAGCCGATGGCAGTGGCATCCTTGGATGTCTTCTTATATTATGATTCTCTCCAGAAGACATGACATTAGAGGAAATTTGGGGTCTAAAATGGGCCTTATAAGAAAACGTGCCAAAATAAGTTTTTGTGAGTTGGAATTCAAGGACCAATAGAATTTTAATAAAATAAGTCAACCATAATGGTTGAATTGACATATTTGTCATTAAAAAAAAACTACTTTTTTTGTTCGTATTTTCGATATATCTCCCTGTGTTTTTACTCAAATTTCGATCAAGAGAGCTCGTTGGATGCGGAATTTGATTCTGCATCCAACGAGTACCCACACTACATACTTTTGATGGACCCCGCTACCCCAAAAACAAGAAATACCTGNGACCTAATATGAATACTTCAACAAGTTCCAGAAGTTCATAACTTAATGGAGAAGAAGATCAAAGTGTTTAAGGACTTTAGTGACTTCTACAAGGAGGTGAAGATCAAGAAGGAGCAAAAAAACAAGCAAAGATAAGTATTTTATACTTTGTATAATAAGTTTTATTTGCTTAAACTGAATTGTTATTTTTTATGAATAGCATAATTGTTTGATTTAGTACCAGTTAACCCTTTTGAACATATATATCATGTATTACATAATAGGTCCATTATGAAGACTATGAAATTCTACCCATGTTCTTATATGAAGATGCATCCAGTATGACAATTATGCTCAAATCAAGTGTCCTCACAAGGTATAGACTTCTGAGGAATCATTCACAAGAGTAACACTAGAAATAATCTTGGGTTGTCTAGCACGCAACCATGTGCCAAAGAAAGAAGAAGGTGAAGATGATATCCTTGATATCTAGAAGGTCTCACATGAAGTTTGATAGTGAGGAGTAGGAACCTCCAAAGGATGAGTGTCCCTCTAGTACATTGATCTGCTGAAATAATGTAATTTCGAAGAATATTCTACTTGTACTTCACATTATTATTATTATTACTCCTTAGAGATATGTTACATATGTAAAAGGTCATGTAAAAGTTATGGAGTAAACCTTCTGTCGTAAGTCGGGAAAATAGCACCCAAAAAAGATCAATATAATTATTATTGTGAAGTGTACCTAGGTAGGTCAGACCTTCCAGTCAGGTAGGTCGGCTCAGTTAGGTAAAATGTCAGTTGGGAAGTTTAGTATAAATAGGGAGGTGCCCTCCCTCATTTATACACACACACTCACACTTATATTGCGCAAGAGAGAGAAAGAAGGAGATACAGAGAAGGAGGAGGATCAGTGTCTTTGGTGCCTTAGCTTTTATGATTGGGGTTTGGTCTCTCACTTGATGAGACTTTGTTCTTTGGTCATTACATACTGGTAATCTATATTGAGGAAATTTTGTTGGGTTTTTCCCTTTAGGGTTTCCCAGGGTAAATTGTTGTGTACCTTGTGATTGTGTTTCTTTCAGTGATCCTCTTTATGTTGTTATTATGAAAATGTATTAAATGCTAATCAAGTTAGGACTTAAGCTATGAAAGCATAGAAAACTTAACACGGTCGTCCTTCTGACTATCATGACAAGATAGTAGAGCCAATAGAACCAGTGGATACATCAAAAGATGATGCATGATCAGGAAGAAGCCAACATAGCTTCGTGATACCTTGCAAGATGAAAGAAGGCATGCAAATCCCAGTGATGCTTTCATGGGGATAGATTTGAGATCGGAAGGGAAGTCAATGATGAATTTCAAGTGGATCTACAAGATCAAACATGCAATTCTAATTAGCATCAGAGATGACTCATGAAGGGAAACCAGTTTGTAGACTCATAGGGGGTCATGAATAATATTCAATTCTTGAGAGAACAGGAAGCGTGTCTCAGTAAACCCACTTGGTGGATATGACACAAATGAATACACAAAGATCAACAAGTGTAGAAGGCAGCAAGTTGCTTCAATGCAAGAAACTTAGATGTAGAGAGTGCAGTGTTTAGATGCAGAGGGAGCAAGATACTCAAATGCAAAGATTGCATAGTGTTCAGATGAAGAGGGAGAAAGATACTCATATGCATAGGGATTAGTACACTCCCATAGATATTGAGCAGTTGCAACACAACTTGTTGATGACGATGAAGGATTTATATGGACTCAAGTAGGCACCTAGGACTTGGTATGTCAAGATAAACATGTACTTAATGAGCTTGGAATTCACCAAGAATGATGTGGATTGTAATATTTACTACAAGGTTGTTGATGGTGATCATTTGATCTTGGTGTTGTGTGATTAATGATTTGTTCCATTGCGGGAACAAAGAATCTTAGTGTCGAGTGCAAAAGGGAGTTGGCCTATGAGATCAAGATGAAGGTCCTTACCCTGATACATTAATTCTTGAGTTTAGAAGTGTTGCAAAGGCCAAATGAGATATTCCTCATACAGAGGGAGTACACAGTTGAGATCCTGAGAGATTCAAGATGATGGGCTACAAGTATATGGCTATACCTATGGAGATATATCTATAGAAGTTGAGTGATTCTGGTTCAAATTCAGATCCAATGGATCCCTTGATGTGTAGATATGGAGAAGCTAAGTGTTTATGCTTCAAATTCAGATTTGATGGAACCTACTATGATGGAAAATTTGGAGAAGTCAAGTGATTCTGCTTCAGATTCAGATTTGTTAGTTGACTAGATCCTTGATGTACCTGGTTAGCACCAGGCCTGATACTTGCTTTGTAGTGAACACCTTGATCCAGTTTATGGTTGAGTTGAGGCATGTATATTGGGTTGTAGCAAAGCATCTGTTGAGGTACCTACATGGTACATTTGGATATGATCTAAGAGATGTCTCAGGTGATGAAGTGAAGCTGTAAAATATATACATATTCTGACTGAGAGGAGTGCATTGGATAGAAAGAGCATCTTGGGATGTTTCTTCATCTTTAACCAATTATAATATCTTGGATTAGCAGGAAGCATATTTCCGCGGCACTCAATACAACAGACGTAGAGAAAATTGCGGCCAGTATCATAGGACATTTTGATTTAGAGATCAAATACCACTTCATCTAAGACATGGTACAAAAGGGAGCATTGAATCTCTAGTAGATACACACAAATGGGCAAATAGTCGTCATTCTCACTAAGCCTCTATCCAAGGCAAAGTTTGTATACTTCAAAGACAAACTTGTTGTGATCAAGAATGCCTCTATGAGTGAGAGAGAGTATTAATAGATGTGTATACACCATGATGATCTTACATATGAGTGGAAGACATTCACATGAGGTGAATGGACAAGACATTGAGATGGTTTTACATACTAGCGACTAAATATCCACTCACGAGAAAATGGCCATGTTGATCTGAATAGTGATGGATGTCCTAGATGAATCGTCAAATGTGCAACATCAGGATGAATGGTCACTCATGGTTAGTGGTGAATGGATCTAGTGTAACCTTGTAAAAAAGGGCTCAAGGTGTTGATATAGTCTAGTGATAGATGGACCATGTGAGCTGCATCAGGCTGAATTTTCAACTCATGGTTAGTGGTGAATGGATCTGGCACAACCTTGTGCACAAGGCTCGAGATGCTGATGGCTCCAGTGTGTAGCATCAAGATAAATGTTCACACACAGTTAGTGGTGAACAATTATGGAATAGTCTTGCTCAGACTTGAGATGCTGACACGGTTCTCATCCAGATAGCCATGTACAATATTGGGATGAATATTCACTCACAATTAGTGGTGAATGGATCTAGCGCAGCCTTATAAATAAGGCTTGAGGTGCTAAGTATTGGCTAGGAGTATGAGGCTCCAAACATGGAAATCCTCACCAAGCGTGAAACTTGGGGTGATGCAAAATGCATCCCTCGCTGAGAGGGAGTGTTGATGGTATCCATGTTCTCCATGGTTCCAACATCAGGCAAACATTCTGTAGATCATTCTCCCAGATTGGACATGTGTGTATTGACCAATAGTTGGTAGAGGATGGACCCATCGTATCCCTAATTAGTCATGTGAATTGACTATGTGTCTTGACATTTAGATGCTTATCCTTTATCTAGTCACGTTGATTGACTATGAGTGTCTAAAGGCTAGAGGTCACATGGCATTCTCTGAAAAGGAGTGCTTCATAACGGGAGTGATCTATTCTTAGTAGAGTGAGTTAAGCTGTCTATGTGATAAGGGATTTCATCCCTTGTGGTATATAAAAATTCTAATCTATTGTTGTATTTGACATTGTCTCGAAGAAGTGTATGGGACTTCTTACAGTATGGTCAAATCAAAATTAGAGCTCTATAAAAGGAGGTAACATACATGTGAGGAGTTAGATATCAACAAGGAGAAATTTTCTATGATGAAGAAATAACCAAAGAAATTAAGGCAATCCATTGAAGAAGTCCCAGAGAAAATGGAAGGAATGGAAAGGGAAAATACCCCAGTAAAAGGGGGAACTTGGCCCTAGAAGACAAAAGTACAAGTAGGCCTCAAGAGTGAAAATCAAGTCAACTGAATACTATAAATAGAAGTGTTCTCACACTTCATTTGACGCATTCACACATCACATCTTCTTCTCTCCACAAGTGCACACCTCTAAGGAAGGCCTAGCAAGGGCATGAAGCATAATTTTTGGGTCTCTCTTATTCTCTTGGAAGATTATCTACCTTTGTTAGGGTTTTTTATGAAGCAGGGTGAACCTCTCTTGTGTTAGAGCTCAACTTCATGTTGATATTGTACTTGAATTGGATTAATTTCTTCTGAGAAAAGTTTGTTGGGTTTTCTCCCATTTGGGTTTCCCAAGGTAAAATCTTTTTGTCTCTTATGCATGGTTATCTTTCAGCAATCCTTGTTTTATTTCTGTTGTAAGTGAATATTGATTATGCAATGAAATTGTGGGATGAAATATTTATTTGAATAATCATTGTAAATAATTATCAAGGATTGAAAATTGGATTAAAATTCAACACTCCTCTACCTTAAGCGTCAATTGGTATGCCTCTTCAATTAAACAAATTTTGTGCAAACTTTTGTCTTCTAGAATTACAAATTTTAAATCACTAATATACCTCAAAGCATGTTAATCTCTATCCTGATCATGTTTAGTTCTGAATACAATTCTATCCTCGTCATGTTTAGTTCTGAATACAATTTTGTAAACTATTTGGTGTACTCGTGTACTCACTTCTCCTATGTGATGTTGTGTTACTATTTGAAAATGGTATACTTATAATATAAAGGCAAGAGTTCCCCTTGAATCTTTGTAACCGTCTTAGTCCAACTACATAGCTTCTCTTTACCCTTTTGAATTTCCTTGCTCTACATAATATACCACCATATTCTAATGTGTCAAATCAACTTCATGTTAGACAATTTTTTTGAAAGTCCACCATTCTTTCAAAATCAAAGTATATTTCCATCTCATTTACCTAATTAATTAATGTTTACCTTTTGTTCTTTCGCAATCTTGCCAACTTACCCTCCAACATGTACAAACTTTGAATTCACTGTCTTCTTCCACTTTTTGTTATGCAGCACTCTTGTTGACTTCTCTACTTATGCCATCTGCTTTCCATTGCCTTTATTCTTCTTCTCAAGCATTACAATTCTTGGTTCACAATGATTCTTCCTCCCCTTCTTTCCATTTTGCTAACTTTGTCAACTAAACAAACTTTGCAAAAAAATTCCTCTTCTTGAATTGTAGATTTTAAATCATTAACATACCTCAAAACATGTAGATATCCATCCTCGTCATGTTCAGTTCTGAATAAAAATTTGTAAACTATTTGGTGCTCTTGTACGCATTGTGCTTATGTGATGTTTTGTAACTATTTGAAAATGATCTACTTATAATCTAAAGGCAAAAGTTTCTCTTGAAGCTTTGTGACCATCTTAGTCCAACTACATAGCTTCTCTTTTCCCTTTTGAATTTTGTTCACTTTACACAATATACCACTATATTGCAATGTGTCATCAACTTCTTGTTGACAAATTTTTTGAGGTTCCACCATTCTTTCAAAATCAAAGTATATTTCCATCTCATTTACCTAATTAATTAAGGTTTACCTTTTGTTCTTTCAAAATCTCGTGAACTTACCCTCCAACATGTACATCTTTGAATTCACTCTCTTCTTCCTCTTTTGGTTATACACCACTCTTTGAATTCTCTATTTATGCCATTTGCTTTCCAATGTCTTTATTTTTCTTTTAAGCATTGTGTTTTTTTTTCACAACAATTCTTCATCTTTTTCTCACCATTTTGTTAACTTTGTCACTTATGAACTTATGTCATTTTATATAACCCTTTCTTTTGCTCTGTTCTCTCGTATATA
>LPNX010557123.1:308421-322039 GCA_001517045.1 Pseudotsuga menziesii
CAAAGTTTGGATATTTGCCTTGGTACCTTACTCTAGATCTTGACCGACTCTTTACAATTTAAAATCTTGCTACTAATAGGTCAATTCATTCCTCTTTCTAGCCATTCTATTTTTCTCTTTCTTCTAAATGATTCTTTAATACCACAATGGTGAACATTCACCACCTATTAACATTACTAACACTATACACAACTCAACTTGACTTAATGACCCTTGGATGAAATAAGAACTCGCTTGCAAGTCGTGCACAACCAACCACTGCTTGGGGGACATAACATTGCATCGCTTCTGTTGTTCATCCTATTTATTCTCTCTTGTCAAGATGATCCATCTTCCAAGAAAATTTTTGCACTTCCTCATTTGACTCGTCAACTTCCCCAATAAGTGTACATATTGTAACTATCACTTCACTTCCATGTTACTTTGGTTTCTTTTCCTTTGGCACTTTGTCTATCATGTATGTTTTCCATGTTCAACATATCGATGTTATATATGCATGTGAATGTTATATTGATGTTATGTCATGCTCATTGTTTTTCCTATTGTATGCTTTCTCGCATGCACCTAAATTGCACAACACACTTCCTAATCCTTGTAGGTGTGCTTTATCTCTTATTATGCTTTGTATATGTTGTGTGCTTTCCTTGTTTGCACTTTTCTTCCATGGTGCTCTCCTAGTAAGACTTCAAACTAAACTTTTTCACAAATGCTCCTACAACATAAGCCCTACTTAAAGCCCAATTTACTTATAAGAGTAATTATATCCTTGTTACATCTCCATAGATTCATCTTAAACCTAGATCTATTAAGAACCGAGAGAGATCCAATTTCTTCACGAGTAAATTTCTTACACATCAAAAAATAAACTACACCTCAACAAATTGGCTCCCTCTTAGTGCTTAATAGATCTGAGTTTAAGATGGAATCATGCCGAGTTTTTTTTGTAATGAGCCGACATGAATTTTTAATTACTTTGTATTTTTATAAGTTATGAGCAGACATGGATTTTTTTAGTTCCTTTTTTATCTTTGAGAACGTTTCATTACATAACTTGAAACATAACAACATCTCCCCCATACTGAGCTATAAGCACCTCACTACTCTCGATGCAATGAAAGTGGTTTTTTACAGTTCCTGAAATTGAATGCCACAAAGATAAAAGACTATAACAATATGGGACAAGAACATTAACTTACATACAAAATAATTCATGTACACAAGTGTCTAATTTGATAATAAAAATATTCAAAATAGATATACAACATAAACACATTAGTTAACTAATCATAAGAGAGAATAGAGATGAACTTGGTTTTTTCAAGACAAAATCAAAATCTTCATGTCTTTACAACTATACATTTTCTATTTCAATCCATTGTACTTGACATAGAGTGCACATAATAACTAGGTAGTGTGTGCCTCTTGTTCCGTCCTACATTGGAATTGCCATTTAAACATCTTGAATCGGGTCCTTCTAGGAATGAAAAGTTGAAGTGTTTCATTTAAAATAGATTTAGAATATCATTTTTTATATTCTCTTTAAAAACTTTGAAGGATATCCAATCCTAAAATTCCATTTTTTAAGACATTGTTTCATTTAGAGGTCCTTATCAAAAGGTGGTAATTTTGTCTTGTTACCTTTAAAGGTTGTTTAAATGAAAGGTCCTTATCAAAAGGAGGCGGCTTTGTTTTGTGAAAAGAGATTTGAGGGTTACCTTTATTAAAGTGCCCATCGTGGCGTGTTTTATTGAGAGGTCCTTATTAAAAGAGTTAACTTTGTTTTGTTAAAAGAGATAAAGGGTTTTACCTTTATTAAAGTTTTCTTAATGGAAGTTAAGTGTATAATTCTTTTATAGGATGTGAGCTATGCCAAACAAGTATGTCTTTGTAAACTTGGAGGCTTATTAACCATGTAAGTCCTTAACATTCGCTTGTGGTGTAAATTGTGCAATTTAATGACCCAAACATTAATAAATGTTACCTTGCATCAAATAATATAGGTTTATCTCATAAACAACATGTGTTTCAATACATTTAACAAATAATATGATGGTAATGTTATAACAAGTATCAAGACAGATGTCAAGGGACAACAGCTTGAATAGTCGAGAGGTAGATGTTTCACTCTTCTAATTGAGGTTCAAATCCCTGATATGACATGTAAGAGTTATATGGTGATCCCCTCAAGAGTTACAAGCATTTTGTTGAACTCTTTGTAAAATAATTTTTTATTGAAGCAAATAAGATACCAATAACTAGTTTACCCTAGGTACAATCCTTGGAATAATGGTAAGTTCCCAAGATGTTTCCTTGGTGATCTATATTATGTGGAAAAAAATATTGGGACAAAACCATTGTGTTCAAAATCTACTACAATTCATTAGACAACCTTTAGTAAAGGAACCAAGAAAGTATTTCTAGATTTATGGCACCCTTAAATGTCTAAAAAAATCAGCATTTAGTTGCAAGGAATGGAGGTGTTACCGGTTGAAATGGAGGGCCTAGCCACCAATAAGCATATGTGGTAAAAGTGACCACTGACACATCAGTCACTTGTCCCCAACTACTTCGGAAGTCGAAACCTCCTAGGGGAGAGCCCTATTCCGATCCTGTAAGGACACTAAACACCAAAACGTTTCTCTTTCAAGGTTGTTAGTGATCAGTGCCTTATGGAGTCAAATCAGAGAGTGAAGGAAAACTAATGAATGTATAAGGGTAGCTATCACGTATGTTGTAAAAACATGCTCACCAATGATAAGAAAATGACAGGAAGCATGAGGAACAACCATAATCATGTAACCACCATATTCTTATTGTATGTGCATTAGTATCAAGATCACGACTAATAGCAACTATATGTTAAGACCTGGTATTCATGTGTGTATTACAACAGTACAAACACCTTGTGTTGTTTATTAAAATGAATGTTTAAGACAGCAGTAGTATTAGCATAGCTACAGTACGACCAATATTCACAAATGGTGCAAGTGATAAACAAATGTAGGTCAATATACAAGTATTAGCACAACCTAGACTAGTGACTTTGTATCTAAGATTGCAATAATGAGCTTAATAATGAAACATGAGGCAGTATGCATTCTACATGAATATTTCTGACAGCATTGAAGTATTAGCAGTATGTGATTGTTTAATGTAACCTTGCAATAATAAATGTCATCAATGTATTTGTTTGCAGACTGTGTATATAGCAAGTACAACAATAAGATGACGTTTCAATTATACTAACATCATGACAATAGTAGTAAAGTAACTATCATATGAAACCAACCATTTATCAAGCAATTACATCCACTCAACTGTATGTATGATAAGAAGGAACGTTGATAGTCTTTTTGTTATGACAAACATAAACAATAGTTATGATATACTAACCCTGTGTTGCTCCGATTGTGTGCAGGTGTTGTAGGATGAGAAAAGAGGAGGTAAGGGAAGGGTTGTTGTAACCTTAGCAGCAAGGCCAAGAGAGGAAGAGGAAGTGAGAAGGGGCAGGATGTTGTAGCAGCTATAGACCGAGGGAAGGAGCATCCCTAGGGATTCCCTTAAAGCAGGCGCAAGGGTGCAAAAAGGAGTATAGGGGAGCAGCCGATGGTTTAAGGAAAAGGTTGAGGAGGGCAGCAGGTTGTTAGGAGGGCAGCGGGGTAGGGTGTTAGGCCTAGGGTTGTCCTAAAACAGACCCGAGGTCTTAGGGAGTCAGGACGAGGGTGGAAAAAGGTAGGTGTGAGGGTTTAGGGGATTACAACAAGCCCTAAAAGAGGCTAGCGAGGTTTTGGGAAGGATCTAGGGAGGAGTTCTTAATGTTGATGTAATTGTAACTTTGGAATGTATTCACTTGTATTTCTTATGTATTGTAACCTGATGTTTATTCTGGGATGTATTTGTAATGTACTTGAGTCATGTCATGCCCCAATGTTTCTATCGGGAGGTTCTATAATGTAAACAAGTCATGTCAAGTCATTGTGGGTAACCCTCCTATTGGTTAAGGGTTAAAGTCCCCGCAGTTCCGGGGCTGATAGAGATGGAGATCGGTGGCCACCCACCTATTCCACTGGCTCAAAACAATTGTCCATTGTGGCATTTTCCTAGTTATTTTTCTACGGTTTTTCGGGTCCCAAAATTCCGGGGCCATTTTGAGGCCCTAAATGACGTTTTTGGCGATTCAAGGCCAAATGGTTGCTATCGGCATGCATTTGGCTGACCAAAAGTTGTAAAGCTTAGATAGACCTTTCCAACGAGCTATCGAACGCCCTAATCGGAGATCGTATGCAAAATTTATGACCCCAGGAAGTTGACTGTTCAACTTACCACCTTGGGGCCGCAAACTTTATGACGGTTCATTTTCTAGTGTTACGTTTTGGACTTTTGGGGTTCTCACCCTCATTATTATCATAAATAGGATCCTTTGGCCTTATTTTGTATTAATATTGGCACGGATGAGCATAGCAACCACATCTCTTCTCAGAGATAGCTGCCACCATTCTAGCAATTGTATTACACTCTGTTTTATTTCCAAAATTTAATAGAATATTTGTTTACTGTATCTCTGTTATCTTTGCAAAATTTCTGTTATTATGACTCTGTATCTATTCTTTCATTTCGTTCACACATAAATCCGGATCAGTGGTATCAGAGCAATCTGCTCTTTAATTGTTTCTCGGCGCATGTCCCCGACGAGGTTCGAGTATAGAGAGTTTGGTGATCTCGAGCTAGTTTCACTTGATCATTCTCGTCGTCCCAAACGACCTCCCATGGTGGAAGAAAAGAGAGACAACGGAGCAGGAGATCCTATCAAGTCATTGCTCGAGGAAGCCCTCGAGCGACAGAGGAACGAGATGATGGATAGTTTCGCCCAAATCCTACTACGAATGTCGGCAGCGGCAAGTGCATCTTCAACGAGCAACCGGTTCGGGGATGCAAATCCCTTCAAGGTACAAGTTAACTTTGATATTCCTTTATTTGAAGGAAAAATCGATGCAGATGCCCTAGATAATTGGTTGAATGTTCTAGAAGGGTATTTCCCTGTCCACAATTTTTTCGACAGAGAAAATATCTCCTTTGCACTCCTTAAGGCAGTCCCCCATGTCCAAAATTGGTGGGGTACTTATTGTGAGAAAAACTCATCAGACGAGTTTGGAATGTTTGAAACAAATCCCACTTGGGCCTCTTTCATAGATGTCGTCAGGGAACAGTATTACCCTGTGGGAAACTATGATGACCAGTACACAAAATGGACCATTCTACATCAAGAAAGAGACCAGACGGTGTTGGAGTACACAAATAACTTTCATACCCTGCGTACAAAGTTGAGTATCAAGGACTCCGAGCAGCACTTGATTATGAAATATCACAGTGGTCTACATCGGTACATCCGAACTGAGATGGACTTCCTCGACATCTCTTCACTTGGATCCGCCTATCGGTATGCTGTCAAAATCGAGAAATTTCAACAAAAGAACAAGCGAGACTCTAGACCTGTGCACCCATTGCAGAAGTAAGGCAAGGGAAACACTGGCCCGCAAAACATAAGACAAGGAAATGACAACCAGTCCCACCACAAGCAAAGAAGGGGGATGGAAAGACAAAGAAGGACACTGGTAAGTGGTGCAAATTTCATAAAAGCCCTTGGCACAACACTGATGAATGTCGCTCAAAGCAGTCATTAGTGGCCGAGATCAAATCTTCTGAATCAGATCTGGATTCTAATTCTAAGCCCAATGCCACGATCGCATACAATGGGAGGAAAATCATTGATGCAGACCCCACTTCCACTGTTGCTACCGCACAAATTCAACTAGAGGATCCTGAAGAGTCAGAGGCAGAGGAGCGCATCTTCCACTCGCAGATGTGGGTGAAAGGAATGCCTCTACATTTTGTTGTTGACAACGACAGCCAAAAGAACCTGATCTCAGCAGAAGTCGTAAAGAGATTGGAGCTTCCGACAACACCACACCCGCAACCTTACAACATCGGTTGGCTAAGCCAAGGACGAGGTATCTGCATTACTCAACAATGCCTCCTACCATATGGCATCAAGCCTTTCAAAGACGAGGTACTGTATGATGTGGCCCCACTTGAATTCTGTGAAGTTCTTTTAGGACAACCATATATGTGGAAGCGTCATGTTGTATATGAGTCACGGCCTCGCAGCGTCATTATTACTTTGGAAGGAAAACTCTATCGAATACCAGAGACCAATTGCACCTAACAAAGTCTCACAAGGTAGGAAGATAAGCTCCCACATCAGAAAATTATTCCTCTTAACAATTGCGTCCGAAGGAGAACATAAGATCACAGAGACCTCCACACCCTCTACACAAGGTGTCTCTGCTCATCAAACACAAGAAGAAGACAGAGACATTGTTTCCTCATCTATCCAAGTACCTCTACGATGTAAGGCCACGCATTCAAGGTGCTCATCCAGAAACAAATCATCCATACAACAATTACATCCCTCACGGGATGTCAAAGAAAGGAAACCTCTTCACTTCAGCAAATGTTGCACCAAGAGATAAACTCAACACACAATTCGAGATATGATACAGGATTCAACGCAATGGAGACCATTGCTTCCTAAGGAGGGAGGATTGATCGATATGGAGATCGGTGGCCACCCACCTATTCCACTGGCTCAAAACAATTGTCCATTATGGCAGTTTCCTAGTTATTTTTCTATGGTTTTTTGGGTCTCAAAATTTTGGGATCGTCTTGAGGCCCTAAACGACGTTTTTTGGCGATTCAGGGCCAAATGGTTGCCATCAGCATGCATTTGGTAGACCAAAAGTTGTAAAGCTTAGATAGACCTTTCCAACGAGATATCGAACGCCCTAATCGAAAATCGTATGCAAAAGTTATGACCCTAGGAAGTTGACTGTTCAACTTACCGCCTTGGGGCCGCAAACTTTATGACGGATCATCTGCTAGTGTTATGTTTTGGACTTTTGGGGTTCTCACCCTCATTATTATCATAAATATCCCCCTTTGGCCTCATTTTGTATTAATCTTGGCACGGATGAGCATAGCAGCCACATCTCTTCTTAGAGATAGCTACCACCATTCTAGCAATTGTATTACAGTTTGTTCTATTTCCACAATTTAATAGAATATTTGTTTACTGTATCTCTGTTATCTTTGCAAAATTTCTATTATTATGACTCTGTATTTGTTCTTTCATTTCGTTCACACATAAATCCGGATCAGTGGTATCAGAGCAATCTGCTCTTTGATTGTTTCTTGGCGCATGTCCCCGACGAGGTCCGAGTATAGAGAGTTTGGTTTCGAGCTAGTTTCACTTGATCATTCTCGATGTCCCAAACGACCTCCCATGGTGGAAGAAAAGAGAGACAACGGAGCAGGAGATCCTATCAAGTCATTGCTCGAGGAAGCCCTCGAGCGACAGAGGAACGAGATGATGGATATTTTCACCCAAATCCTACTACAAATACCGGCAGCAACAAGTGCATCTTCAACGAGCAGCCGGTTCGGGGATGCAACTCCCTTCAAGGTACAAGTTAACTTTGATATTCCTTTATTTGAAGGAAAAATCGATGCAAATGCCCTAGATAATTGGTTGAATGTTCTAGAAGGGTATTTCTCTGTCCACAATTTTTCCGATAGACTCAAAGATCACCTTTGCGCTCCTTAAGGCAGTCCCCCATGTCCAAAATTGGTAGGGTACTTATTGTGAGAAAAACTCATCAGACGAATCTACAATGTTTGAAACAAATTCGACTTGGGCCTCTTTCATAGATGTCGTCAGGGAACAGTATTACCCTGTGGGAAACTATGATGACCAGTACACAAAATGGACCATTCTACATCAAGAAAGGGACCAGACGATGTCGGAGTACACAAATAACTTTCATACCCTGCGTACAAAGTTGAGTATCAAGGACTCCGAGCGGCACCTGATTCTGAAATATAGCAGTAATCTACATCGATACATCCGAACTGAGATGGACTTCCTCGACATCTCTTCACTTAGATCCGACTATCGGTATGCTGTCAAAATCGAGGAGAAATTTTGACAAAAGAACAAGCGAGACTTTGGACCTGCGCACCCACGCCAGAAGCAAGGCAAGGGAAACCCTGGCTCGCAAAACACAGGACAAGGAAAGGACAACCAATCCCACCACAAGCAAAGAAGGGGGATGGAAAGACAAAGAAGGACACTGGTAAGTGATGCGATTTTAATAAAATCCCTTGGCACAACACTGATGAATGTCGCTCAAAGCAGTCATTAGTGGTCGAGATCAAATATTCTGAATCAGATCCGGATTCTGATTCTGAGCCCAATGCCACAATCGCATACAATGGGAGGTAGATCATTGATGCAGACCCCACTGCCACTGTTGCTACCGCAAATATTCAACTGGAGGATACTGAAGAGTCAAAGGCAGAGGAGCGCCTCTTACACTCGCAGATGTGGGTGAAGGGAATGCCTCTACATTTTGTTGTTGACAACGGCAGCCAAAAGAACCTGATCTCAGTAGAAGTTGTCAAGAGATTGGAGCTTCTGACAACACCACACCCACAACCTTACAGCATCAGTTCGCTAAGCCAAGGACGAGGTATCCGCATTACTCAACAATGCCTCCTATCATATGGCATCAAGCCTTTCAAATACGAGGTACTGTGTGATGTGGCCCCACTTGAAGTCTGTGATGTTCTTTTAGGACAACCATATATGTGGAAGCGTCACGTTGTATATGAGTCACGGCCTCGCAGCGTCATTGTTACTTTGGGAGGAAAACTCTATCGAATACCAGAGACCATTGCACCTAACAAAGTCTCATAAGGTAGGAAGATAAGCTCCCACATCAGAAAATTATTCCTCTTAACAATTGCGTCTGAAGGAGACATAAGATCACAGAGACCTCCACACCCTCTGCACAAGGTGTCTCTGCTCATCAAACACAAGAAGAAGATAGAGCCATTGTTTCCTCATCTATCCAAGTACCTCTACGATGCAAGGCCACGCATTCAAGGTGTTCATCCTGTTAACACCCAAAAATGGTTAACTACCTCATCTACCCCATTACATGGCTCATTTGTCCACTTTCCTACCATATCTCCATCAAAAACCCATAAAACCATCTAAAAGGTCACAAAGAAAGCATAAAATGCCTCCAAAAGGCTATAAAATCCTTTTTTCCTCCAAAAATATCCAAAAAGGAATAAAAAATATAAAATAATGAGGAAAAAAGAAGAAACCCTAATAGTTGAAACCCTAAAACAGCTAAAACCCTAAAAAGCTGACCTAAACATGGTTTTATAAATAAGTGATGGAGACCCATTATTCCATATCCATTATCATAAGCATCCTGCCTCTGCCGAAATTATTCTCGAAACCCTAGCTTATCATCAAGCTACTTTCACCATTGAGAACTCTTTTTGGCCCATTTCCACCACCAGAGAAGGAAAAGAAGCAGCTCGGAGCTCGAAGCCACCGACATCGGACCAGCGCAACGGACTCCATCAACCTCCTCATTGGAGGTAACATCAATAAAAATCATTATTCATTTCTTTACTGTTTCTGTTTCATGTTATTTAATTTTTACTGCTTTAGCTTCAAGAACGTAGTTAGATTGGTTTTCGCTTCAGTTTATCATTATTTAATTCATATATCATTGAACTGCTACTAAGGAATCCAATTTCCTTAGTAGGTGCTCATCAGCACAAGCTAGGGTGAAAACCCTAGCTACAGTTTTGGCGACTCCGCTGTCTTTTTTAATTTTATTTTTCCGTACTATACTTTCGGCTGTCGTTTTCGGCCCCCGGAAACCGCACTTTTTTCTTCCGCAGTCGCGGCCCGACCGCGCATTTCAGGCCCTAACTTGCGACCAGCCCGCCGCTGTCATCCATTTTCCTGCGTCCTGGACGCGTTTTTGAACTTTCTCAGTTGCGCCCCGACCGCGTTTTTTCAGCCCACAGTCGCGATCCGACCGTGCCTGTTCATTACACAGTCGCGCTCTGACCGCCGCTGTCAGCCAGAACCCCGTGACCTAGACCGCGCCTGTTTCCTTTAAACCCGCGATCTGCGCGCGACTGTTGCCTTCAAACCCGCGGTCCGACCGCGCGAGTCCGCCCCATACCCGCGGTCCGCGAACTGTTTTTTGCCCTTGTACCCGCGCCGAACCCCAGCCACTTTGCCTCCATTTTTCCTGCACTTGCACAGCCACCTGTCCCACTTGCAGCCCTACAGCCATTTCTGTCCCTTGTTTACAAAATTGTTTAGAAAATTTTTAGCATTATTTATTTCAAAAAAAAAAAAAAAAAATTCGCATGGTAAAAGTTTTCAAAGTTTTTCATACATTATTATTGTTATTGAGTAACTATTTTGATTTCATAACCTCACATGCACACAATCTATCCCCTAATTCAAAGTGAGACCTAAAATCTACTTAACTCAACCAACACTATAACCTCATTTGAGGAACACACAAGAATCTTGTAGTTAGGTAGGATCGGGGGGATAGGCTTCCAGTAACACCCCTCGGTTGTTTACACGTGAGACATAGTTGTTGTCCATTAGGGAACCAAAATCCCTTAGTATTTTTTGACACGGTCACAACCGGTTTATCAGAGGGCCTCTCCCTTAGGAGGGTTAAAGTCGTGAGATTGGTTCCGGAAGTCTGAGTGGAATACCGAAATCCATTCAGTAACTGAAGGGCTACCTTTCGCAGTTCTCGGAATATCCATGTATAGGGAATATTGCAGTTAAAGGACCAAGCGGCAGATTTACCTTTCTGGACGTGTCATGAACGGGGTATCTTAGTTGCCATACTTCTAGGTTTGCGTACCCGGTGTCCCTCCCGGTAGGGGGATACTTTAGCCATTTGACTTTCCTATTTATATTGTCTGACTTGGATTTCATCACCTTGCAGAGGATATACTTAGTTGAGTCATAATACCATTAGTTAGGTGTTTGCATGCTCCCTTACCTCCTCTGGGTCTAGTGAGTCCACCGATTTTTCTTTTTTAGGAAACCGACTGCTTCTTGGTATTCTGACCACTTTGTTGACACTCCGCCTATTGTAGCACGCAGTTACACTAGGTGTTTTGAGTTGTTTTTTGGCCTGAGTGCCTTATTTTTCGAGCTCTCCTTCTGCACACACGGTTGCATTAGGATTTTTGAGTTGTTTTTTAGACACCACAACCCGCATATTTGAAAACCACTTGTCACCATTAACTCTCTGAGACATTCTCGTCGCCTCAGAGGCGAGCCCCCACAGCACGGTTCACTTGACACCACCCGTCATCACCGGAGATCTCGAGCCTTGTCACTCGACTCCACTCGTCAGCGGCATAGGACTCCGTCACCAGATTCCGAGAACACTCTTTACACTGCCCCCACTAGCCCCATGGCGGGCGTGAATCCCAATCCCTTCATTATAGGGACCACCGGTGGTACATCCGCCACTATACCAGTTACTACACCTATCATGGGTATGCCCTCCACAGGAGGCCCGTCTACCATTCCCCTCACCGTACCTATTCCTACGGCAGGAATACCCATACCTACTCCATTAGTAACTCCTACCACCGTAGTTCCCCCACTTGGGGGTAACATCCCTCACATCACCCCTCCACCTGGGGGCATGGGCCCCAACGTGGTCCAACCCACTATCGTATCACACCCTCCATCCAGTTTGCCCTATATGGATAGCCTCAACCTTCCTGACCTAGCCAGGTTAACCAACGACCCCATCCGGCACAACCCTGTGTGGCCCCACATGCCTACCAAACTCCCCTCTGACATCCCTAAGTTTGAGGGTAAGGCAGGTGAGGACCCACAGAACCATATCATGTCTTTCCATCTATGGTGTTCTTCCAATTCCATAGTAGATGACTCCATTCGCCTCCGTTTATTACAGCGCACTTTCACTGGCTCAGCTGCCAAATGGTATATCGAGCAACCCCACGGAACCCACACCACCTTTACGTCCCTGGCCTCGACCTTCCTCCAGTTCTTCCAGTTACCTGTTCGCTATGACGCAGGCGTTGAGATCCTCCTATCATGCAGACAAAACACGGCTACCCACATCACCGACCACATCCATGAATGGCGGCGACGCCGTAGCCTATGCAAAATCAAAGCTAGATGACCGGATCTTCCTAGATTGGTTCCTCAAGTCCCTCCTTCCGCTCATTGCTAAGGATGTGGCAGCCGAACGACCCCAGACTGAAGAAGAGGCTATCCTTAAGGCCCAGCAGTTTGATCTCATTTACGCCCAGTCGGGTTATCTTTACACCATCATACCGGACGCCCCTCGAGGCGATCCCCCACATCACGATGCGCCGGGGGCATCCCACGCTGCCGATGGCATCATTGGCCGCCTCTCTTCACAACCTCGGCCCTTTTCCATAGTCCGTCCTACTCCTGGACCTGAACTTTCACGGGCTACATCACAGTCCGGAGCAACCAACTCGTATCCTCACATGCCCCATCAACACCATATCCATGGACCCTCATGTCCACCTCAGTGTTTCGGAAATATGACTTCCGCTTACCCCTCCCCGGTCACACCTCAGCCATACTATCACCAGCAGGCTGCACCAGCTCTTGCGCCGCCACAATCCCAACCTCATTATTATCAGCCACAGCCAGCCCCTGCGGCAAACCCACAACCCGCTCCACAGCACTATCAACAACCCCCTCAAGTAGCCGCGCCAGTACAGCCTCCACCTCCATATTATCCACCGCAGCCCGCTCCCGCACCTGCGCAAACTCAGACTCCACCTACTACCCAAGGGCAGGTTTACGCACAAGAAAACCCACCGCAAAACCAGAATAACCAGGGCCAACAAAACCGCGGGAGGGGCCGAAATCGTGGGAACAACCAGCAGACCGAGCAAGCTGGTCAACACCCGAATCCCCCTGCTAATAATAACGCGGCCCCTACCAACCAAAACCTCGATCGCCCGCCCAAGCAGGCTAAAAACCCCAACCTGCGAACCAACTTCCCTTGTTCTGTTTGCGGGGTCTATGGACACTACACACATTTTTGTCCGCATATGGAGCGCGTTCAACAACTTTTGGCCGCTGATCGACTACGCAAAGGACAGGCGGCTCCTCAAGCACCACCCAATCCCCCACAACCTCAGCAGCCACCTTTGGTGCTACAAAACCCCTTACCAAACCAAGGCTTAGTGAACACTGAACCATTCGCTCCCCCTCAAGCTACTGCGCCTATCCAACAAATCACTTACGCTGCTCCTGATCAACCCCCGTCTGACTCAGGTACCCACCATCTGTTGATGATGTCCTCCGATGAGGTCAACCTCCAGACCCGGCGGAACCAATATGGCTCCACCCCGGAAGCACCACCCACCAATAACCCCACTAACGCTCATCCCACCGATCAGCCGTTACGTATACCTCCACCTCCCCTAGATGGAGCTCCCAAAGCACCCTGTTTCCCACTTCGCCGTATCAATAACAACCCCAATGCGCGAGCTGTGTCAAACTACAACATCGTAGATGATTTAGCCCAATCTCCCCCAGCCATGTCTGCGTTAGAAGTCTTAAGAAATTGCCCTTCGCAGCGTAAGACTTTACTCTCAGCCATTGGGGCTATCGATCCACATGATTCGCAGTTAA
>LPNX010557161.1:0-24618 GCA_001517045.1 Pseudotsuga menziesii
CCTCTCAATCTCCCCACCTACTAACACATTGTCTCACTCTCTTTCCCCCTTTCTCCACTTACCCGCAATCTCTTAACACCCCCATTCGTCTCTACCTCTAACTCCTCTACACTCCCTCTTCATCTCTAACTTTAACCCCCTTACCACCCCCCTCCCCCAAACCTTTAAATGGCATAATCACAAACAAAACATATATTTCTAAATTGCGTTCCCATTTCTTCTAATAAAATCGCGTTCCCATTTTTGTTAAGTAAATCACATGCACATTGTATTCAATAAAAACGAGTGCGAATTGATGTTAACAAAAACCATACTCCTTATTGTCACATATGCTCCATACTAATTATTGTCACATATTACATACCCTCTACATTCACCTAGACACCCGCACATTAATCTAACCCCTCCCCCACTCCTAAACTCCCAACACATCCCTTCCTCTCGCTCTCTCTCACACACAGATCCACAGGTCACCGGACCCCACTAAGGACCCCCCCTCAACTCTATATTTGTTTCTCTCTCTCTCTCACACACACATCCCTATGTTTCCACTTACCACTAACACCCCCTAACCTATAACTTAAAACACCTAGTCACCCCCACACACATCCACAGGTCTCCCTTTACCACTAACACCCCCCTCGCTTATATCACTCCCCAACCAATCCAACTACCTCTAACCCCAGTAACCATTATGTAAGTAACCATTCAAGAACGTCCAAGGAACTCGTGCATTCCATTCAATTAGGACGTCAGACATGTCTATGGTTGAAATGTGGACAAGGAAACTCTCTTGTTTTTGTTATCCATGTAGCAGTGGTGAATGGGACAACTGTCAATCCACATAATGGGTTGACAGTTTGGATCGAGTATCACTCCCCATTGGTCAACAAATAACTACAGAATTATCCCAGTTGGAGGAGGGACATCGAGTATTTCACATGACTATGACCACATTTTAGATCTCATACAACCAATTTCGACTATTATGTTGATGTCTTTGAAATGTTTGACAACTAGTTGTGTTTACTTAGCTGACTCCTAGGCCTACACTTTATTTTATGCAAAGCACATATACACAGTGGTTGCCCCGAGAGACAATGAATGGCACACTGACTACTAGCTGGCACATTGCTTGGATGGGAAGCGGACCCTCATTGTCTCATTAAGTGACTCCGATGGCAATGATTTTCCAATTGGGTTGATGGTTATCAAAGGAGAATATTTGACACAGGTTTCCCAGGAATGAATGAAAAAGGTTATGTATTTGAATATTATAGGCCAGGTCAAATTGTATACCATTATACAAACTTAGTTATTGGCACAAAACTCCAGCTGCAAACAATGCCAAACAAGAACTCATCAAAGTCATGATACTTGTTGCCTTACTCCAAGAACGAGAGGCTAAAGGATACCATTTCTATTAGAGGTGATCCTGATGGTCTATTTAAATGACAATAGGTAGGTAGTTAGGTATGTGGTAGTCAAATATTTTGGTTTCATGGTCTCATTGATTATTTACAGTTTGATAGATTGAGCACTTGATAGATAGATAAATTCAACAGACTTCTACAACTTGATAACTTGCACCTGAGCTTCATCATGGATTTGTTGTATTATATTGATACTTACATGAATCATGCCTTATATCCCAAGACCATTATCTACCACTCTATCTGGGACATGTCTATTGGGTTTTCCTTGAATCTCAAAGTTGATCCTATAAGGACATCTCCTTGAATCCGATAATTATCTCCTTGACTCTGATAATTTGTTTCTCCACGGGAGCCGTGACGTTGAGGAGTGGTAATCCTAGTCTAATAACCATTTCTAATGCTAGCTTACAAACCCTACAACCAATTCTATTAACTCAAGTTTGCACCGTAAACCATATTTTGCATTCTAAACCATAGAAGCCATAGTTTGCTCAGTAAGGGAATGTCAATTTTTTGCACATGGGGGTCAACTTCGCATATTTCTTGACCATGAACATATGACTAGCGTTCCTACATGGAACCTACCTAAACACGCTTGCATGACCCACCAAAACCTCATTTTGATGTACGATTTCCATTCTATGCCCCAGTTAGGGATTCAACAAGTGTCCTTGAAAGCCTGTAGGAGGTTTGATTCAACATCTGATAGAATGATGGTCATTTCTCAGATTGATGAACCATCAAATCCGTTGGATTCAGGACATCGGGATAGTGCTAGGGGTGGTCGTCTACTCTGAGTCCATGGACAAGGGATCATTTTTTTGGTCAATTTTGGAAACTAGGATTTTGCTCAATAAGTGAATGTCCAATTTTTGCACATAGGGGTCAAATTTGCAAATTCCTCGACCGTGAACATGTGGCTAGCGTTCCCACATGGAACCTTCCTAAACACACTTGCATGACCCACTAGAATCCCATTTTGATGCACAGTTTCCATTCTATTCCCTGGGTAGGGATTCAACACGTGTCCCTGAAAGCCTATAAGAGGTGGGATTCAATGTGCAACAGAATGATGGTCATTGCTCCGATCAACGAACCATCGGATCCGTTGGATTTAGGACATTGGGATAGTGCTACAGGAGGCCCTCTAATCTAGTTCCATGGACAAGGAATCATTTTTTTGGTCAATTTTGAAAACTAGGGTTTTGCTCAGTAAGGGAATTCCAATGTTTTGCACATGGGGGTCAAATTCGCATATTGCTTGACCATGAACGTGTGGCTAGCATTCCCACATGGAACATGCCTAAAAATGCTTGCATGACCTACAGGAAGCCCATTTTGATGCATGGTTTCCTTTCTATGCCCCGAGTAGGAATTCAACAGGTGTCCCTCAAAGCCTGTAGGAGGTGTGATTCAACATGCGATAAAATGATGGTCGTTTCTTGGATCGACAATCCATTGACTTCGTTGGATTCAAGACATTGGGATAGTGCTAGGGGTGGCCCTCTACTCCGAGTCCATGCACAAGGGATCATTTTTTCTATCAATTTTGGAAACTAGGGTTTTGCTAAGTAAGTGAATGTCCAATTTTTGCACATAGGGGTCAGCTTTGCAAATTCCTCGACCATGAACATGTGGCTAGCGTTCCCACATGGAACCTGCCTAAACACACTTGCATGACCCACCAGAAGCTTGTTTTGATGCATGGTTTCCATTCTATGCCCTGGGTAGGGATTCAACAGGTGTCCCTAAAAGCCTGTAGGAGGTGGGATTCAACGTGCGATAGAATGATGGTTGTTTCTCGGATCGACAAATTGTTGGCTTCGTTGGATTCAAGACATCAGGATAATGCTATGGGAGGCCCTCTAGTCTGGTTCCATGGATAAGGGATCATTTTTTTGGTCAATTTTGGAAACTACGGTTTTGCTCAGTAAGTGAATGTCCAATTTTTGCACATAGGGGTCAGCTTTGCAAATTCCTCAACCATGAATGTGTGGCTAGCGTTCCCACATGGAACCTACCTAAACACGCTTGCATGACCCACCGGAAGCCCGTTTTGATGCACGGTTTACATTCTATGCCCCGGGTAGGGATTCAACACGTGTCCCTGAAAGCTTGTAGGAGGTGGGATTCAACGTGTGATAGAATGATGGTTGTTGCTTGGATTGACGAACCATCGGCTCTGTTGGATTCAAGACATTGGGATAGTGATATGAGAGGCCCTCTAATATGGCTCCATGGAAACTAGGGTTTTGCTTAGTAAGGGAATGTCAATTTTTTGCACATGGAGGTCAACTTCGCATATTGCTCGACCGTGAACATGTGGCTAGCGTTTCCACATGGAGCATGCCTAAACACACTTGCATGACCTACCAAAAGCCCATTTTGATGAACAGTTTCCATTCTATGCCCTGAGTAGGGATTCAATAGGTGTCCCTGAAATCCTGTAAGAGGCGGGACTCAACGTGTGATAAAATGATGGACATTGCTTGGATCGATAAGATGTCGACTCTGTTGGATTCAAGACATTGGGATAGTGCTAGGGGTGGCCCTCTACTTTGGGTCCATGGACAAGGGATCATTTTTTCGGTCAATTTTGGAAACTAGGGTTTTGCTCAGTAAGTGAATGTCAAATTTTTGTACATAGGGGTCAGCTTTGCAAATTCCTCGACCATGAACGTGTGGTTAGCATTCCCACATGGAACCTGCCTTGTTTTGATGCACAGTTTCCATTCTATGCCCCGGGTAGGGATTCAACAGGTGTCCCCAAAAGCTTGTAGGAAGTGGGATTCAACGTGCGATAAAATGATGGTCGTTGCTTGGATCAACAAACCATCGAATCCGTTGGATTTAGGACATCAGGATAGTGCTAGGGTGGCCCTCTACTCTGGGTCCATGGACAAGGAATCATTTTTTTTCAATTTTGGAAACTAGGGTTTTGCTCAGTAAGTGAATGTGAAATTTTTGCACATAGAGGTCAGCTTGAAGGTGATTGTATATCTTCCCCTCTTGAAAAAATACTTGTTGCAAACTATTATTCCATGTGTAGCTGTTGACAATTATTTTACCTATTGTGAGGTGTTGAACTTGACTTATTTCCCATCATTGTGAAGCAAGAAATATTATTTGTTTTTGTTTTAATCAAGGCAAAAGGAGTTTTCAATCTCTATGTAGAGGTGAATTGATCTTAGGATATTGAATATCATTAATGATATTGGCAATTCAAAAGAAGGTTGTTTAGCATATTAATTTAGCTTGGTCATCCAAGAGATGTGAGCATTTGTACGATTAAATGTAGGAGGAGACAATGCCATTACGTCAGTAACCATGTAATGGCACATGTTTATGTTTAGAAACAAGTAGCCAACCTATTATGCCATTATTACAAAGTATATATATATATCTTCACATGTTTCAAGTAATACTCCATAAACATAAATTTATAAAACAAGATTCAAAATAGTACTTCTCTAGTCAATTTAAACTATAATAAAATCACACATAATTTTTGTCTCTTCCAAAGTTGTTCCTTGAGGCCATTCATCAAATGCCATGTACATTAACAAAATGATAAAATAATGTGCAGGATATAGTCATAACCATTATTTTGAATCAACCTTATAATACTGGGTACTTTTAGGTTTGATGTGTATCTCATTTATTCGTTAGATGAAAGACATCATGCCAAACACTAATTTTATTTATGTATACCGCACATGTGCATCACTTAGGTGTGTCAACTTCGTGCATCCTTTAATGTTATGTGGGTAAGGTGCTTTTGTATTCCACTTAGTTGGATCAGTTTCTTAGATGTGCTGGGTGCTTATGTGTATTAGGTATGTTCCATCTTTGTGAATACAATTTAATATTGTTAATATAACATTTTATATGCAATTGGATCGTGGTAAAAAACTACTGAAATGTACATTTTTGTCATTGCGTAATATTGTAATTGTGCATTGTTCTCAAATTTATAACTGATATCTCCATCCAATCGTAAAATCTAGAAAAAATTGGGAACATTACACATAGAAACATTCTTGGCCACATGTGTATAATCACACTTAAAAGACTGAACCATGAAGATCTCAAGAGCCTTGATATGAAATATTTTTTGTATCATGAAAGTTATAATACAAACATAGATGGCCCATCTATGTCCTGTCAATGTACATGTATCAAAAACATCTTTGATGTACATGTGAAAACAAAAGTACATCTGTCCTTGACCACGCCCCTATACTCTAACTCCAGATTGTACATAAAAATACATATTTGTCTTGGACTAACACATCAAAACTCTAACTTTCTCTTGTTTTTCGCAGACCCTAATGCTTGTTTCATCTTTTGACGACCAATGTGCATCTCTGGCGACTGCAAATCAATGACAATATTTCTTGATCACGCAACTGAACTAGTACTGTCTAGCAATAACAAAGTTTGAAAATTTAAAATATGACTCAATTGTACATAAAACAAAGACTCACTGCATCTGTCAAGGGTATAGGTTCCTCTGGTGTCCTCCTCCTTGTAGAGAGTCTCTCTGCAACGCTTCTCTGCGAATAAAAAAAATATGTCAATTATCTCAAGAATAATCAACATGTACATGAATGAGAAAGTACTAATCAATTATGTAAAAAATGAACATATCACTAAAAAAACCATTTCTAGGGGAAGAGGCTATGACTCTTCAGTAGTAAGAGGAGTCGTAAGTTGAACATCAACCTCAGTTGCATGCACTAATGGACCAGTGTGTGGCTACATTCACCAAATGATAAAATAGTTAGACATCGTGCATGTCCATAAACAATACAAATGAACTGTACAATTACAAATATTCAAGTAGATGTACCTCGGTGTGACTTATCCCTATTGTAGATGAAGCATTGACCACAGCATCAACAACCCCACTAAGGTCTCGAACGGATGTCTCTACATCCTGATGTTTTAAACATGTGAAAATAACATCAAGAAAAACTAGTTTTGAAGTGAATTCAAAGCTAACCAACAACTACCATTGGAAGTGTGTACATTACCGTGGGAAGAGTAAGTTGATCCTCATGCAAACCCGCTCTTTTCAAGGAAGAGGATCATCTAGTCTAAACAACCCCCTTATATACGTTTGAACTATGGGGGAATCCAAACCAAAGAGGCAGTGCATGGATTTGTGATGATGTCTGTAGTCATAAAGTGTTACCATAGTTAGACATGGAGTTGAATAGATGGAATAATATGTACTAAAAAACTAACATGTTGTAATATACTAACCCCTGCCTGGGACATATCTCCCCCATGGGAGCGACCGCTTCCATCAATTTCTTGCCCCTCTTCAAATGCTGATAGCATATGCAAGTTTAAAAATTATAAATATTAGCAATCTATAAAGGACTGTTCAGTAAGAAATTTAAATATTCGAATAAGATTTAGTCATTAACCATGTACTTACATTCTTCAAGTAATCGTAAATTCCACCTTGGATTAGTTCGCTGAGATCAATGTCTCCATCATCATGTTCTAAGTGGGGTTCTTGCAACTTCAAAATTTGTAAATATTAGACAATTTAACAAATTAATAAAGACTAGCACATGCATTGACAAAATGAAAAAATTTTAAATATTACTTCAATGGTGGTTGTTTGGGCCTCAGGTACAACCACACCGGGTGCAGTACTACCCCCCTAAGAGGAATCAATCTCATGCAAGAGTAAATATTACATATATTACAAATCTTTTAATATGTTATACAGTACGGAAAAATTAAAATTGAACAATAATAGAGTTTTAACAATGTCCTTACCTAACCATTAGTCATCGTAGAGGTACCATGTCTTGGTCCAGGACCATAACAGGGTTAACCACACGATGTGTAGACGTGTGGCTCGCTCTGAGGCACATGGGATGTCGATATATCCCCACAAATAGATGTTCCTCTACCACTAGAAGCCGGTGGTTGTACCCCAGCAGAGGAAGAGGGGGTTGTCTAGTCAATAGTGGTCCTGTGTCGAGAGACCATCTCAGCTAGAGTAAAAAATGCCTCCTGTGTCTGGGAAACCATGTCATGTGCAGGAGGGATGTCTGCCCTCGGTAGCTGGGAATGGGGTGCAAGTATTTGTGGATTGGCATTCTATTCCTAGCATTGGGTCGGTGTTGGGGCATCCCCATACCAACTCCTTGGAATTCCAACAAGTCAAAATAGTTGACATGTTTCCCCATCACAAACTCTGCATACTCTTTTGGAGGAAGTACAACGATACTTCCCTATTGTTGTGCGGGGGAATGTTAAAAGCCATGTACCAGCTATCCATCGAATGGTCTCTAATGGGTGGAAAGGTGCACCACTCAATAGAAATATGTGGTCTGGCGATCTTTGGAATGTCATCCGTCCCAGGAAGTCTAAACAATGTATAAATGTGTTCGTTTGTTATTTTCAGCTTCTTTACCTCATTGTAGCTCAACCCATCAGTGTATTGTTGTCTTTTCCTCTCCATGTACGATGCAATGCTATACAAAGCATCATTCGATCGTGTGATCGTATCAACAATAGTCAACAATGAATCTGACAAGGAGTGGTGGATCTCATCTCCACCCCTCCAAGCAGAACCAATATCTCTCAGATGGCCAATAGCCCTCATTATCTCATCATTATTATCCATAGTAATCACTGGAATCATAAATACAAATAAACAATCATTAGAAATATAAACACGTGATATAATGACATCTCTAAGCACTCAAAACTGTATAACTAATGTACGACAAATAACAACATAAACTAAATCTATTATGTAAATTTAAAAATTGATCTTGAATTTTACAGTAAAGAATAAACATTTAACATTTTTTCATTTTAAATTTATGTCATAAATTCAAGTATTAATTCCAATTTCCATATGCATGTGTACATAAAATGTCTTATGTGCATATGTTGATTGCGAAGCTCAGGCTAGATTATTTTAAGGCTTGGATTATGAAGTTTCATCGAAATTGTGAGGTGCTGAGTAATGCCCTAGCAGGACCAGCTCCCAGATTGCGAGTAGAGGAAACAGTTGGACCCTAGAATAGGAAGCATAATGTGCTATTGATGAATAAAATCCCAGTATTGGCAATGATTTTGTTAGATATGTAATTATTTTTTGTAGCATGATGTTTTTGGGCCTCCAAAGTCTATTTAGCAAATTTTTGTTTATATGTAATTTAGTCCATGTATGGATTCCACTTGATGTTATTTTAGTTCTATGCCCTCTTTCTATACACCCATGAGAGACTTTAAATGCACAATTGTGTATAGTGGATTTTATGGTTGCAAGGTTTCCACTAGATTATATCATGTATGATAGTATGTGATTGGCATGTTTAATTAAACACATCAACCTACCTATGTATCTTCATGTTCGTAGAGCCTATTGTTGAAATTCGTTGTCTTGACCTTAACCAAAAAGTACCCTTCAGTCAAGAGGAAATATTTGTTAAAAGCATTGGAAGCTTATATACCTTATTTTAACACTTGGATTAGGAAGTTTCATCAAAACGATAAGGTGTTGATTGATGTTCTCGGATGACCAACTTCGATATTTCAGATAGAGGAAAGGGATTTACCATGTTTGTTTATTTATTTTAGGGAATATATGAATTCTACTTGATTTTTTTTTAGTTGTATGCAAGCTTGCAATATAATTGACAAAATTTGCATATTTGTTAATTTTGGTCTGGATTCACAATGATGCTTGCGAATATACATATATGCAAATAGTGAAGTTCGTTTGTTTTTTATGAGTTAATTGGGGTTTTGGTTTACATTGGGCATGTAAATTACTTATGCAAACTTGCAATGTGCTTGACAAACTTTGCATATTTGTGAATTTTGGTATGGATTCACAAGGATGCTTGTGAATTGGGGTTTTGGTTTCCATTAGGCATGTGAATTTTAGGTATGAATTTTGGTAAATAATCAAAATTATTTGTTTTTTATGATTAAATTGGGGTTTTTATTTCCATTGGGGTTTTGGTTTCCATTGGACATAAATTAATTTATTTTGGTTTAATTTTTCAAATTAGGGAAAATAAATTAATGAATTTAGGAAAACAATCATGAGAAGAAATGAGGAAAATATGAGAAGAATTGAGGAAAATACCTCACAAAGAGGATTTCTATCCAAAGGTGGAGGTGGATGTCATTTGGCACACCCAAAACACATTCACTCACTCGCGTTTTGCTCCGTCCAACTCCAACAACACTGCAATGTAGCGAAAATGACGGGCTCGACCAATTTTAAACAAAAAAATAGGTTTTGCAAAATGGGGGAGCAATTTTATTCAATAAAATGGAGGCGCGATTTGATTCAATAAAACGGAGGCGTGTTTTTCTCTACTATCCTACTTGTCATACCTATTGGCAGCCTTGGGACTAGGCTTGGCAGGTTCAGGGTATCTTGGGATGTTTTATATTTTATGGATCAAGAGTGATTGACTTCACTCCACAATTGCATATAAAAGGTCCCTCAACTTTGTGCACTCACCCTTATATTTAAATAAGGACAAGTCAGAAGAGGTCTCCCCTTCATCAAGCAGCCCACTCTGACTTTATTGTTAGAATATTCAGAGTATGTGTAAACATACAACAATACATTAGCTAACATGGAAAGAAAGAACCTACTATTCTATCCTTATACCATATAAGCCACAATAAACATGAAATAAATAAGAGACAAGAGAATAGACAAGATACACCAGATATTCTTATTCTTCAGAAATCTCCAATTTTACACTTAAGCTCCACTCCACATATGCTTCACATCACACTCCATCTCCACTTCATGTTGCACGCATGTGTGTTCAAACAACATACACAGCATGCTATGTGTGATGAATAACATTCAAAACATACCCAAAAGGGTTTCCTCCACCTCTATTATATTTCTATAGGTATGGAATATTTACATCCCATAACACATGTGGAATAAATATTTTTCCACCTCCCTTATATAAAGAAAGCTTATAATGGATTTTATTACATGATGCATGTGGGGTAACTCTATTTTATAATATTAGAGTTATTTATGCCTTTTTATAATATTTTACCAATAAGAGCCACGAGGTGGAAATGTCCCTTCCCGAAGCTTTAGAGTAGCTAAATATAGATATTTGCAAATCAAAAAAATGGAAGACTCAATAGCCTTTATACATTAAATATAATTCAATTGGAAATGAATGAAAATTTAAACGCATTTAGATTCAATTCATGTATCTCAAGGGACAAAGAGATCTTTAATAAACATCTCAAAAGGAGGCATGCTACTTAGAGAGGACAACAACAAACAGAGTAAAAATAACACTAGAACCATAGGTTATCATCCAGTTTTATAGATATAATATATGTATGTGTATTTCACAAATATACCTAAATAATCAACTTTGTTTGTTTAAGTCTTTAAACAGAATATAATAGAAAATTATGAAGAAGACAAAATATTCACATTATCGGCTTCTAAAAGCATCCACTATGGTTTTGGAAATGCAACAAATCTAACAACATAGGAATAAGGCCTCTTATTATATGTTGGCTATGAACAAAAATGACAGGAAGTGTAGTATAGACCTATCAAACTCTGGTTCTACGAAGCGCAGAGAGGGATCAAATCTACAAACGTTTCACCACTAAACTACAACACACATCACTCTCACCAATATGCTATAGCACACTAATGCATGCATTCTTTTTTTCTTTTTTCTTTTTTTGATGGTGCAGATAAACAATCCCCCCACCTCAGCTATAGAAATGTGCCTTCTTGGCAATCAAAAAATTTAAGTATATTTATCAATAAGATTCATATATTTATATTGTTTTTCAATAAAATTTATATGAAAACAAATACAAAATAGTATATATTTTTTTAAATATATGATATGACAATTTGAAAATGAAATATATATTTAAGTATTTGGGGATTTTGAAGTCCAACCTATGATAGTTTGGAATTATCTTCTGGTCAGCATAGTATTTAATTTATGACATATGAAATACATATGTCATAAAATTTATTTTATAAATTACTTAAAGATCATTGAATATTAATGGATTGAAATTATGAAAACTACTAGTAATAATCATTTAATGACTAATATCAATAATTGAGTATGGACAATTTCATTTTAGTATATATACTCTCAAGTTCAAAATAACATTTTTTTTAAGTTTATCAATAACAAACATTTCAAGTTCAAATTTATTAATAATTGTTTAATATATTTCATAACATGATAAGGTATCATCTACAAAATACCTTCCTATAGATTTTGTCTTTATACTGCTTTATTCATGCTTTTCAGTGGATAAGGTAAAGATAGTCAAGTAGGAAACTGCTATATTTTGTTGCCAACCCATCCTCCATGATTTTATCTCAAGATTCCATGATTAGCATTTTTTCCATCACTCATGACAACTCACTCACGCTTCATCCAATTCGTGAGGTCCTAAATTGATTTGGAAAGTGCTTCAATCACCTATGGGGGTTTATCATCTTTTAGCAAGTATGATTTATGATCTAGCATGAGTTGTCTTCTAGAAACTCAATTTTCCTTTATAAGGATGTATTACTATTGTAATAATCATCAATTCATTTGATCAATAACACATGGGAATATATTGGATCATTCTCCACTTCTATCATATTCAGTCTCATTGTTCTTCTCTCTATTTTCCTTGTGCATGCTTGTGACATCTATCTTTGTAGCTATATCTACATCCAGTGTTTTTTCTTAGAATCAAGCCTCTATTTCATTCATAATTTCAAATTTGTCATTTCTACATGCTACCAAAACTCTTATACATGGTATCATATCTTAGGGAGCTCATGATATCATCCCTTCTACATGGAATCAGAGCACAAGGGTGCTCAACCTATCGAGCTCTACATGAGATCGAAGCACAAGGTTGCTCAATCTATCATAGTGCAATGTTGCTAAATCTATTAGAGTGCAAGGTTGTTCAATCCATCAAAGTTATACATGATATCAAGAGCTTCAATCTCTACATAATATCAGAGCTTTCAAGTTGTCAATTTCTAGAGAGTTGTGGAGATATCAGTTCTCTACATCTGAGTGCATCTAATCTCCTATCCCTCTCTTAAGAACAACTTGAATTGAGCTTACAATATTTTCTCCTAATTTATATTTGTGCAGGTTAAAAAGAGTATTTTCTTGAGAGTTGTGGATATATCAGTTCTCTACACCCGAGTGCATCTAATCTGCCATCCCTCTCTTAAGAACAACTTGAATTGAGCTTACAATACTTTCTCCTAATTTATATTTATGCAGGTTAAAAAGAGTATTTTCTTGAGTGCATCAACTTCTTAGCATGGATTCCTCTTCAGCTAAGATCTTTAATCCCTTCAACTATCATGAATGGAAGGCCAACTTTGGAATTCTATTGCATAGTAATGGACTATACATAGTTTATTTGGCTTTAGAGAATGACCCTAATGTTATTGTTGAGAAAGGTAATTGCCAGAATAGGTTGGATGAATCCTGTGGATTGCTTTATCTCTCAATTTCTCATGATCTACTCTTTCATCTAGATGGTTTGACCACTCCAAAAAAATTATGCACCAAACTTGAGTCTTTGTTTGGAGTACAAGATGAGATAAGAGGGAATTAGTCAGAGAATGAGTTATTTTTATTGAGTCCAAACAATTTCAAATCTATTGAGGGTTTCTTCACCAAATTCAAGTCTCTTTTTGTATTTCTCAAGCAATGTGGGAATGAGAAGAAGGAAGATAAATTGATCCTTCCCATCCTATCAAAATTGGGTCTTGAATACTCAGTTTTTGTGTCAACTTTGATGCTACTAGGATTGTTATTTCGAATTGGAAAATTCCTTCTTTGAGTACATTCTTTGATTCAATGACAAAGGAGGAAGATAAATTTATCCATATGGGAGCTCTTAGAATATCGAAGGGAAATTATCATGCTCATATAGTTCAAGGAAGTAAGAATAAAAATTCAAAAGAGAAGAAAATAGTGAAAAAGAAGAATCCAAAGTCAAATAATGAAGATCAAAGATCAAAGCCTACTGATGAATGTTCGAATTCAATGAAGAAAGTAAAGAAGAAGGGAGCACATCGAAGTGTTCTTATTGTAGCAAAGGTTTTCATATTTAGAAGAAAATTTTCAAGAATAATATGGACATCATGTCTCAGCTACTTGAGAAGCATAACATTGAAGTTCTAGATGAGCTAGAGAAGCCTATTGAATCCTCAGAACACTATCATAATGCGTAGTATCAAGGTAATATGAAGTATTACTTGAGTTCCACAGTTAAATAATTTCCTCATGTCTTTGATATATATTCATTTTTTGATATATCAGAATCTGAAATCTTTGTGTCTTTCTTGAATAATCCACCTATCAGTCCACTAGATTCATCTCCCAATGATTGTGTTTTTTCACTAGATCCTGACTTGTCTTTAAGCAGTTCTTCCTCACTCCATTAAAATGATTATAATTCTTATTTAGAATCATGTTAACAGGATGGTATTCATGTTATGGCATCATCCATACTATTGACCATGCCTCTGAATACTCCTAATACTATACAAACCCCAAGTTCACTAGTTGATTCCTTATTGGTTTCCTATGCAGTGTTACTTGTATCTAATGGTTTAAAGCCTTGTTTATTTCTCACTAGTTGGTTATCCATGACATTAGTCATATTTGGACTTATGTTACACATATTTGGATTTGATATGTGACACCTATGGTTTATATCTCAATTCCATCCAACATTTATATTTTTACATGCGTTAGTTTTCCCCAATTGCTCATCATTTTCCTGCTATGGCCCTATATCCTCATGGAGACACTAAAACTTTGGTATTTGCTGCTCCATACGATACTATTTCAGATTCATTTCATCGTTATTTCAGAATTGGAAAGGTGCAGCAGAATTTTGAAAACAAGATGCATGGCCCATTTCACCATGTTACAGCTATACAAGGAACTAATTGTGTTGAATTCTTTACTCTTTGGGAAGGAGTATGCAGAGATCTATTTTCCTTTTAAGATTGTGTTTGTAGATAATAGTATGATAGAAACAAGAAGAATTCAAATAATTCTCCTCCTTCATCATAGGAAGAGCTATGAAGAGCCTCTCCTCTTCCTTCTTGCAAATACTGCACTCTAGCGCATGATCATAGAGTTCACAACTTCTTCATCAAATTCCTCTATCAGAAGTAGTTCATTCTTCTCATTCAAGTGAAGAAAAATAAATTTTGAATACATATTGTTCAATTTTGTGCCTTTCCCTTTCTTGAGGGAGGATTTTCCCCATGTGGTTTTGCCTTTTCCTCACTTTTCTAGACAAAAATAATTGTAAAGGGTGACCATATCCTTGTTGATGGGCCCTATATACATCTATATTTTAGATTATTTCAAATAAATCCATCATAAAGTCACACTTAAAGGGCGGTTTCGGAATATTATAAACCCACTCCATACTTAGGATAACAAATATTAATCATTTCTAGTTAATTTCATATCCACTAGCCTAGATAGTTGGCATCCACTTGCACCACTTCGCCAACACTTGCCATATATACCCCAGTTGCACCTTTATCATGATTCTGGATAGATCCTTCCTACTTTATTGACAACCCATATTATTAATTGTGCTTTCCTGCATATTATGTCTTTATATCACTTTATTCCTTCTTTTCAGTGGATAAGACAAAACTAGTCAACTAGGAAACTTCTATATTTTGTTGTCAATCCATCCTCCATGATTTTATCCCCAGATTCCATGATTAGCATGCTTTTTCGTCGCTCATGGAAACTCACTCATGCTTCAACTAATTCGTGAGGTCCTTGACTTATTTGGAAAGTGCTTTAGTCACCTATGGGGGTTTACCGTATTTTAGTAAGTCTGCTTTACGATCTAGACTGAATTGTCTTCTAGAAACTCAATTTTCCTTTATAAGGATGTATTACTATTGTAATTATCATCAATTCATTTGATCAAAAATACAAGGAAATATATTGGATCATTCTCCACTTCTATTGTATTCGGTGTCATTATTCTTCTCTATATTTTCCTTGTGCATGCTTATGAGAATTATTTGTGTAGCTAGATATACATCCTGTGTTTTCACTTAGCATCAAGCCTCTATTTCATTCATAATATTCGAGTTATTATTTCTACATGCTATCAGATCTCTTCTACACAAAGCACAAATTGAACAATTTCTTACTATAAAGGCAGAATTTTAGTTTTAAGCCATGGTTTTTTTAATATAAAACATGAGTCTTGTGGATAAAGGATAGATAAAACAATTTTCAATATGTTCTTCCAAGATAGGTTAGAAGTAGTGTTGATACATGGAAAATAAAAATAAAAATAATTGAAGTCATTTTTAGCTCAATAGAAACAAGATGACATAAAGGTGAAATCAAAATATACACCAACGAGTTTTCTATGGAAATTTTAACAATAGTCCAATAAATAGATAACTCCATTTTCTTAACAGAGATGGAGTTAAGAAAATTGTGTCAATGGAAAAAACAAAACAAAAAAACTTAAAATACTTATATGAATAAGTTTTATTTCTCAAATCTCAAGTCTAAGTATCATTGTGTGTTGCAAATTTCAAATAAGACGGAAAGAACAATTACCATTATCTTTCCTTTCGACCTCAAATGCTACGAGAACAGTTCAGACTCGAAGCTGGTTCACCAAATCCTTCTGGGCATAGCTATTAGCACTGCCTCCACACTTTCTCACAAGGATCATAGTTTCATGTTTATTTACAAACAAGAATAACGTAACTCTTTCTAAGCAATTCATAGCATATATTCATGAATGGAAGAGCACAGAGAAGCTATTTATTGAGGAATGCACTCTATGAAATGATTGCAACATTACCCTAATCGGAGCTCTCTTGAAATAGGTAAATTCTGATGGTTTAAGTTGTTCATGGGATTATTAAAATTTTATAATGTTGGTAAACAATTTATTATTAAAATATTTAACATAAAAAAATTTATTTAACTATATTTTATTAACTAAAAAAATGTTGAGGTGATGTGTTTTTAATTGACAAATTAAAAATATATATTAAATTTTCTAGTGCTTTGAGAAGGCTTATTTTACAGCATTGGTGGGGAAGTGTTTATCTCTCTCAAAATTTAAAACCTTAAAAAAAAATGCATGAATCAGTGTATGGGAAACTGTCTATTTGTTCTACAGGAATAAAAAATAAGAATTCATGCATCATTATGCTATATCATAGTGGTGAGAGGGATGTGTGTTGTAGTTTAGTGGTGAAAAGTTAGCAAATTTGACATCTCTTGAGGCTTTGTAAAAGTGGAGTTAGATGGGTCTATTCTGATTTAAAATTAAAATATATATATATNTTAAAGTAACATGTTGACCCAAATTAGATTTAAAATATTTAGAATGACTTATATATAAAATTACACAAATTAAATAAATTAAAACCATAAACATTGCATTACACACTTCCTCAACATTTCCACTCTAAAAAAGGGTTTGCACCTCCACAGATTTGAATCCTCTAGGTTGTTGGTAGATCCCATTTTAAGATGTATCTACGTTGGTAAGAAAACAAATACAAATTGTATATTAATTTTTAAATATATGATATGACAATTCTAAAATTAAATATATAATTAATTATTGAGGGGTTTTGATGTCCAACCTATGAAATTTTGGAATTATCTTCATAATATTTAATTTATGGAATATGAAATACATACATGTCATAAAATTTAATTTATAAAGTACTTAGACAACATTAAATCATTTATGAAGTACTTAAAGAACATTGAATATTATCGGATTGACATTATGAAAACTACTCATAATAAAAATTATGGCGTAGGCGTTTTCTCAATGAAAGAAGTTGTCCCAAAAAATTTCTCGTCTCCTTGGCCATTAACATCTCGACATGTGTCGCCTGGTTATTGGAGAGATTAATCATTAAAAATTTTGGTTATTATATCCCATGATCCGGCAGGGACTGAAGAAGGTGGCATGTAGTTGATTGGTTGATTTTTTTGTGTCAAGCTTTATTCTGTCTATTCGTATTTTTTTTCTGTAACCTCTTCCTCTGCCAAGTCTATCCTTATCTTAAACTCCTTGTTTTTGGCCTTCCTCATTGTTTTTTTCACGATTGTTTTTTTCACATGGTTTACACAGGGTTTTCACAGCATTGAAGAATTCTTTTATCACAGGTAGAGAAAATTTTCCACATGTAGAGAATTCTTTTGGCTGCTAAACTCTTGCACCTATTTTTTGTTTTTAATAGGCTTTTGTTGTAAAGATATCTAGATTTTGTAAACATAACGCGAAGCGAGTTTAAAATAACAATGGAAGTACCGAAGAAATAAGTTATGCGAAAATTATACGCCAACGATTTCGTATACGCCACTGAACACTCAAAATAAATATTCAAAATCAAAGTTCTCCAGTTTTCGATAAACAAAAGTCTCAGTAGAGATAAAAAATGTCGCAAAACTAATCTTGCAGAATCTAAAATCGGACGATATGGTGTTCCTTAATAAGAACATACGACATAGGATTTCATACTTGGACTTGTGCTTAGCATACGATGTCGAAAATCGGTACATGTGCACTTATTTATTTTAATAAATACTAAATGTTGAAAATGGGAAACAAGGATCTTGAGAAATTTACATTCAGAAATCGAAACTCGAAAAACCAAGTGTTAATATCGGCCAAGGTGTTAATTACACGACCTTGATTGTCAACTACAAATTACCAGTCAATTTCTAGAATCTGAAATGTCAGTTATTCGAAAACATAGAACAAGGATTTGTGCCATCGTAAATGTTGCAAAATCAAAAAATATGATTTTCCTTATTCGCAAAACATAAACAAATTAAAAATGTATTTTAGTTCAAATGTTATTGATTCAAATGTATCTACGGAAACTGGATGAAAAAAATCATAGTTCCCATTTTCACATTTCGCAATGCGGAAATAGGAAATCAAGAAATACGATAAAAATAAATGAGACAAATACTTTTCCAATTCACGTGAAAGGTCATTGAATCCGAGATGTCAAATTATTGGATTTGAAAGATTTAGTCTTTGGAGCGCATGATAGTAACAATCATTTAATGATTAAGCAATATTTGATTTGATTTAAATTTAAATTTATTTTTCTCATTGATTTGATTTCAGTGTATTTTCTATTGTTATTTCATTAATCGATATTACCTAATTAAAACTAAGTTTCAAACAAAAAAATTATCCAAAATTAAAAAACATACCATTTTTTATCCCAAGTGTATTGTTATGATTTCTGATTCCCGAATGCGAAAATCAGAAAATTCTTTGTCTCATTTTTTTTTCAAAAGGGCTTTGACTTGTATGGTTATGTACCTTCATAATAGTGTAATACTCATGCTAGAGTCAATAACATTATAGGTATTAGTATTTATGATATAATTCTTTTATATAATGAACTTAGCCTAAATCTGCAAGGTTACTACAATCTAGCATGTTGAACATGCACAACAAGAACCCTGTACACCTCTATACGATGATTCAAACTCCGACGCTATTACCCTTCCTATGTCCCATAGATATGCAAATTCATAAGTTTCCTATGATGATATTTATTGACTAAATCTTACAAAATTTTATTATGAGATCGCAATTTTCATCATGTAGTAGGGTGTACATCTATTAGTTATTAGCATATCAAATTTCAAATTTGTAAATGATACTGAACTATGAAAACTCTACAGAGGTTTTTGTATACACCGAATCTATTTCTAAATTGAAAACTGAATTCTAAGCAATGGAAAATTATAATTTATCCTTTTCAAAATACTGAATTCAGTAAAAAATTATCTATTAGTTAGACAACTTTGATACTCACCAATGCACGTAGTAAAGATCTTTCCAGCTTTACAAATAGCCGTGAAAAATATGAATTCAAAACTCATCGATACAAAATTTTCACCATGCTAATTATTTTAATATATAAAATCTATTTCTTTTTTTTCACTCACGCAGGGTTTTACGCCATTGGAGAATTATTTTTCGACAGGTAGAGAAAATTTTCCATAGGTAGAGAATTATTTTGGCTTTTATTTTTCATGAATTAATATCAATTTGGGGTATACCCGATTTTCAATTTTAGATATTTGGGATATCGAAAACCAGAGACGTAGGTTTTTGTTGAAATAATTTACTGGCTTCTCTGATTTCTGATATTTCGGATCCATTATATCAAAAATATGGTTTTTTATCTTAATAACATTCATTTCTCTGATTTCCAACTTTTTCTTTACCATATGAAAGATAAAAAATTAAAAAAAAGGACAAAAAATTCACTTGTGATTCTTTATTTTTGTATCCGATATTGAATTATTATTGAAATAGTCACAGAAATATGATTTAGGAGCTTTGATTTAGCAGATGAGATTTGAACACGCGATATGAAATTCGAAGCAGGAAAACCGAATTTGGTTTAATATACAAAACGTTCTCCATCACTGAACTCAGTTGCGCCCCTCCAGAGATGAGAACATTTTTCTTTCTACAATAGCCTGCATTTTCTCTGCAATTCTGTCTTTATCATTTCCACAGAGAACGCCCCAAGATTGTCGATATACTTATTTAGTATTTATGATATACTTATTTTAGATAATGAACTTAGCCTAAATCTGCAAGGTTACTACAATCTAGCATGTTGAGTCACAGGGAGCGTCGGGCTCGCAAACGAGATGTGAGCTTGAAAAAATTTGCTCACTTCCTAATTTCTGATATCTGAAATATTGGGAATTGAGAATCGAGAAGCCAACAAATTATTTCAACAAAAACTTGAGTCTTCGATTTCCGCTATCCGAAATCGGAAATAGATGATACCCCAAATAAACTTAACAAAAACTCAAATTTTTGGTTTCCGATACCCAATAATTGGAAATAGCAAATCAGAAATTTTAAGGCAGACAAAATGTTGTGCTAAGTATAAACTGTAATGTCCCTCTTATATGCCCTAGTATTTTGTTTATCATTATTGTAATGGTTCTCTGGTGAGGAGCTCAAGGCCAAGGCCCCACCAGAAAAACCTAGAAAGATTAGGTGATTAAATCAGAGACATAAATCATTGACGCAACGTAAAGCTAGATTCCCTAAGGGGAGGAACCTATAGAAGTCCTTTAGGAACTTCAATTGGTTCGATAACTAACTGATAAAATATGAGAAAGGGAATAATCAACACATACACAAGTAAGTTAATATCTATGGCTCTACGACTTAAACAAAGAATATAAGAGACACCTTAGTAAGCAAAAGATCATAGCACACTGCACTAGTGAAAGTATGATACTCCCCCGAAAGTTAGAGTACATCTCTAACTTAGAGCGTGTATTAAGGGAAGCTCTTATGGTCTATCAAGGCCTAAAAAATATCGAGGCCTTAACAAGGGGGTAACTTCAAGCGAAGAGAAGTGGAGATAACTCCAACACTCTAAGGCCATTATATTAAAGATATGTATATTGAACTAGTTCTCACTAAACACCCTTACCTAATTAATGTTAGTGGGGAGGGGGAAATGCTCATGAGGAAAAAGGAGTAAGTATTCACGGAACGAGTGTGATTTTCCTTCCGACTTGGTATTACCCTCTTATTGAACTAATGATCATTGAAAGGAATAAAAACTCTTTGAATAAATTTGACCTCTAGTCAGTGAGTACTTTAAACATGGGAATTTCAGTTTATTACATTAATGGTTAACTATTCCTGAAACAAGTATTTTAGTGCCATAATGTCTGGCCACATGGCTTTAGACTAGCTTAGAAGGGGGGCAAATTTAATAATCCAGCAGTGGCTAGCCTTGGAGAGAGTAATCTGTGCTTTTAAGGAGGAAACTCCACACCCTCTATTAGCAACGAACCCGAAGCTTTTAAATACCTGATGTTCAGCCACCATTAAAGGAGGCGTTATTATTCCCTCTGTCGGTCTTAACTTCGGATAAGCAAAGTTTAAGGGAGCGTTGTGATTTTTGTAAACTGTTAGAAAAGCATGGATTATGGAGGCATTAAAGACTCCATCACTTCTAGTTGCAGATAGTAAAAAACGTTACCCTAATGTCTCGATGACTGTAGGGGGAAGGAGAAACCTCTGCGCCCTTTAAAAAGGGGGCTCTGCGTTGATCTAAGGGGGGGAAGTTTTGGGGAAAAAGGGAAGAGAGCGATGATTGCTCTTGGGATTCCTGGGATAGAGCCCTTGCTTCCATATATTTATTGCACTAATCCAATGAATGTTATTTTATTGTTGAAGGAAACCTTGTGTAAGACGATTGTCAGATTTTATGGCATGATGCCTGCGATCAGAATGTGGGCATATTTCTAAGCGAGTGGTTGTGACTCTGTAAGTCATTCCATTTTTCTACATGCTAACTCCTGTATGGATTCTACATTTGGATGTAACTTTGCAGCTCGACTACCTAGGTTTGTGAACCCCCCCCCCCTCCATTTGGAGGTAAGTCTACAAAACGTTAATTATTTTCCGGCGTGATAATCTATGCATTTCTTGCATGCTAACCTCTACATGAATCTGTACATTCATATGTAATCAGATATGGAAAACAATAGTTCTATATATATATATATATATACAGATATAGATACGATTAGATCTGCAAAAAAATTAATAGCTCTTCAGTCTACCAGATGAACTCTGCATCATTCTTTTAGATCTGTAAATTGCATTAACGGCCTTGGATTTAGACACTATCCCACTTGTTTATTTAGATTTGCAAAAGATAAATATATCCTTGGTTTTTTAATATGGACTATGCATCATTTTAATAGGTCTGCAAATTTCAGCGACTGCCATAACCCAAGGTTTCATCCAGGTAATGTTATTTCAACTACCGGCCCAAGATCTTCCTAGATTAGGTTTTTCCTCTTTGGGATTTGATTTACCCACATAGTTTTTGCACCGCATTTCTGGCTGCGTTTGGATCTAAGTTTCATATACCCAATAGTTAGCCTGAGAATCGAGTTGGTCTTAATATCCTTGTTAGGTCTGAAGTATTTCAATAACGAATATGGTGCTTGCTTTTCACACGAGTTTATGTGTTAAGGGAAAAGTCTCTTGTAACAAATATTGCGGCGAGCCTGCAAAGGTTTTGAGATGTGTTCGTTTTCAATGTATCACAATGCTCTACTCTGTACTCTGACTCAAGCAGTTTAGACTCCATAGTGGTCCATCTTTTACCTAGTCCAGGAGTGCCTTGTCTAGGACTCCTGATTGGTTTTCTATATCTATATGTAGGTCTAAAATATATTCAGTCAATTTTTATGGGTGACTTTGCTAAGAACAAGTTTAGGTCTGGAATATTCAATAATCATTAGTACTTGAAAAATGTCTCTCTGTGAAGAGACTCGAGGTAAGGAAAGGGCAATGTATGTGCCACAGCAATGTAAATTCTTCTCTTCGATAAATCAATAAAGGGACTAACAGACATGGTGGACGTAGCCTCGTGGACGAGGTGAACCACGTATACTAATGCCTTCTCTGTGTTTATATTAGTTTCTAATTGTTTATTTTGTGTTCTGTAGCTTACGCACATTCTTTCCATGGAGTTTAAATTATGGAGTGTTGTAATTGATTTAAGCTACATTTGCTAAATTAGTATAAGGCACTACAAAACTTGTGTTATGGTTTTTCTAAAGGAATTAACATTTTAACCCGCCTTCCTCTTCACTTGCAATATGATAGTACAGGTATATAATGTTTAATAAGTGTTTCGATATTATAGTATAATTCACGGTTCTTTAAGGTAAATGCTCATCTTATTCTTGTTGATTATGGGTGTGGCAGTTATCGATAGAAAACTTAGAGCCAAATGGAATTCAAATTGCATGTTTGGGTTCTCCAGGAATGAGAATGGATGTAAATTGTCAAATGGATGTTTTGCATTACGAATAGTTTGACATTATTTAATTTTATTAGGCAAGCTTCCTTGAAATGTCATGAAAGATATGCCACTAACAAGATTTCTTCATTTTGTAGTAGCACCGAAACAAAACAATTACACCTTTCAGACATAACGGCATTAAGGAAAATATGAGGGTATTTTACATATGGTATCAGAGCGAGGTTACAACTCTGGAGCTGTTGGGCCTTCTACAGATTTGTAACTTTACATAGATGCAATTGGTATTCGGTATTTTATTGAATTCATTGGTTAATCAATAATGTGGAAAGTTTGATTAGTGATTATAGATTCTTTCTTTTTGTTATTTATTATTTAGTCATTTATGGAAATATGAGCATTGGAACACCTAAACCAAAAAAAAATCTCTTGTAAAACCAAACGTGCTTGAATGCTTGTACATCTCTCGTAAAACCAAACGTGCTTGAATGCTTGTACATCTCTCGTGAAACCAAACATGCTTGAATGCTTGTACATACATCCACAATGTAGGGTTTGGCATTGAGCTAAGAGTCCAAAGTGTGATTACGTGTGAATGCTTGTGCTTGAATGCATTATTTGAGCCAGGTGAGGATCAAGACCAAGCCTATGCTATCACAGTGCTATCTCTGGGTGAGGGAGATCATATTTCACTCATTCATGTATTTGAGTGTTACAGTATGTATTTCTGTTGGTATGATATTTCAAGCTAAAGATGAGTTTTAATGAGAACTTGGACACTGGTAAGAGAGATCTGAGGAGAGCTTTGCTTCATAAAGGAAGCTGGTACAGTAATTGTCCAGGAACGTTATCGAGAGAGGTGAAAGTAGTCAAACTGTTCCTGAGGCTCCCAAAGAAAGAGTTGTAATTGTTGTTTTGTGGTACTCTGATTGTGGCTTGGGTCCTCTCCAATATGGATTTACTATAAGTTGTTCGTGCCCATTAAGTTTTCTAAATCAATCCTTCCTTTAATTGAAAGGGTGAGGGGAATGATAGCTTGCACTAATGGTGTTCTTCGTGTTCAAGCCCCTCAACGAGATATGCATCTTTATAATATTGCATTCCATATCAAACACTAGTGATGGATAAACTCATCCATTACACGAAAATATATTCGAATTAATATGTTTAATAATTTTGCATTTAAATACATTTGAATTATTTAATACATTTTGAATCCTCATCAAAGAATCCTGTGGATATATATATATATAT
>LPNX010557161.1:25499-53948 GCA_001517045.1 Pseudotsuga menziesii
CTTTCTCTTATTTATTTTTCCAAAATACTTGAGAGATGATTATGAAAATATTTTCTCCATAATATCTTTTCTTCAAACTGTGCTACTTGGAAGAATAAACAAGTAATAGTATTTTTAGTAACAGTGAATTAGTAGGAAGAAAGGTGATGAGAGAAGCACTTTTACCAATAGGTAACTTCACTTTTAGCAAACCTTTTGGTAAAAAAGAGAAAAAATATATATATTAATATTATTTGCAACTTAGAAAAGATAGACCTGATCACATTCTTGTTTTCCATGTTGTTATTATATACTTTTAAAGAGCTCTAAGTACCAAAATGAATAGACATATTAGAAAGTATGTCTCCTGCACATGACCAGCAGAAGCAAAGGCAATTGGTCACTTTAAATATAATAAGAAATGTTAGGTTTAAATTACCTGAAAACAAATGTCATTGCTGGAAACTAGTTGAACTAGATTACTAATACCGTTCAACATCTATCTCTCATTACCCAGGAATAGTGATTCGAAAAGCAAATCTCCTTTAGGGATCACCTTATCATTTGTAAAATCCGCAACCATTTCATTAAATGTTTTCTTGGAATTGCATATTGTTTAGTTACTATGGAATCGATTTAATTACTGTGCATTGCAGGTAATTATTTATTGAGCGGCAACCATTTCATTAAATGGTTTTTTGGAATTGAATATTATTTAGTTAGTATGGAATTGATTTAATTATTGTGCATGACACGTAATTATTGATTTAATTATTGAGCAGTAACAATTTCATTAAATGTTTTCTTGAAATTGAATATTGTTTAGTTACTATGGAATCGATTTAATTACTGTGCATTGCAAGTAATTATTTATTGAGCGACAACCATTTCATTAAATGGTTTTTTTGAATTGAATATTATTTAGTTAGTATAGAATTGATTTAATTATTGTGCATGACAAGTAATTATTTATTGAGCAGTAACAATTTCATTAAATCTTTTCTTGGAATTGAATATTGTTTAGTTACTATGTAATTGATTTAATTATTGTGCGTTGCAGGTAATTATTTATCCAACATTAAATGTTTTCTTAGAATTGCATATTGTTTAGTTACTATAGAATAGAGCTTAGAGTCTTTACTTTTAGGCATCTATTGCTTTATTGTCTCTGTTTGGGTAACTCCCTGAATGGAGGTAGGGCAAGTCTTTGCTACAATGAAGATGAATGTATAAAGGTTATATTTATTGGGATCTTAAATCATATATCCACCACAAGTCTGGCTATGTGGTAGGTTCATTAAAACGATTTAACGAATAACAATATTTCTACCTTGACTTGGCATAGCAGGTAAGTTTAATGATGAGCTTATTTAGGTTATGCATTAAGAAGTTGATGATGTTATAATGAATTGTTATGTTTCTAATGTATCTTTACACATGCACCTATATTTTATCGGTCAGGTTGTTTTATCATTAGAAGTAATAAATTTGTATAATCTGGTTGTTCATAAACTAACGGTGGATGATGTCTACATACTAACCTTGCAGGCTTCACCAATATTATGACAATTGCTACAATTGACATGCATTATGGTATATAAATCTGTAAGTTGCGCTCAAAAAAAAAGGGGGGGGGAGTAAGGAGTAACTTTCTATATGGTTTACAAGGTTACATACCTCATGAATGGCAATTAAAATCAATGCAAACTAGGAAACTATGATAATTGATTATTTTGGGTTATCCGCAATATGATAAACTGACACCCATAGAGTGCTTACAGGCATGGAAAATTATGGCCATGAGAAAATGCTAAAGCTCCAGGACTGTGATGAGTTAAATATCATGTGTATAAATTTGTCACCACGAGGGAGTGGTGATGGAGGTAGTGGTTGAAAGCTACCTTGTTTTCCCCCAAGCCAGCAAGGGACCACTATGCATTCTGGGGATGCCTAGATGTAAGACATTTTGGTTAAGACTCGTTCCGCACACATTAGAGGACTGTCACATGAGTGGGGGACTCTGTGAAGAGAATAACCTCTAGGTGCTATGGAGGTGTGTGAGAACGGAGGTGCCTCAGCTTGGTCAAGCACCCTGAAGAACATAAAAAGGAGATACACGAAGGGTTGGTATCGTCCTTGTGTTGGGTGGCTTGAATTGGTACTTGGAGTACTGTTGGCACTTGGTGTGCTGGGATGGAGGACATCCATAGAAAGGAAAAATGCGGGAAAAATGTGTGTGCATAACAGGTAAACTCGTACCGATGAGGTAATATGTTCATTTATTGATAGATAGAACTGACAGGTATATTGGAGCCACTGTGGATTATGAAAATTGTATAATCGGATTTATAGATTGTCTCAATGTAAATGCTAGTAGTCATGTTTTATTGATGTATCAATGGCATTATGGAAATAATTGGGTATTATGATATTAATAAAAATCTAGGAAGTATTCCATAAATTGTAAGTGTGGTGTGGCACGAGGATCTTTTGCTTATGTTTAAGCTGATTTTTAAGTTATGATGTAGTTAATAAATAAATTTTGGGAAGACACAAACTTGGTTGCAGGAAAACTGCAGGTCATGATTGACAGCAACTCGAGAAGAAACAAGGAAGATCAACAACGATCAGGATGGAAAAAGCGAAGCAAGAAAAGATGTCTCATGAAAAAGAAAGATGGGCTGGAAAGAAAAAAAAAAAGGAACACCGAGGACGGTGTTATTTTTAAGGGGGGGAGGATGTAATGTCCCTCTTATATGCTCTAGGATTTTGTTTATCATTATTGTAATGGTTCTCTGGTGAGGAGCTCAAGGCCAAGGCCCCACCAGAAAAACCTAGAAAGATTAGGTGATTAAATCAGAGACATAAATCATTGATGCAACGTAAAGCTAGATTCCCTAAGGGGAGGAACCTATAGAAGTCCTTTAGGAACTGTTTGTGCCAGAAATTGTTTCCAAGGCCAAAGAAACAAGCCAACACAATCTCAAATATAAAACTCAATAAAACTAGGGTTTAGGGTTTGTTTAAAAGGTTTTTTTTAATGGTTGCAAGATTTGGGAACAATCAGGGAATACATTCATGAGCAAGATAATAAATAAATTATAAACAGAAGATGATAAAGATGCATAATATATCACACAAGATCCAACAGAAACACTATGTTGAGGTTCATTCATAAAGGACAAGCATCACCAGCAAATACACATAAACCAGTAATGAATATATCAATTAAGAAACTAAATAAGTTCAATAATGAAGCCAACATAGAAAACTAAAGGGGAAAAATGTCATATATCTCATAATTTCATCATCAAATGCATATAAGAGTCTTGGTACTTAACTCCTAAACAAGTCTGAAGACAAAAGCAGTCTGAAGACCTCCTGTAGCTCCCAAAAATCAGAACCCCTCTAATGACTTCTAAAACTCTCTAAATACTACTTTTACAAAAACAGTTAGGTATCAAAAACCCTAACTCTCTTCAACTACTCGATAGGATAAAGTAAAATTTAAAATATTACAAAATGTGAAATTTACCAAAAATAGTAAATCACTTAACTAATGAGTTTTTGAAAAAGATAACAAATAACTGAAATGAACAAGTGACTCATAGCTCTTTTGCTGCCTCAGCTAGCAGAGCAATGCCATCTAATGCTTGAGTTTTCTTCTTAGCTTTCTTCTTCTCCTGCTCCAGGTTAGTTATCTTTTTGGTGAGCTTCTTATTTTCCTGCTGCAAGCTCTTTACTGTCTTTTCCAACTCTGTACAGTGCATGTCAGTAGTTCTTTTTCTCTTGAGAACCTCTTTGGATACTGCTATCAGCTCCTGGAAATGATTGTTGACATCCTGTAATTCTTCTATAAGCCCTCTGTTAACCATCATCAACCCATCATTGACATCTTTCATGTATTTCATCTGTTGTTTATACTGCTGAATAATTTTCTGCAAGCTTTCTTTATCTATGTCAACTGACCTTACTGTCATGCTCTCTTGTTCAAAACTAGGGATCTCAGGTATGTTTGCATCCTGTATTAGAAAGTCTGTGAAATCAGCAGGAATACTAGGGTATTTTAGAATCCCTGCTTCCCTAAGTATAAGCTCATCTTCTTCTTCCCATTCTTGATTTTCAACAGGAGATACTTTAGCTTTCTCTTCCTGCTGTTGCTTTAAAAGTTTATTTTTTATTTCAAGAATTATGGCAGACAATTCAGACTTGGGCTGCCTTAACTCTTTTACAGACTATGATAATCCTTTTACCTTTGCAGGCTGAGAAGAGGAAGGTTTAGGAACTAATTTTCCTTTGTTTTTACTGTCCATTTTACCAATTTCTGTCTCTTCATTTGAGGTAGTATCAGTCAAGACAGTCTCTTGTTTGGAATTCAATTTTGGATTGAGTAACCTCTTCATATTTCATCTTAGTTTATTTGTTGGCCTGGTTTTAGGCCTCCAATATGGGGTTACAATCCTTTTCTTCTTATTATTAGGTTTGGCTGCTTTGATCTCTGAAGTGAAGAATTCTCCACAGGTTTCATGCTTTCCTTCTGCCTTATCAATGGGCTGATCTTCTTCTACTAAATATCCCTCATCATCTGGGAGAATGGTGAGTGGACTTCTCTATTGGGTTTGAAAATCATCTTCAGGCATAGCAATCTTTTCTATAACAGTAGCTCTAGCTTTCTTGGAAATTGCTGCTGGTATCAACTGTTGCCTAGGCTGCAATTCTTCTTCTGAAAACAGTGAATATCTACCTGCAGTACCAACTGAAAACAACTTGGGGTTACTTTCAACCTCCACATGCTCTGCTGCCTTCTCAACTTCAACATCCTTCTTGTCTTCAAGCTTAGCTTTCTGACCTAATTTCTTCATCATCACCTTCCCTTTATCTGCTTGCCTCTTAGGCTGCTGATCTTCTTGTTTGACATGAAAACCTAACCAAAAAAGAAATAAGTCCCAACTTTTACCTTCATGCTGCAAAACAGTACTAATAATCAACTTAATTAGCCCATGATGAAATATGGACTGAGAGGAATGGTCCATATTCCCTTTGACCCTGCTAGCCATTTTTTGCAAGCTCTTGAATAGGAAAAATGGAAGGTTCATCTTGGACTGTCCCACCATATGTTGCAAAAACCTGAAGTGATACTTAAACACATAAGCATAACTTCCCTCGCAAGTAATATAACTCTGCAAAATTCTGATTGGTTCAACCCATTCCTTTCTGAAATTTTGAATAAGAATGCCTTTATTCCAGTCAGGAGTGACATTTGGTAATAGGTATCTCTGAGGATCAAAGGTAAAGGGCAATTTCTTAAACCATAATTCACCTTCATTCTTAACCCCTGCGGCTTCTGCAATCAGTTCTACTGTCAGCCTGAACTTAACAGTATCAAAGGTCACCATGTCATATTTTAAACACTGTGCAAACTTACAAGAAACTTCAGCATTATACTCATTTATTCTTTTAAAGAATTCAAGCCAACCAGCCTGTTGGAATAATTCAACACATCCGGGAATTTTTTCAATCCAACCTACATCAGTAGGTTCAGCTCTGTTAATTTTACCACTCTTGCCCATTTTCCTTCAGAGGATGAAACTGTATAGGTTTTAGGATTCAATTGATGACCAGTCAGGTTACTGTCTCCTTTTCAAATCCCTCAGGTTTCAAAAACAGCTCTCCTTACTCTTCTCTGGCTGTTGCTTTTGTTCTTTTGATACAGGCTAGATTCTTCACTACCACTGATAATTGTCATTCCATTTAATTACTATAATGACTGTCCACCTCCAGCATATAGAATGAACCTGTGTATTAGTACCGATAACCTACCAGAATTATATATAAACAATCTCTTCACAAAAGAGTTTTACATGAAGAATCCCAACTGTCAACTTTTTAGACTAAATGCAGACTGTTTATAGGTTAGATGAGAATATTTATAGAGTAGAACAATATTAAACTTAGTCCATTTCTTCTTAGTAATCTCAGTATCAAAATGAGAGTAGGTTTGCCTCTACTCTCAAACCTTTAGCTCTTCGCAGCTTCTTTTGGCTTTCAAAAACAGTAAGCTTCAAAACCTAGAAAAATTAGGTCTTTAGGCTATATAGGTTTTCATATTGTGTGAAATGTCCATTTCCTTCATCTCATGTTGCACCAGCAGCAGTATTAAATTTGAATCATCGTAACATACATTGTATTTCAACCCAGCCTCTTGTAAACTTCAACAAATGCATAGTCCAATATAAGGCTAAATTTCAGTCCTCCACTTAACAGAACATCTCAACATGTCTCGGGAAGCTATTTCTTTGGATGAAATTTCATTTAACAGCACAATTTAAGCTTTTCCTTGATCAATTTTGCTAAAACAAACCCCACCGAAAAAGCCCCAAATTTTCAGCTATATTTGCTTATCGTGGACTACCTTTTAATTGATCAACTGCAGTGGTTTAAAATCATGACCTGAGTGGTTAAGTTGTTCACCTCAAATGTACAGGTGTCCTTCAGGATGCAATTTGACTGCAAACAGCAAAATCATGAAGCCCTAATTTCCCGTGACTCCATAAAACCTCACTCTATTTCCCAGCGAGCATATCCGGTTTTTTAGTGATTATGATTACTCCACTAAGTCCTTCGTCTTTCAATGTGCATGCAAATGACAAATCATCTCACATTAAACTCAAACCACGCTACTACCTGTCAAAATGAATTGCATTTGGGCTCACGATGACCACGATTCCCTCACGACGTGGACCCACCTGTTCTTATGATAATTCTTTAGCCCACACGTAGTAAACACTCCACAATACGTGATTAGTCACTCAACATTTAAGAAAATGCCAATTTTTTGCTAAAAAATCGGAATAAATGAAGGTCGCGATATTTTTGTAGCGCGCCTTCGTTATTTTCTTCCATTTGCGCTACAAGAATAAAATTAATGCTATTTTCTCGTTGTTTTTCAGCTTTTTGTCATTTTGCATGCAGTTTAAAAGCTGTTTGAACTATGAGCTATACTCAAGATGCTATTTGTGACCACATCATTCAATAATATGACCTTTTAAAACCCTTTAAGACCTAAGGGAGGAAAAAACAAAATAACTCTAAAGGCAAAAAAACTTAAAAATTAAAGTAAATACCCAAAAGCTCCTATAGTAATTGAAAAGATAAAGTCAAAGAAATAAGAAAACTTGATCAAAAAGGTAATCGAACATGAAAAGGTAAGAAACAAATTCCTGACATAACAGGAACTTCAATTGGTTCGATAACTAACCGATAAAATATGAGAAAGGGAATAATCAACACCTACACAAGTTAATATATATGGCTCTACGACTTAAACAAAGAATATAAGAGACACCTTAGTAAGCGAAAGATCATAGCACACTGCACTAGTGAAAGTATGATACTCCCCTGAAAGTTAGAGTACATCTCTAACTTAGAGCGTGTATTAAGGGAAGCTCTTATGGTCTATCAAGGCCTAAAAAATATCGAGGCCTTAACAAGGGGGTAACTTCAAGCGAAGAGAAGTGGAGATAACTCCAACACCCTAAGGCCATTATATTAAAGATATGTATATTGAACTAGTTCTCACTAAACATCCTTACCTAATTAATGTTAGTGGGGAGGGGGAAATGCTCACAAGGAAAAAGGAGTAAGTATTCACGGAACGAGTGTGGTTTTCCTTCTGACTTGGTATTAAAAGTAAAACACCCTCTTATTGAACTAATGATCGTTTAAAGGAATAAAAACTCTTTGAATAAATTTGACCTCTAGTCAGTGAGTACTTTAAACATGGGAATTTTAGTTTATTACATTAATGGTTAGCTATTCCTGAAACAAGTATTTTAGCACCATAATGTCTGGCCACATGGCTTTAGACTAGCTTAGAAGGGGGGCAAATTTAATAATCCAGCAGTGGCTAGCCTTGGAGAGAGTAATCTTTGCTTTGAAGGAGGAAACTCCACGCCCTCTATCAGCAACGAACCCGGAGATTTTAAATACCTAATGTTCAGCCACCATTAAAGGAGGAGTTATTATTCGCTCTGTCAGTCTTAACTTCGGATAAGCAAAGTTTAAGGGAGCGTTGTGATTTTTGTAACCTGTTAGAAAAGCATGGATTATGGAGGCATTAAAGACTCCATCACTTCTGGTCGCAGATAGTAAAAAACGTTACCCTAATTTCTCAATGACTGTAGGGGGAAGGAGAAACCTCTGCGCCCTTTAAGAAGGGGGCTCTGCGTTGATCTAGCGGGGGGAAGTTTTGGGGAAAAAGGGAAGAGAGTGATGATTGCTCTTGGGATTCCTAGGCTAGAGACCTTGCTTTCATATCTCTATTGCACTAATCCATCGAATGTTATTTTATTGTTGAAGGAAACCTTGTGTAAGACGGTTGTTGTGAGATTTTATGTCATGATGCCTGCGATCAGAATGTGGGCATATTGCTAAGCGAGTGATTGTGACTCTGTAAGTCGTTCCATTTTTCTACATGCTAACTCCTGTACGGATTCTACATTTGGATGTAACTTTGCAGCTCGACTACCTAGGTTTGTGAACCCCCCCTTACATTTGGAGGTAAGTCTGCAAAACGTTAATTATTTTTTGGCGTGATAATCTATGCATTTCTTGCATGTTAACCTCTACATGAATCTATACATTCATATGTAATCAGATATGGAAAACAATAGTTCTATATATATATATATATATATATATATATAGAGAGAGAGAGAGAGAGAGAGAGAGAGATATACAGATATAGATATGATTAGATCTGCAAAAAAATTAATAGATCTTCGGTCTACCAGATGAACTCTGCATCATTCTTTTAGATCTGTAAATTGCATTAACGGCCTTGAATTTAGACACTATCCCGCTTGTTTATTTAGATCTGCAAAAGAGAAATATATCCTTGGTTTTTTCCTATGGACTCTGCATCATTTTAATAGGTCTGCAAATTTTAGCGACTGCCATAAGCCAAGGTTTCATCCAGGTGATGTATTTCAACTACCGGTCGAGATCTTCCTAGATTAGGTTTTTCCTCTTTGGGATTTGATTTACCCACATAGTTTTTGCACCGCATTTCTGGCTGTGTTTAGATCTAAGTTTCATATACCCAATAGTTAGCCTGAGAATCGAGTTGGTCTTAATATCCTTGTTAGGTCTGAAGTATTTCAATAACGAATATGGTGCTTGCTTTTCACACGAGTTTATGTGTTAAGGGAAAAGTCTCTTGTAACAAATATTGCGGCGAGCCTGCAAAGGTTTTGAGATGTGTTCGTTTTCAATGTATCACAATGCTCTACTCTGTACTCTGACTCTCAAGCAGTTTAGACTCCATAGTGGTCCAGATTTTACTATAACGTCCCCCTCACACCTTGAAGACCTAAGAGCGATTACGACTCGTAAGAATAGGAAATGAATCATAAATGCGTCCATGGGGAACAGAATAACTCTCACCTCAATGAGGTTACTCCCACCACATGTTAATCAAGGGCACTCGAGACATTCTAAGCATTATTATAAATGAAGTACATCATATGTATGATAGAGATATGCATCTAAGATATGTGTTTATGGGACATCACATGGTAAAACAAATCACATACATATATAATGTAGAACCCTACGTATATGACAATGAAGAATATATTATATATATATATATATATATATATATATATATATATAGTGGAGATATATATATATATATATATATATGAGTAGAACATTGAAGGGTTCATGGTTAAACAAATCTTATATATATATACACACAATAACGGAGACTAATATGGATTGGAGGCACATATATATATATATATATATATATATATTGCAGGCTGAACACATAATTACATGGTAATGTAAACCTCCTAAGTACATAGATTATATGAATATTATACATATAATAATGTAGCCCTATATGTGGGACTAATCCCTCTCACATATAGATATCAGAAGAGAGTATAGAAAAGATAATCTTATATATATAGATACTTTAGATTATGAAGAACATAAAGGAAAAATAATAGCGAAAGAATGGTGTATAATTATATATTGGTGGGGAGTATCAACACCAATCGATTTCATGTCGGGTTATAGCAAGTTAATCCCTTCATTGGCAAGGCGCTAAATAAGCTTTGTTCAGTTCGCAATTTACATCTCCGTAAGTAGGCGTGACACAAAGTGTAAATCATTCTGTCTACCCCATCCCGGGGTCAACATGAGTTTATGCAAAGTAGAATAGACAAATAAAACATCCTCCTTCTGATAAGTTCCAAAGGATACAGGAATAAATGTAGACCTGGCATCAAGTAGCAGCACTTAGCTTTAGCAACAATTCACTCTACCTACTAGGTACCCGTAAGCTGGGCGGGTTATGCCCAGAAAGTAATTTATGTATTGACTACAAATTCGGCCCAGGAAACACCTGGACTTGCGTCAATATTTAGGAGGCGTTACTGCTGTTTTTTAGCTGATAAACATTGAGCGTGAATGCCTTATTTTATGGTCACCAACTTTGGAGGCTTTAATTTTTTTTTTTACCCTGACTGAACGCCCATTAGGGGAGCGTTACTGGAATCCATGAGCTAAAATCATGGAAGCGTAAGAGCTGGGAAGGGAATAAATCCTCCTGGAGGGAGCTCGACAAGGCAGGGGGGAAAGGAAAAATCTCCATGCCGTAAGAGAATAGCTCTGCTAACATTGGGAGAAACTCTCTGCATTTGGCTGTAGAGGGGATCGCTGCCTATCAAGGATGAAGGTCTCCATTTGTTCTGTTGGATTACAATCCGACATTATTGAAAAGAAGTTTTTGTGCCCTTTTCTGGAAGGACGGTCTCTGCGAAATTTCCTTTGGAGAAAGGAGGGGATCAGATGAAGGATCGCTGGAGGTTATGGAAATCGAGAGCCTAGTTGTTCCCTTTGAAGAAATCGCAGTAGGCCAGGGAACACGGTATCGTCCCCACTGAGGATCGTTGAAGTGTAAGCGGTGAGTGCAGATCTTCTCCTTATTTTCCTTTTTGATCTACGCTCTGAGTAATTAACGTGTGAGTTCTTGACATGGAATATTTTTTGATGAGGACAACAATCCCATCTTTTATATTAAGCTGGAAGACAGTGTTATTGAACTCTGATTCTGGTTGTTAAATACACTCCTAGAAAATTAACGCTAGAGTATGTGGTGAATCCGGGATATGATCCTAAGCGAATAACATTCGAGTTTTTTTATATATTTTGATAAGATCTCAGACACCCGGTTGTATTTCACCAGCAGTATTATTTCTTTAGATATCACTGAGTTAGGATCTGCTCTCGCCTAGGTTTCCTCACCTTCTATGGAACTGACCGATCATCAAAGTCAACGGTTTTGGTTCAGTGCAATTTTCTAACATTGCAGATATCCATGGATTGGGCGACTGCGCTAAAGCCTGAAATCGTCCTCCTTATGCCTTTAATTTTATTTTGACTCTCTTTCACACCCTCCATGGTTGTCAGTTCAACCAGGAATGAATCTGGAATGTTCTAGGCTATGCCTATCGACTTGTCTTGTTCAAATGGCTTCCTTGAAGCATAAAGTTTGATTTGTAATGGATGTTGTCTATGACCCCAGTGAACAGGCCGGTATGGCTTGTCACAAACTGTAGATCAGATAAATGTGAATGTCTGTCATCTCGATAGGTAGTTGACAAGATTGGGCTACCCGGAATCTTTGAGAAAACGCTAGGATAAATGCTTCTAGAACTCGGCATTGGTGTAGGCGGTTGGTGGTTGCGATAGTATAATGACTATAAATCTCTGCAAGTGACCTAACACGATTTGGATGGATAATGGGACTGTAAAGATAACTTTATTAACTGTTTAAACATGGAAAATAGGCATAAAGGTTTACAGTGTAGAACAAGAGAATGAAAATGCTCGCTAGGATAGGGATATTGCAGAGTGTTAATTTCAAACCGTTACCTATGTCTCTAAGTTTTATTTGAGGACGGGCACTATATACAGCTATATATATATATATATATATGAAACTTGTGAAATTATTGTAATATGTATGATGATGTGATTCTGGACTGGCCAACTACATTTTTAGGTTGTATATCCCACAATAAGGTTACCAAGGTTTAAATTCCCTTGGGCATTTGGTAGGGGGAAAACATCATCCGGACTGTCTGGTGAATGCCCATATTGAACAGCACATTGTTGCAAGATCTTGTTCTGTAAGCTAACGTTTTGCTTTAATGTTTAATGAGAACCACATTCTGTTAAAAGGTTCCAAGAAAAACTACAAATAAGTAGATGTAGGCGGTATTCATGTATTTGGGATAAATGTTATAGCCTCTTACTCATGCTCCGGTTTGACCTCGGTATATTGGAAAAAATGCGGCATCAGAATGCACTTTTGTAACCTTGGTTGAAGAATTGAATAGAAAATATGAACGGTTGGTGGACGTAAGCCCAAGGACGGGGTGAACCACCTACATTCTTGTCTGTCTCTTTTCATGCGCCTTAATGTTTACTCTCTCAATTCTATTTCTGTATAAATGATACTGTTGCAAATGGGTTGAAGTTTATATATAACACCTTTGAATATGATTATTACCAAGAAAATGAAGTCTGTTTCATTGCATTAATTGGAAATGATTATTAACAGGAAAATGAAGTCTGTTTCATTGCATTTAATTGAAAATGGATTATTACCAGAAAAATTAAGTCTGTTTGAGTGCATTAATTGGTTCTTGTAAATATATAGAAAAGGTGTATTTGTAAATATAAAATAAACGGAAACCCTTTTGTTAAAAGGTAGACATATGCATACAGTTCCTAAATGTAACCAATTAGTCACGACAAGAATTGAAAATGCCGTGCAGCTAATACATTACTACTTTATTTGTTGGTGGACCACCTCAAACAAGCGGTATGAGGTCTGATTACACGTATATAAAAAATCTGTTGAAACTCAATCAATATCTATCAGCTGTGGGTTCGGCATGTGATATAATGTGTTTTTCCCTCCTGGTACTTATTGGAATATGCGGCGGTAGTATTGTTTGAATTGGGAATGCCGACATTAAAGGTAGAATGGGTAATGTTAAATTGGGAGACAATCAAATTTGGTGTTGGGTCCAAACTTGGGTAGCTTATAGTGTAGAACTTATTGTGAGTCCCTATTTTTCCAGCTCGAGGACTTAGGACCTGTACATAATTAAAAACTCAGCCAACAAGTTCAAAAACATGATCTCCCTCCTTCTGGCAGATTTCTGCGATTTCCTGGGGTTGCACTTTTTAACTCGTCGAAATTGTCCTTTAAATTTCCTCGCACTGATGATATCCTAGCTTGCCATTAAATTTATAAAGTTCCAAATTTGGGGACAATCTAGTTGGGTATCAAGTGTGGAAGCCTGTAATCACTTCGTTTTCTATTCTTCATAACGGAAGCCTGTAATCACTTGGTTTTCTATTCTGGTTTTCAGATATAGAAGAGTTGTACCCTCAACAATATATATATACAAATGCATGATGCAAAGGGTTTTGTTATATCGAGGGTTCCTGGCCCTTGTCCAAAAAAAAAAAAGACTGCATGCCTAAGTTTGTTATATGGGTCGTTGGGATTCTTCTTTGGCAGTGTCAACTGGTTGAATTATATGCAACCATTTCTAGAATAACCCAACACTCTGATACTCAAGAGGGCAATAAACTTAGGGCTATCCAAGGGTACGCTTATTTGGATAAAATCTGCTGAAGTAACTCTAATTGATGATAAAAATATGTGTAAGCCGAGGGCAGAAGCAGTTTGTTTCTATCACGCAGGAAAACTATTATCAGCGCTGGGTAGGTTATTTCAACCAGCAAAACCTCCATACTGCTTACTGGAAAACAAAAGTGGTCTTACTCCAAATGGGGTATTTTCGGTCTGGTTATTTTCACAGTCAGACTATCTACTTCTGAGACCCTCAGAAGAGCTTATTGTCTCCAAGAGCAACAGCACAAAAATATGGGCATTCAGTTTAAGATATCACATCCAGCCCATCAAACAATCTATGATCTTACCTTAGCAACATAAACATCTCATGCAAAAATGAGCATACCAGGACGAGTCATCCAAGACTGCAATTTTACATGCAGCTTATGAAAATGATAAAACATATCGTCGGCATACATGTTGTGAATTACTCTAAAAGGAATTCTTAAATGATTGTTTTTTTTCATGCACATGGTTTTGGCATATTAGATATGAAATCTCCTGTAAAGTTTGCCGCTAACAGGTTGGACCCATTTGTAGTAATGAAAAATGAAAATTTGCCATTTTTCCACACTTATTGGCAACAAGGGCTAAGAGGGACATTACATTTACCTAGTCCAGGAGTGCCTTGTATGGGACTCCTGTTTGGTCTTCTATATCTATATGTAGGTCTGAAATATATTCAGTCAATTTTTATGGGTGACTTTGCCAAGAACAAGTTTAGGTCTGGAATATTCAATAATCATTAGTACTTGAAAAATGTCTCTCTGTGAAGAGACTTGAGGTAAGGAAAGGGAAATGTATGTGCCACAGCAATGTAAATTCTTCTCTTCGATAAATCAATAAAGGGACTAACAGACTTGGTGGACGTAGCCTCGTGGACGAGGTGAACCACATATACTGATGCCTTCTCTCTGTTTATATTTGTTTCTAATTATTTATTTTGTGTTTTGTAGCTTATGCACATTCTTTCCATGGAGTTTAATGTATGGAGTGCTGTAATTGATTTAAGCTACATTTGCTGAATTAGTATAAGGCGCTACAAAACTTGTGTTGTGGTTTTTCTAAAGGAATTAACATTTTAACCCGCCTTCCTCTTCACTTGCAATATGATAGTACAGGTATATAATGTTTAATAAGTGTTTCGATCTTATAGTATAATTCACTGTTCTTCAAGGTAAATGCTCATCTTATTCTTGTTGATTATGGGTGTGTGGCAGTTATCGATAGAAAACTTAGATCCAAATGGAATACAAATTGCATGTTTTGGTTCTCCAGGAATGAGAATGGATGTAAATTGTCAAATGGTTGTTTTGCATTATGAATAGTTTGACATTATTTAATTTGATTAGGCAAGCTTCCTTGAAATGTCATGAAAGATATGCCACTAACAAGATTTCTTCATTTTGTAGTAGCACCAAAACAAAACAGTTACGCCTTTCAGACATAACGGCATTAAGGCAAATATGAGGGTATTTTACATAAACTCAGACAAAACGGATGAAGTAGAGCTTCATAGTGCATTAGAGAATTTTGATAAGCATATGGAGCCATTCGAAGCCCAGTTGATGGAGTATACAAGTTATGTTGACATGGCTACAATAAAAACTCGAATTTGTACAGAATATTCAGATTTGAATCCAGCAATAAACTGAAATATGAATACCTATGTCCAAACAAACTCGCTTGGAGACTCTGTGGCTGAACTTATGTGTGCTTACCCAATTTAATTGAAGAGATATTAACCAGTGTATTGAATACCACCACATTAATAACGATCAATCACCTGATACATGCCATATCAATGTGGCTTCCGCAAACATTGATGAGAAAACTGCAAATCGCTTAAGAGAAAGCGTATTCATGGTGTGCTAAGCTCTACAAAATGATGGAATAGCCTACCTAAAACTAATAAGAAAACTGCAAATTGTTTTCATGGGTAAATAAATATGTGTGTAGGGATTTTTATTCAATTATCAGTTTTCCCTTATGAGCGTTAGCATTGTGGAATGCGAAAATGGGAACTATGATTTTTTTTCATCCACTTTCCGTAGATACATTTGAATAGATAAAATTTGAACTAAAATACATTTTTAATTTGAAAACTCCGATGCTATTACCTTTCCTATGTCCCATAGATATCTGAATTCATAAATGTCCTATGATGATATTTATTGACTAAATCTTACAAAATGTTATTATGAGATTGTGATTTTCATCATGTATTATATATCTATAATAAATTTTCATGATTAATATCATTTGTATATAATTCCCTTAGCTCTTGAACAACATGAAAGGTCACTTAAACATACTGAAATATTATCACGTCATCGTATTAATCGCAAAAGTGACGGTTACCCTCACTTCTTGATAGCTTTCAACTATCCCATAATGTCTAAACTTCACATTTGGCACCTTATCCATGCCTTATAATGATGCTATAAATATATCCTTATTGCTTAATCATTAAATATATGAAATATCTTCCTTAATCATTAATATCACACGCTCCAAAGACCAAATATTTCAAATCCAACATATTTCACATCTTGGATTCTCCTCGCATTCCAGGATTTCATATCACCATTTAATTGACCTTTCACGTACTCCAAGAAATAAGGGAATTATATATAGATCACATTAATCCCAACTTATACAGATATACTACATCATGAACATCATGAAAATCCATAACTCATGATAACATTTGTAATATTTAGTCAATAAATAGAGCCTCCTGCTAAGGAAAATATCATTTGGACCTCATTTATGGTTTTTTATATGCACAAAAACTGGACTCTTGAGCGTCATTAATTCCCCTCTCATGGATGTCGAAGAAAAAATTGCCAACATGGTGATACCAAAGCCTGGACTAGGAGGAGAAGGGAAGATAAGTTGGCAGTCCTACAGCCAACGAACGTGCTATAGAATAAAGAAAGTGCAAAAACATATGGAAATGGTAGCACCTTAGCTAGGAAAACATATGGAAGTGGATGAGAATTGTAGCGCAAATGAATGTCCAACAGATCGCTTTGTACCATTACAATCTGGTGTTTACTACCTTATTTGTATTATGAAAATAATTATTTTGATGCCTTCTATTCTTTTTAAGATTCTTCAACATTGTCATTGTGTATAGAACACTTTTGTCTAATATCAATGAGCAAAATTCCATTTTCATTCAAGTTAAACTTTTTTTTGTAATAGCGATCAGATAAATAAATGTTGTACTTTATAGATTTATATATAATGACAGTTTAGCAAATAAATATGAGGAAATCCAAGTTCTATTATTTTGATTCTCTCCCATTTCTAAGTCTTCTTACAGTGAATATAGACATCATTTTTCCACCCATTCACATGTAGTCTGTCAACAATTGCATCGACATATACACAAATCCTATGTGTTCAAATACGAACATGTCCATTTTCCTATTGCCAATTTCTGACGCTTTGAAATTCAGAAATGTGTGTCGTATTTTTTCCAATAAGGAGCATGTAGCTTCTAATACAAATTGCATATTGTCACATTGCATATTAAAAATTAAATATTGGCACATTGCATACAATTAAATCATCTAAATACATAATAGAAATTTCATATTGGCACATATTGCACAAGGTTTTCATGCCGTTTTTTTTAGGCCGTATTTAAATTTTGTTAAATTATCTAAATACATAATACAAATTGTATATTGGCACATATAGAAAACTATATTGTGCATGTTAAAAGTAAAAATTAAAAACATTTATGCACTGAACTAACTGAAAGGACAAACATAACTATATTAGAATTTTTTGTGTTCGGTTATAGGAAACTAGAAGCTTTAATTCTCATAAAAATATGAAAAATCAATCTTCAAGTAGAAAAAAAACGAATCCAGTGAAAGAGAAATGAATCTAACTGGAAGAAGAAAATTTGAATAAAGTCGAAATGAGCAAATCTATGATAAGAAAGATGAGAAAAGCTTCACATGCAAGAAGTTAAACATATTCTCCTCCTGCCTGAAACCAAAAACAAAAAGATATAAAACCGTGAGCAAGCAAAAACATATTTCAGTTCCCCTAAAATCTAGAAAGTAGCTCTCTCTCAGTCATATTGACTTTTTTTTTAGTTTAAATAAATTTATCAGAAAAAAAATTCATTATATCTATAGTCCTCTGTCTATTCCAAAGTGATAAATTTAGAATTATATCGAATAGGTTATTTAGAAATTAAAACAAAAATATAATGAAAACAATTTTGTTAATTTAAATGAATACAAAAAAAATGAAAATGTTTTCCATTTAAATTAATTTATAATAAAAACAACTATTTTAGGAATATGAAATCTATGTCCTATTTGTCAAAAATAGGATTCGGGAAGCGAGCAAATTATTTGAAGAAAAACCTGACTCTCTCGTTTTCGATATCTAAAATATCGGAAATCGGAGATCACAGATACACCAAATACTATTAACAAAAACTCGAATTTGCGGTTTTCGATATGCGATTTCAGAAATTGGGTATTGTGTTTTGGAAATCAAAAATCCGAAATGGATAAGAAACTTAATGGAATGCTGCTCGGTCACTGCCAAATTTAGCACATTGGGACTTGTTACTCTACAGTGTTATTAAAATGTAATTCTGCTTCAAAAAGGTATTTTTCGATTCTGAAATGTCAAATTCTTGATTCCTAATTCCAAAATGCAGGATTCTACATTCCAAAATTCGCAATATCGATACGGTTTTAGTTCATAAGATTGATCTTGATGTCAGATTATCTTTATAATTGTTATTCTATTTTTAAATAAATTTCATATACCCAAATCAAGCTATTTAGGTATATTACATCTTTAAACTTTAGGTTTATTAAGAGAAATTATATGTTTAGATATATTAGATCTTTAAACTTCATTATTATAAGATAGATGATTAACTATGTTTTCAATCATACTAATCATTATTATTTTTATTCACTAAATTTTTTGTTTTTAGGGTTACAATTATTTAATTAGATATATTAGATCTTTAAGCATAGTTGATTAACTTTAGCTTTATTAAGATAAATAATATATTTACATATATTAAATCTTTAAACTCCATATTATTTTTTTTTGTAAGTCTACATTGCTATTAATCAACTATACAAAATATTACAGAAAAGCGAGAATTATGATCAAGTGAAAACAGTGGTCTAATAACCACTCTAATCTGTTAAAAGAAAAACACTCTACAGTTGCAGAAGTTTTTTCGATATTTCAGATATCAAAAACCTTCTTCATTACATGGCCCTTCCGACTTAAGAGTTTTCACAATCAAATAAGTTGTCTCAAAAGATTCCTCGTCTCCCTGCCATTAACATTCCAACATATTAAGTGACGAGGATATATTTATACCATCATATGAAACCATCGATAACATAACAAATGTGAAATTTACTTGTTTTGAAGATACCTTAAGGTTGACAACAAGTGAGGGTAACTCTCACTTTTGCAATTAATATGATGATGTAATATATATTATATATGAACTATCTTGCTTAATCATTAAATCATTGTCAATATCCCGCACTCCAAAGACCGAGTCTTTCAAATCCAATATATTTTACATTTCAGATTCTGCTCCCATTCTGAGCTTTCATATCACCGTTTAAGTGACCTTTCGTGTGCTGCAGGAGATAAGGGAATTATATACACATCACATTAATATCAAGTTATATTTACAATCATTTAATGATTAAGCTTTTAATGGTTGCAGCAAGAGAATACCAATGTGAAAATTGGAAAGTGGTAAATAAGAATATAAAAAAATGAGACAAATACTTTTACGATTTCTGCATTCGAAAACATCATATTAATTGCATAAGTGGTTGTTACCCTTATCTCCTGTAGCATGCAAAAGGTGACTTAAACACTGATATGAAAGCTCCGAATGGGAGCAGAATCCAAGATGTGAAACATATTGGATTTGAAATATTTGGTCTTTGGAGCACATGATATTGACAATGATTTAATTATTAAGCAGAATAGTTCATATATATTAATGATAAATATTAAGCGACGACCATATATTTATACCATCGTCACTTATTGATAAATGTGAAGTTTACACACTGAGATAAGTTAAGGCTAACAACGAGTGAGGGTAACAATCACTTCTGCGATTAATATGATGACGTAATATATATGAACTATCTTCATTAATCATTAAATCATTGTCAGTATCACCCACTCCAAAGACCAAATCTTCCAAATCCAATATATTTCACATCTTGAATTATGCTCCCATTCCGAGCTTTCATATCATCGTTTAAGTGACCTTTTGCGTGTTGCATGAGATAAGGGAATTATATACAGATCAGATAAATACCAAGTTATAGATATATATTACAAAATTAAATTCCTGAACTCATGATAACATTTGTAAGATTTAGTGAATAAATAGACCCTCCTATTGAGGAAAAAATCATTTGGACCGCATTTATGATTTTTTATATGCACAAAAACTGCACTCATGAGCGTCATTACTTCCCCTCTCATGACTGCCAAAGAAAAAATCACAGCATGGTGATATCAAAGCCCGAAATGGGAAGAGATAGGAATATAAGTTCACACTGCTACTTCCAACGAAAGTCCTATAGTGTCTGGAGACACATGGGATTGGTGAAGACTACAAATTTCCTTCTATCTCTCTACTCGCTGCGGCTTACATAAAGGGTGTCGTTATTTGTTTACCCTTCTTCTCAATTGTTTTCCATCATCATGAATAATGAAATTGCAACAAATTTATTCTTCAGGATTTCCTAATATGCTACTATGCTATATCTTTTTAAACATGATATCAAATGCTTTTCTCTTTCTCACAGATGGATATTTATCTACATCAAAATTCCCTAACTCAACATCTTTCCCTTCGAGCTCTTTTAAGCATCAAGTATTTTACACTGCTAAAGCATTCTTCAGACTTGCAATCTTTTCACCTTTACAACAATTGCAAATTTAGCTACCGAAACCTATGGAAATATTTCCATGATTTAGTTGGTACAACATTATCATGATGTATAAATTGAGATTTCGTTCATAAAAATAAGATAACGTTTGTCCTAATTAACAGATTTTCGATTTTCAAGATTTGAGATTCAGAAACATATTCGCATTTAACATTTAGCTATTTTCAACTTTCGCTAATATTGTTCTTTGCAAATATATTTTTGTTCACTTTGCAAACAATGGAACTACACATATTTTAAATTTTTATCATCTCTTTCATTATTTCGATATGCATTGAAATACTTTATTTAAATACAAACAGTGAAAATAAAGCATGAAAATCGAGATTTCGAATTTCGAAATATCAGAAATAGAAACACCAACATGTTCCTATTTGAACACATAGGATTTCTGCTTATGTTGCAAAATTTGATATTGAAATATAGTGTGTTCCTTATTGGAAAACATACGACATAGATTTTCGAGGATCGAATTGTCAGAAATTGGCTAAAGGAACATCGACATGTTTGTATTTGAACACATCGTATTTCTGTATATGTCGCAAAACTATGGCAAAAGGGTTGTGACTTATATTGCTTGTGTACCTTCATAATGTTGTAATACGCATGCTATGTCAATAAAATTATATGTCCTTATTGTTATTAATTTCTCTAAATTTAATATTTTATATTTTATATTTTTTTATAGATTTTCTTTGATACAGATTCAAAACCGAATAGATGATGAGTTGAATAAGTTCACTTGGTTTAAAACAAAGAGCTATTGCTTCCATTTATATATAATAATCTTGTAGAAAATGGACCACTAAAAAAAAGAACTATAATACGAAATATGAACTATAATAGTTAAAATTAATGTGAAATTAAGGTTTTCTGATTTTTGATATGGTGTTCCAAATTGGAAAAAATATAGTGTTCCTTATTCGCAAATCGTAAATTGCAAAATTGAAAATGCAAAACTAAAAGAAGGAACTATAATCAAAAGTGACCCAATGTTCATTATCCGATATGCCAAATGTCGAAAATTGGAAATTGGGGAATCTGAAATCCAAACATAGGGTGCTCCTTAATGGAAAACAGAGGACATAGGATTTCTGGAATCCAACATGTCCAAAAATAGGAAATCGGAACAACATAGAGTGACAGATAAGTTCATCCTATAAATTTAATTTCGACTCTCCCAAGCTAACTCAAGCTAAGTCAAAAAAGTTCAATTGCAGAAAAACCTAATATCGAAACATTTATGAGAATATCATATAGCCTATATCTTCAGAAATAAGAACATCAACTGGTCCCTATTTGAACACAGGATTTCTGCATTTGTTGCAAAATCATAAATTGGAAGATAGCATCTTCCTTATTTCAAAACATAGAACATAGATCTACAGTTGAGTTTTTTCCGAGATTTCGGATATCAAAAACCGGTTCATTACAAGCCCTTTCTGACTTAACATCGTAAATTAGTGTTCAATAAGGTTTTTCAAAAGCATGCTCTTTCCTTTAGAAGGTAAAAACCAAACCAATCATAATTTTTATGGGTTTATATCCAAGGAGCTAAGAACCATTATGACATATTAGTTTAAAACAGTGGTGAGTAGATAGCTTGGCATGTTATTCAATATTTCGAATGCAGAACAAAGTAAAAATATATTCTTGAATTTATTACATAAAAAGATCATATAAGACAAAAAAATAATATGTCGTTGCAAGTTAATAGTGATAGTAGTGATTGCACTGATCACATTAACAGATTGTGACAAAATCTTGTCAGGCCCGTCCATGAAAACATGAAAACTAAAAAAACATTATTTGCAAACAATACAGAACCCCTAAAAATTACTATTGCTTTGGTTTTTATCTTCTCCACAAAAAAGCATGCTTTTGAAAAAAGAAACCAAGTTTACAAAGGAAATGTCCGCCAAATTTACACAGACACAGATAAAAAATAACGAAGAGAAAATTTAAAATAGTCATAAACTTAGCAGAGAAATAACTTATATGAAAATGATACAAACAGTTAAAGTAATGATATTCATGTTTTTGTTAAAATAATTTGTTGCCTTCGCGATTTCAATTTTCGATCTTTCAGATATTGGAAACCCGAAACATATGTCCTTTAATATTCCTATTTAGTATATATTTAGTATATATATAGAAAATATATATATCTATGTCGTCATCATATATAGGTATTTGTATTTGGGATCAATGTCATCTGTATATAATTCCCGTATATCTTGGACGACACGAAAAATCACTTAAACGTACTGAAATATCTTAACGCCATATGAACGTCACCCCTTTCTGGCATAACATCATCATATTGATCGCACAGCTGACTATCACCATCGATTATTATCTTAATGTCATAAGAGCATCGCTACTTTCTGTCAAAACGTCATTATATTAATCACAGAAGTGATTCTCACTCTGACTTGTTATGAGCCGCAGGTTATCTCATACTATTTTAAGTCCGCATTTCTCACATCATCCATCCAGTAAACGACAAACATCAAATATTTTCGCATCACCGATCACATTAATCTCAAGTTATACTTTTTATTTGCACAAAAATTCAAGTCATAAACGTCATTATTTCCCCTCTCATGGCTGCCAAAGAAAAAAATCACAGCATGGTGATATCAAAGCCGAGAATGGCAAGAAATGGGAAGATAAATTGAGAGTGCTACTTCCAACCAAGGGCCTATAGTGTCTAGACGAACATGGGATTAGTGAAGATTAAGAATTGCCTTCTAATTCTCTACTCGCTGCCACTTACATAAGGGGTATCATTATTTATTTACCCTTTTTCTCAATTGTTTTCCATCATCATAAGTAATGAAATTGCAACAAATTTATTTTCTATTTCCAATTTTTGATATTCATGTTTGGGATATATGTGATTCCACTTACATCTTCCAAGTTAACCTTTCGAAAAGTTTGTCATTTGAGATAAACCGCCAAAGCTCGCAAGCTCGGCTCCTTGAATTTGAAAATCCTCTCCCCAAAGCGTTATGTCAATAATGTAGCCATACATGTAACATAGTCCAATGGTTCACCTATCAGTTTCAAAATGCTCCAAGAAGGTCAACCATTCTAAAATGACACTAAAATGACAAGTCCAAGAAGGTCAACCATTCTACCTTTCTCAACATAACTTGTATACTCCATCAACTAGGGTTCGAATGGCTACAAATGCTTAGCAGATTTCTCTACTGCACTATGAAGCTCAAATTCATCAATTTTTTCTTACTCTATACCCAACACAACATTTTTTCTGCCTTAAACATTGCCATTTTATACCATGTACACTACTCCTATTTGTATTTTGTCATACAAAGAAAGTACCAATTCATTGAATCCAAATATATGTATTTCAAAACCATAGTTGCCTATTATATTAATGTAAATTTTTCTTGGAAATAAATCGGCCTTGAATATACCAAACTTTGCTATAACATTGGAGGAATCAACAGTGAAAATTGATTGAAAACTGATCGAGAGAAGCTGAGTAAAGTTTAAACAAATTTACAGAAATATTCATAAGATCCACAATAACCCATGTGATACATGGGGGGCTATGTACAAATAAAACTTATCAAGACACCTAGAAAACTATAAACGACGATAAACTTAAATATAAACAAAAAGAATACAAATAGACAAAAACAAAACAAAAACAAGCTCATGGATTAGCACTGCTGATAGTGACAGCAGCGTCCTGTGTATACTGCATCTCCTCATCTATACGACAAGGCCCAAAGAATTCCTCATCTAAATATAATAGACTGGGCTTCAGGGCCACAACAGTCTCTTTCCACACAGAGAAATCCATTTTCTTGATAGAAGTATCCGCTTTCCCCAAAGAGGCATCGGACTCACGAGCCCATTTGGAAACTTGACTAATCATTCTACGAATCCCAACAGGCACTTTAGATGCAAAGGGCACGGTAGGGTCAACATTCATTGATGCAGATGGAACCATAGAGACACTCCCGCTACCTCTATCACCCAAGGAGTCTAATCCCTCAGCTAATTTTTTCCAAATGACCATAACATTTCTTTGCGTTATGACCATATCTAATTCCACCATTTTGGTCGTAGCATGTGAAATAGCCAACTTAGTATGGTTCCGTCTAGCTAGCATTTCCTCCATAAGCATTCCCATCATATTTTTTATGATCCAATAGTGATTCGAGCTACCACCATCAGTATCACGAGCAAGGTTGTCCTTTACAAGCCTTATTTCCCACTCATATATTATTGACTGAACTCACGGAGAAATTTCATTGTTATAACCATCTATGTTTGTCACCTGCTTCACTCGTTGTACCAAAATATTGTTGTACCACTTCAAATCCCTCACCAAGCCAAATTGGACTGTAACAAGATAATGAAATGACAACCATGTCAGATAGTGGCTTAGTTGTACTAACAAAACTTCGTCGACAAGGACAAATTAATGTTGTATCAAACAAAATGAAAAAGGACAAATACAATTAGATGTACCACTCATCGCACATATAAAAAAATTATTATAAACCCCCAAGAGAAACAAGTTACACATAAATAATAACAACAAAAACAATGAACTTCTTTTTCACAACGACTATTTAACCGATCAACTTCATGCCACCTTCTTGGGTCCTGTACAATCACCAAATACAATAACAATAATATTTAATTAATCATCACATATGGTGTTTCTGTAATCGTACCCGTAATTGCCTATTTTTAATTTTAATTTTTAAATTTCGTGGTTCTTATATCTTGTAATTGGGCAGGGACGGAGCATGGAATTTAGGTGCAGAAAAAGGCGGCATAGAGTTGATCGGTTAAGTACACATTCTAAAAACACTTAGGCTTTATTTTGTCTGTTCGTATGGATTTGATCAGTACCGTCTTTTTCCGCTAGGTGGATTGCCTGTTTTCATGACACTTCTATCTGTTGCATGGTAGGGTGCCAGTTTGCAGAGCAAGACCCGTTTCATTAATGGCTAATGACTATAGAATAAGAAAACAAGACCCACTTCATTAATAAATAATTACTGCAGAATAAGTGAAAATATTCTCGGATTACAAGCACAGCATGGTTCTGCCACAATACCCCCAACTACTATCCATTGACCTGCAGAGCATTTAATGTTGTTGCAACAAGACTCATCGCCTTTGAATCTCGAACAGCTCAACATTCAATAATCATCAAACTTGCTGCAGCCACATTAAATGCTCTGCTTTTCAATAGATTGTTGTTGCCGTCAATTCCATCCTTGCCAATTTGACTCTCATTATCTGCATCTAGAGTTAAAGTGCATATTTATTAAAAGAAATAATTGTTATTATTTAATGTATAATCTTCATATACCATAAAAAATGAATAAGAAACATCTCCATGTTTCGATTTGCGATATTCAGACATTTCGATATCTACAAAAAAAAAATTCCAAGAAGCAAAACTCAAAAATCTGAAATGCGATATTCGACATTTTGGAATCTGAAATGTCGAAGCAACTACTATACCCCACAATACCCCCAACTACTATCCATTGACCTGCAGAGCATTTAATGCTCTTGCAACATGCCTCATCACCTTTGAATCTCGAACAGCTCAACATCCTATAATCATCAAACTTGCTGCAGCCACATTAAATACTTTGTTGCTTAATAGATTGTTGTTGTCGGCAATTCCATCCTTGCCAATTTGACTCTCATTATCCGAATCCAAAGTTAAAGTTCATATTTATTAATAGAAATAATTGTTATTATTTAATGTATAAACTTCATATACCATAAAAAAAAATAAGAAACATCTCCATGTTCCGATTTACGATATTCGACATTTCAGAATATGCAACAACAAAAAATTCGAAGAAGCAAAACTCAAAAATCCAAAATGCGATATTCGACATTTCAGAATCCGGAAATACTATCTTTTCCAAGAACCAACACCATATGTTATACTCTCCGACATTTCGGATTTCGAAAATGCTAGGTGTCGAAATCCAGAAAATCAAAAAACCTAAATTCAAATACAAACATCTGAATGCTCCTATTTCCAATTGCCGATATTTCTTAATTTTGAAATCAAGAACCTATGTTTACCAATAAGAATCATGCTATGTTCTGATTATTTCCTCAAAATTTATTGTGTTAGACTTTATTCTGTCTGCTCCTATTCTTTCCGCCTAACTTCTTCCTCCCCCATGGAATACATGCTATAGAAACATAAATTTTATATAATTGAAAAAGCCTCTACAGGACCAGAAGATTCGGCTTCAACTTCAAACTTTCATATTTCAAATTTAAGTAAAAATTTCATATTCCTAAAATAGTTATTTTATTTATTTTTAATTATAAATTCATTTAAATGGAAAATAAATCAATTTAATGAACATATAGCTATAAATTCAAAGAAAATTTATAAAAAAATATAAATTATTAAATTCTGAGAAATTACTTGTATTTAGTTAAAAATTGAGAATTAAAAAAAAATGATTAGCAATATAGATATAAGTTTAAATGAAAATGAACTTGTATTAATTTAACAATTAATAATAATAATAAATCAATAATTAACAAAAAAAACAGTCATATTAATAAAAACATAGGATTTAACGGATTTTACAACAAAACTTCCACATTTCTGCAACATAACCAGAAATCCTATCTTCTAATTTCCGATTTTGCAACATAACCAGAAATCCTATGTGTTCAAATAGGAACTTGTCGGTGTTCCCATTTCCCACACTTGCGAATCCAATATCTCAAATTTCACGCTTTATTTTCATTGTTCGGAATCCTCCGCTAATTTCATGTAGTGACCTTGCGGCTTTAGAATAAGTTCATGTAGTGACATCCCCATTAATTTTCAACAATTCCACACAATAGATTGGTTTTAAATTTTCAATTACCATAAAAACAACAATATTCAAAAACTATTTAAACTACATAACTAATATCGTAAATTGAACACTTAATTTCTTTCTTCCCGACTCCCACTTTTCACTTAAAATAAACTCAAAGCAATAACTACTATAGCAAGAAACGTTTGGTTTTTAACATTCATGTAGAGTACTAAATAAATTGCAGTTTTCAGAGACAAATAGATATTTTATGCATATAAAAGTGCATTTTTCACAAATAGATTGGGGATCTATCGAATTTGTCAAAAAAATCACTTTTCCATACATAAAACCTCTATCATAACTATATAATGACACTAAAACAAATTGAGTAATCATTTCAAGATAAAAATACTCCAGGATATAACAAATAAAGAAAAATAATAATTAATGTGCACACATGCAAATCAAGATTATTTCTTCCAACTTACTTTAGAAAACTTAACAAAATCAAATTGCAAAGAACAATATCCAAAGTGTTAAAAACACACAAATTGAAGCTACCCAATAACACAATGTCTATTTGTCTTCAAATAAGATTACAAAATTATGAGAATAGTTTCTACGTTTCCAATAGGACAGAACACCACTTGCCAAATAGCTCCAAAATCTCATCCACTTCCTGAAAATGTGCACTCCTCAACTGACTTTCGGTCTTGCAAATTTTGAAAGAAATCTCCTCTTGTCTCACTTTTTTCCATTGTTCTTACAACCTAGTAAGGGAAGATGTGTAACTTCTTATGTACTCATCCTCTAGATGACATGTGTCCTTTATAAAAAAATAAAAAAAATATTAAAGTAACATGTTAGACCCAAATTAGATTTAAAATATTTATAAGGACATATA